>JBAMJR010000043.1:695000-1090000 GCA_038501785.1 Myoxocephalus aenaeus | reverse complement strand
TCCTGTAAAGCCAAACGCAAACTGCTTTGACAGCGTGGCTAATTTCACATCTCTCTCTCTCTCTCTCTCTCTCTCTCTCTCGATCACACACGCAAACAGACACATGCGCACACACACGAACACACACGTGACACAAGCATACAGAGGAAATAGCACTTCAATTTGGAAACGCTCTGTGGAGGGAAGCTAATGATAAGGTGATTTAAACTGCTGCTAATTTGGAAGAAAAGATAATTATTTTAGGTCTGCTGAAGGATTGTGTGTGGGTGGAAAATTATTTTTTCGTATTGGTGGGGACAATTGTGTCTTTCCCAAACTTTGGTCGTGGCTAGTCTGGACCCTATGCAAACCTACGCCCTTGTCCGTATCGTCCTGTTACAGTCCTTTATTGTTTTCATTTTGTTTTGTGATCTTTATTTGCAGATGATGGGGCACTGTGGAAAAGAAGTAGGAATATGTTGTGCAACAGAGTTGAACAGTGGGCATTTTCAGTGGAAAAAAACAAATACCCTTTTCTTTAAAAGAAAGAAAATTGGCACAGAGGTCGAAATGTATTTATCTGGTAAGGAGCTGAAAAGGACGGACTCGTACAATTTTTTTGGAATGTGGTTTTATGCTAGGCTCACCTCGATTGTACATATTGATAAGATAAGATAAGATAATCCTTTATTTGTCCCGCAGTGGGGACATTGCAGGATTACAGTAGCCTTGCACACAAGAGAGACACATAGTATGAAAAAAATCAAGTAATATAAATAACAGTAACAGCAAGAAAAAAACAGTAAAGAAGAAGAATACAGTAGCAATTTTAAATTAAATATACAGACAGAATAAAAAGTATATAAAAGTACTTAAATGTATTTATATTACACCAGATGAGTGCAATCAAAGTGTCCACAGTGACTAAAGTGTCCAAGTGTCCAAAGTGACTTAAGTGACGTGTTAGTGATCCACTGAGAAGCTCAGCTTATTGTGCAGCCTGACAGCAGCGGGAAGAAAGGACTTGTGGTACCTCTCCCTCAGACACATGATAGCTTAGCCATCATCCTCCTGTCTCACCACCTCCACCGTATCCAGAGGACACCCCAGCACACTGCTGGCCTTCCTCACCAGCTTGTTTAGTCTCCTCCTGTCAGCTGCCGTGATGCTGCTGCACCAGAAGACCACTCCATAAAAGATGGCTGATGCCACCACAGAGTCAAAGAAGGTCTTCAGGAGTGCTCCCTGCACTCCAAACGACCTCTCCTCAGCAGGAAGATTGCAGTCGTCAGAAAACTTTTGCAGGTGGCAGTTAGCAGAGTTATGTTTAAAGTCCGAGGTGTAAATGGAGAAGAGGAATGGAGCAGGGGGTGCAGATGATGGGGGTTGTAGCAGCAGGTAGGTCTGGGTGGGGGGAGGGGTGGATGGCTGGTCAAATTTGTTAAAAAATAAGTTCAGATCATTCACCCACTTGTGGCTGTTGGTTGGGCCCTTTGAACCCAGAAATCGCCTTGAGGCCCTCCCAGACCCCTTCCAGCAAAGGAAGATATCTGTTTAAAAATAAACCATTGGTGGGGAGTGCAGGATCTAGTGGGTGAAATTGAAAAGAGGAGAGGGTAATGACAAGACTAAGGAATGGCCATACAGGTCTTAATAGTTCCCTCTATATTATAACAAACATACTAATGGGAAGTGGGTATTCTGTGAAAAAGAAGAAACTGTGGACCATTCATTTATTGTTCTGTCAGAGGTACGAGTCAGCGAGAGAAATTTAAAGCTTTAGGGGATACATGTTGGAAAATTCTTCTGGAATATATACAAGACTAATAAATAGAATCTGATAATTATTTTATTTTTATTTGTATGTTTGTTTAGTTTCTGTTTGGGTTTCGTGTAAGAGATTTACTTTCCTTAAATCCACACTCCAGATTAGTGGGTGGCGGTAATGCTCCCGAAAGCTGTTTGACAACCGCCATAAAAAGCAAAAGAAGAAGAAAAAGATCGTCACTTTTACGAGCTTCAAAAAACAGGCAACTCGCTGGGAATTGTGGGTAGTGAAATATGTCGGCCGTGTTATGCTAGTCAGCTTGTAAGGTAATGTTAGAACCACGGTTGTATAAAGAGAACGCCGCACGATGGACGGAAAGACGGTGCTCGTGACCGGCGGTAACAGCGGGATAGGGAGAGCCACAGCGGCGGGCATTGTGAAACTCCGGGGCCGCGTCATTCTGGCCTGCCGGGACCGCAGCAGGGCCGAGGAGGCTGCCCGGGAATAATAGAGGTAACAGATGCCAGGTGGCTTTTGGTGACAAAGTCCATTTGTATTTCCAGACAGCACAAATAATAGCAGTGCCTTTTAAGAAATGTCACCATATAACGCTTTTTGATCCGGCATGCATTCGATTGTACAAATATCACACAGTTTGTGCAAAGCGTCATCCAGTAAACTACCTGTAATTTAGATGTGACCGTTAAATGAAAAGCTAATGACTATCTGAAGTTGGTGTTATTTTTTATAAAATGATGTCGTTAGTGGCCTGTGAGGTCCTCCACAGATCAACAGAGTGGTCTCTGTAGCCAATGTCCAGGATCATTCATCACTGACTGTTGGAGCTCATACATCTGTTATTTAGTTACATATTCATATTTGTGTGTGTGTATATATATATATATATATATACATACATACACACACACACACACACACACACACACACACACACACACACACACACACGCATAAATCTGCAGCACTGTTGACCCCTCAGTAGATTTCAGGACTCTCTTCTGTGAACAGGAGGAGCCTCGGTTGGATGTGCTGATCAACAACGCTGGCGTCTACCAGTGTCCTTACACCAAAACGGAGGACGGCTTTGAGATGCAGTTTGGGGTCAACCACCTGGGCCACTTCCTGCTCACCCACCTGCTGACGGACCTCCTAAAACGATCTGCTCCGAGTCGCGTAGTGGTGGTCTCCTCCAGACTCTATAAGCACGCTCACATTAACTTTGATGACCTGAACAGTGAGCAGAGCTATGACAAAGCCTTCGCCTACAGTCGCAGCAAACTAGCCAACCTGCTGTTCACCTGTGAGCTGGCCCAGCGCCTGCAGGGCAGCGGGGTGTCTGTGAACGCTCTGACTCCAGGTATCGTCAGGACTAATCTGGGGAGGCATGTTCATGTCCCGGTGTTAGCGAAACCCCTGTTTGACCTGCTCTCCTGGGGTTTGTTCAAGAGCCCTGAAGAAGGTGCTCAGACCTCAGTCTACTTGGCCTGCAGCCCAGATGTAGACGGTGTGCAGGGCAAGTGCTTTGCAGATTGTAAGCCTCAGGATCTGTTGGACAAGGCCACCGACCAAGAAGTGGCCAGTAAACTGTGGGATATTAGTGAAGTCATGGTGGGCATCACCACGTGACCTCTTCAATGGGTGCAAGGCAACGCAGGGCCTTGCACTGTACAACACGTGTTGGCATTCGTTCCGGATGCTTCCTCATCCATCCAGTGCTTCACAAACCAGGAAGATCACAGATTACCTTCAAGTGTGGTTTCCTGAAGTCACATACTGGTGTGGTTGCCATGGTAAAGCTAAAAGCAGTCGTACTGACAGAAACCTCTGGGAAGATGTTGTGATGCATAACTCGTGTAACTATGGCCCTGGTGCTGTGCATGCTGGCTCACTGGCTACACTGAACACAATGTGTTTCCCTCGCTGGCTGCTGTGAAGAGGGTCTCTTAAGTTCATCTGCGTTCAGTCCCAGAATGCCCCATCTCCTCTATGTTGGTGCTGTCTCTGCTGTTTAGGGGCTGCTATCGAGTGGCCCGTAAACCTAAAAACCTAAACCTAGAAAATTATTAAACTAAACACTATCAAAAGAAAAAGCTATCCTAATATATATAACAAAATCTAACCAAAACATCTAGAATAATTCAACAATACTGCTTGTGAATAAAATAACTAAATACTAACATCAAACTAGAGAATTTCGTAAGAAATTTTGAAAGTGTGGCTACTGCTGCCGTAAGACGTTGCAATATACATACATTACCGGTAGTGAGATGTGTTATTGAGGTACTATATATATATATATATATATATATATATATATATATATATATATATATATATATATATAATTAGGGCTGCAACAACGAATCGATAAAAATCGATTATCCAAAGTGTTGGCAACGAATTTCATTATCGATTCGTTGTGTCGCGCGATTATTACGGCAGTCAATAAGTCGCGGAGAAACAAAAGAGCGGAGCAGAGCAACTGGCCGGCCAGCGTTTCTGAGATTGGAGTGAGACACTGAGAAAAGCTGAGGTCGTGATCTTCTCAAAAATAGAAGATCTTTGACATGTCGAGTCTTGGCCAATCAGCGTTAAGATGTCTACAGCGTCTTCATTTCCCTCAAACTTGTTTTTAATGGAAGCTAGTCAGCTTGCTATCACGTTAGCTAACGTGTTTGGGTTGTGTATTGTCGTTAAAGTTACTTTATGTTCCGTTACAGTTCAGTCTTGCTTGTAAAAAAACGTAACGTGATGAAACATGCCGTAACCCCCCGGTCTGGTTCAGTTCACGCTGTCACTCGTTAACGTTAAACCGGCACACCGGCGGATCTGGCTGCAGGTTTTTTTTTTTTTTTTTACTCAAAGTAGAATGAATCAAATCACGTAGTTGGGCTTAGCCAACAACGTGATGTCGTGGTCATAAGAGACCCAGAATTAAATGGTTTTAGGAAGAGGACTCTATATGCAGCAGTACAGCTTCCCACTGTCCCAGTGTTTCATAAAAATTGATAAAGCAGGGTATGTAAATGCAGCCTCTCGAGGGATCAATTACAGTAAAAATGGCTCACATTTGGCAGATGTAAAGCATACATGTGTATGTTTTTAGTGTTAGTCCATTTTATTGTTTTAATTAACAGCTCAGGGATGTTCAAGGAGCAACCTGTTTGTGCACTTTCTGAAGATGTTTTGCACTGTCACTTCTGTTTTTGAATAAAGGGTTGGAAATGAACTTTTTTGATATATTTTTTTTATCCGATTCATCGATTAATCGAAAAAATAATCAACCGATTAATCGATTATTCAAATAATCGTTAGTTGCAGCCCTAATATATATATATATATATATATATATATATATATATATATATATATATATATATATATATATATGCCAACATTAGCTGTGAGGGCTTGATGGTGTAAATATGAATGGGACAGCACTTTGCTGAAACATATCACGTGATTACATAAAAAAATATTGTGTACAATTGTGTATTTATTTTCTATTTAATACAATAATCCTCATTTGAGCTTTATGTTAAGATACAGTTAATTCATGGGGCTTTTATTTTGAAAGGGATGACAGAAAGACAGACAGGTAGATAGACAGGAGGCTTTATAATGCCCTTGACTGAATATCTCCATGAATATCTCCAAGTCACACACTCAAAAACCATATGTTAAAGCCCATATTTTGAGGCAAAAACATGCTAAAATCACCATTCTAGTACATTCAACAGAGAGGAGAGAAGCAGCCGATCGGACTGATATCCTTGATATTTTTCTGGAGTAAAAAATGTGAATGTGAGCCTCAGTGGAGCTGTTGCTCCCATGTCTGTATTTAAAGTGACATACACACACACACGCGACTGTATTACCACGTGCACGCGGCCGTGCCAAACACAGTGTTCACTCAGTGTTCACTCCCTCCACCAACAGCTGCAGCTGCTTCTGTGTGTGTGTGTGTGTGTGTGTGTGTGTGTGTCCTCACAAGTCGCTCAAACAAGAATGAGTGTGAAGCTGCACTGATTAGCTAATTTGATGCACCTGTGTCATGAGTGACAGACTGAGTTTTTGCTTTGAAGATGACCTCCATAGACGTCAATGCATTCATTTTATTCATAAAAAGTTTAATATTTCAAGAACTTCAAAGGCAAGACGCCAAAATAATGATACTTTCTGAGAGATAAGACTATTGCGAACGCGTGGATGTTGTTTGTGGGTCTCTATGTTACACAATGTGTCTCTAGTTGCAATTTCGAAATCTGGTACGATTGTCTGTGGGAGACATTTTAGCAGGGAGATTTAACATGGGAGGGAATGGAGGAAGGAGCAGGACCTCCGCTCACTTATAGTCTGATTTAAACACGTCTGAATCTGTTGGATTCAAATCGACACAAGTTTACGAAGACAATATTTCCAACGTTTTGATATATAAATTATGCCCAAAAAGTTAGTATTGTGGAGTAGATGGCAAAAAGCACAAAGAAAAAATTGACGAAATCTTGAAGTCTCAGTACTCTAGCTGTGACATCACCCACTCTGAGCTGCGCAATACACACCCATGTTAAACGCAGAAAAGGTCGTAAAAAAGCATAAAACAACAACGCTGACAGTTAAAAAACTATTAAAGATATAAAAAAGCTGAATCATACGGTAATAGCTGAAGGTTTTGTCAATATTTTAAAGTTGAAATGGTGTCTCTACCTCAAAGCATGCAGAACCCTTAAGCTTTTGAAGTTTAAGAAGTTTAAGCGGATTTGAAGACTTTCTTCATAGGATCCCATTCATTATATTTTTCATAAAAAGCTTAATAATTTAAATATTTGAAAAAATATCAAAAATATGAAATTATACAATAATAGCTGAAGGTTTTGTCAACATTTGTAAGTTTAAATGGTGTCTTTAGCTGAACGTATGCAGAACCTGTAAGCTTTTGAAGTTGAAGAGGATTTGAAGATTTTCCCCATCCCATTCATTTTAATTTTCATAAAAAGCTTAATTTGAAAATTTGAAAAGTCAGAAATATGAAAGGTCACAGCCATCGTGTCCTTAATGAGCTGAATATTTTAATAGCTGAACGGTTTCTATAGCTTAATATATGAAGGAGGAGAAGAGATTCAAAATACGTACGGAAGAAACAGAATAATAAATTGAAGAAAGAAGTGGATAACAATAGTTGGACTGCTGAAGCATTCCAACTAATAATAAGCCCGCAGGAGAACATGAAGTGTGCTTGCTGCAGGGGTCTATGACCCCTTGCAGCTGAAGCCACACTTAATAAATAGCTCCTACACTAACATTCACACACCACAGGCCCAGCATGCAGGAGCCACTGGGGAAGTGTTTTGCCCACGGACACATGGACTAACCAACCCTGTGAGTGAAGGAACTAAAGCATCATTGTCTTGATTGAATAGCCATCTGTTAGTCTGGCTTGAAACAAGTAGACTTATGTTGGAAACCGGTTAAAGTAATTACACTGCACTGGTGGACTCAATAAGCGATGAATAGATAAATAGTTACTTTATTATTCCTGCAAGGGGACAATTTTTTTGCTACAGCAGCATTTATAGATACAGGTAAGCAATACAATTATACACAATGTACTATATATAAAATGAACTAATTAAAACAATAGTGCAAATATCTAAACAAACAAACTGTGATAGTTGTGTGATTGATTGTAAAGAAATAACTTTTTAAGATGAAGATTTTTGCAATGATCCTTTGTACTGATGTCCCCATAACCATGAAGTGCCACAAATGTCCGCCACCTTATATTGTCTATGAGAAAATAAACATGATCTAAAAGTCTTCAGATAACAAATGTTATAACATCATTATTCATTTTTACCTCATTGGGAATTTTAAGAATGGATAATACATGATTTTCTCTTGTTTCCTTAAATAAGCAAGCTCTCTGTAAATGTCTCGTTCATCAGCACTCAGAGGTACAGTCAGGTCCATAAATATTTGGACATTGACACATTTTTCATTATTTTGGCTCTGTACACCACAACAATGGAGTTGAAATGAAAAAAAATGTCCTTTAAGTGCAGACTTCCAGCTTTAATTTGAGGGTATTTACATCCAAATCAGGTGAACGGTGTAGGAACTACAACAAATTAAAACGTGGCCACCCTCTTTTTAAGGGACCAAAGTAATTGGACAATTAGCTGCTCAGCTGTTCCAGGGTCAGGTGTGTGTAATTCCCTGTTATTTCATTTACAAGGAGTAGATAAAAGGTCTAGAGTTCATTTCAGGTGTGGTATTTGTGTTTGGAATCTGTTGTGGTCAACTCTCAATATGAAGTCCAAAGAGCTGTCACTATCAGTGAAGCAAGCCATCATTAGGATGAAACATCGAAACAAAACCATCAGAGATAGCAAACACATTAGGTGTGGCCAAATCAACTGGTTGGTACATTCTTAAAAAGAAAGAACGCACTGGTGAGCTCAGCAACACCAAAAGACCCGGAAGACCACGGAAGACAACTGTGGTGGATGGCAGAAGAATCATTTCCCTGGTGAAGAAAAAACCCTTCACAACAGTTGGCCAGATCAAGAACACTCTCCAGGAGGTAGGTGTATCTGTGTCAAAGTCGACAATCAAGAGAAGACTTCACCAGAGTAAATACAGAGGGTTCACCACAAGATGTAAACCATTGGTGAGCCTCAAAAACAGGAAGACCAGATTAGAGTTTGCCAAAAAACATCTAAAAGAGCCTGTACAGTTCTGGAAGAACATCCTATGGACAGATGAGACAAAGATAAACTTGTACCAGAATGATGGGAAGAGAAGAGTGTGGAGAAGGAAAGGAACTGCTCATGATCCAAAGCATACCACCTCATCAGTGAAGCATGGTGGAGGTAGTGTTATGGCGTCGGCATGTATGGCTGCCAATGGAACTGGTTCCCTTGTATTTATTGATGATGTGATTGCTGACAAAATCAGCAGGATGAATTCGGAAGTGTTTCGGCCAAATGCTTCAGAACTCATTGGACGGCGCTTCACAGTGCAGATGGACAATGACCCGTATCATACTGCGAAAGCAACCAAGGAGTTTTTTAAGGCAAATAAGTGGAATGTTCTGCAATGGCCAAGTCAATCACCTGACCTGAATCCAATTGAGCATGCATTTCACTTGCTGAAGACAAAACTGAAGGGAAAATGCCCCAAGAACCAGCTGGACCAATTGAAGCTGGAAGTCTGCACTTAAAGCACATCTTGATTTTTTCATTTCAACTCCATTGTTGTGGTGTACAGAGCCCAAATAATGAAAAATGTGTCAATGTCCAAATATTTATGGACCTGACTGTAGGTCTGTTATCTTCTTCAAGGTCCAACGCATAACGGTTCAATCAAACATTCATTAAATCGGTCTATTCCTCAGCTTCAGTTGGACTGACTGTTCTCACTGTGCTCAGGTCTTCAGTTTGATCAACTCATTGAAAACACCTTAATAATAAGCACATGTTCAGTAGCAGTACTATTGTATAAGTCAAACTGTTCTCTTTTGATTTACATGAGTACTAGCTGTTTTTAATTTTGGGTTGGAGCTACTAAGTTAAGCTCTGTCTTTTTTCTTTTCTCTGGTGCACTTAGTGAAGTGTAATCTCCAACGGCACCCATACAAATCACACATCTTCTGCTGTCATACGTTAAAGTTGAAGATGCTAATTACATCTATAATGATCAAGTCTAAGACCTCAGCTGAAGCACATTAAATGAATGAACCACCAAGCTGGAGACCAGTCAGATACATTAGTATTGTACTTACATAAAGTCACAGGACTTCCAAGAATGGTCAAAATCAAAACAGACATCTTGGCTTTTTAATCTAAAGCAAAATTCACTGGATCCTACATTTCCCATAAAACTTTACCTTGTGATTTCTCAAAGTTTCTGTTATTACCTTCACCCAGCAGCTGAAATGCTGCCCCCTGCAGTCATATAGCTGAATGGGTTATGGTTTTGTTAGGATGGGTATGTTTAGAGGGCTGATAGATTGATTATTTAAGGCCAAAACAATTATATTTACAGAATTAATACCTTTAGTGATATGTACATTACATTGAGTGGGTTTCAAAGTTACTTGAGAACATTTCAAATGTCATAGATGGAACCCAGATGTACCGAAATGGCCAATTTAAGGATTACGCCTCAATTTTCTTTCCGTTCTCCTCAGCTCCTGGAGAGGTCTGTCACCGTCATCGTCACACAGGCAGGCTGGTGCTGTTTGACAACAACCAGCCTGCCGATAACAAGCATTAAGAATAACCTAATAGAAATAGACAATCTTGTCGCTGATGGTCTCGTTTACATAGGTCATATAGAGGCATCAGTATTAAATTGAGACCTTTTCATCACCAGTTAAACGTTTCTCACAGTAACTTAAGTAGAGGAGACACTTTTCAATACGTCTGACCCACATTTTCCACACCAGTTTTGTATCTCTAATTGTAATCCTTGTTGTTACTCCTGTACTGCTGCATTACACAGATTACACACAAAAAACAAAGTTGACAATGATGCATTTTTCCCATAAATTGTCACACCTGACAACATTTTTATGTTTATATAGCTCTTTTACAACCGGTTTAGAATATGACTGAACTTTGGCAAAAGAAAAAAAAGAAAAAATACAGCTATATACAATATATATAAACAAATAAAACACCTTTACAGTACAACATAGGTATCACTAGTTGACAGACAATGTACCACAGTTGTATATAATGATGGCGCACATTAATACAATTTACAAATACGTTTAAAGCAGATTGAACTTAAAGGGAACATAGGCATCTGTTTTACCTTTTTTAATTAGTGTCTTTTATGCTGCAGAATGAAATTCTGGTGGTTCATATTAATGATCAACACAAGTTATGAACACAGAGAAAATGGGAGCTAGAACCGAAATGTCCAGCACATCTGGAGTTTAGATTGTGGTCCCCAATTTCAGAGAGGCAGTAGTTAAGTTCGCAGTTGCTCCTCCAGCATTATGTAGCACGACAATTCCATTTTCCTGCGCCGGGAGGTGTGTTTGTGTGTTTCAGGCAGGAATAAATTATTTGTAACAGGTCAACGTGTCACAGGAGTCACCGAACTCTGTTTATTGACTTGCTGCACTTCACCATTAACTATTAAACCACCCCCAACTTTAATTTGACCGCACATCACAGGAGAATCAAAACAGTCGCAGCCTCGGAGTAACGGCGGTGTTTTTCCACGCACATTGCATTGGCGGCCCGCCGAAGGCCGCACTTCACCACTGCTCTGGTGGGGGTTTTTTCCGCATAACTCTTGGCAAGAAAGCGAACGCTTGTGTAACTCCCACAATGTCACAACCATCCCCTTTAAAAACAAGTTTATCAGAGCAAAGTAGGCTATTTATGTTAGGCAACATTTAACATTTGAGAAATGTGGCTTCTTGTGAAAAAAAGGAATGTGTCGCATAATGTAGAATAAGCAAAGCAACATTTTGAAAAAGGCTCTGGTTTTGGTCCCAAAACTCACCAGCGCTCGCATCAAAACAGTTATATTTTGGACTGAAGTTCTAGGCAGGACTTTGACTTGTGGACAATTTTACCCCGTGAACCTTCCGCATGTGCCTCTTCATCAGCAGCCTCTCGGTGAATAACTCGTCACAATCCCCGCACTTGTACGGCCTCTCCTCTTTATGTTTGGCCAACACGTGTTTCCTCAGAGTTGAACCTCTGTTGAAAGATTTGCCACAGATGTGGCAGCTGAAAGGCTTCTCCCCCGTGTGAGTTCTTATATGTTCTGTCATGTGTCCTTTCAGCTTGAAACACTTGCCACAGAAATGGCAGCTGTAGGGTCTCTCTCCTGTGTGCACTCTCATGTGGTTCTGCAGATTGCTCTGACACGGTATGTGTTTGCCACATATGTGACAGTCAAAGTTTCCCTTGCCATCATGCGACTTGCTTTCGTGCGTCTTCAGGTGCCACGTAAGCACAGTTTTTTTGGTGAATATATAGTTGCATATGTGGCATCGGTACAAGGTGGTACTGGTCTTCTCTTGAGAGAGCTCTGGATCCTCTTCGGGGCTTTGCTTTGACTCTCTGTTTTCCTCTGCTGCTCTACAGTCTTCTAACTGCTGCACTGTTTTGATGAGCTCTTTCGTCAAGGCATCCCCGTCATCGCTGTCCTCTGCTGGGGGTTGCTCCTCTATCCCATTGAGCCACAGTTCCTCCTTCTGCTCCTCACGCTCCTCTTCAATCTGGGAGGGTCCCGGCTGGTCCTGGCACACACCCGGGCTCCACTCCTGCGGTTTCGGGGCAATCTCCTCCACCGGTGTCGGTGCAGTCGGCTGCTTGGCATCTGCAAAGACGGAAACAGAATTGCATTACACTCACAGTACACGTCAAAGTCGTCAGGGCCAAAATAGTGCTCCCATCAATCTACGGCCATCAGGAATGTTGCCTTTGAGATCAGCTGCCTCAGAGCCACATCAACTTCATGAAGGGACAAACCAGCTGGAACCTCAAATTAGGAACTATTTTCTTGTGTGTGAGTGTTACAGTACAACAATGCAAATATATTACCATTGCATTTAAAGTGTGTTGCCTCGTAACCACCTTCAGGCACAGTATACATGGAATCTTTCCTGAGTCTCAGCAGCATTACATTTCTTAAGATTGACCCGTCATCGGCTCAAACTGACTCAAATTTGATTTCTTAAGTGTTTTTGTCGGTGTTCATTATTTCCAAACAACAAATCCACTAATTATACAGTTGTTAGCTAGCATCGTACGCACTGTGTTTGTGTGAGCAAACGCTTTGCTCGAATTGAAATATTCGAGCAAACCTGCCAACTACTCGTGTCTTTGCATTGGCCTTCTATAGTCAGAGTCTTCTATACTGAAGTGTGTTCAATGAATCAATCAAACTTGTCCTGGTCCAATTCAAACTATTAAATCAAAAACATTTACATTGTTCTTCCTTGTCAAAACTTGGTGCCTACATTACCCACAATACAAATCTACCGCTCCACAGTTGGGTGAAGGACTCTGGTGTGTTAATCCAGAAGCAGCTAATGATGCCTCAAGCTGCTCGCCTCAAGCAGCACTGTGGAGCGGACTGGAAGGTGGTAAGATCCTTTCTTTCGGACTCTACACCCCGTATATTTTTTTAATTTTCAAACTTGTCGTAGTCAGACCCAACAGTTGCTGACTCAGTTGTGACATCACATGAGACAATGTATCAGACTTCACACAGCTACCTCTGGAGACTCAAAAAGCTTTAAACAACTTGCTCTCATTTGCAGTAACACTTTTGATGTGTAAAATCGGTGGGGTTCCCCTTTAAAGTCACTTCCTCCCGTCTCACCGACCTCTCTGATTGAAAGTTTCAACTCCTGTTGCACATCTGATTACAATCAACACCCCTGATTGGTGTAATCAGTTGCACCTGTAACCACACCCAACTGTGACGTCAGTGTGCCGACAAACATCTGCCAATATGGGGCTTTAACGTCTTTTGGAGTCATGATGTTATACCTCCACTGATTTCAACATATATTGCTCACAGACACACAATGAAAACACTGCGGCCGTATTTACATGTACTGTAAATGTATTGCCATTGCACTTTACAAAACAATACATTACAAGCAATGTTTTGCAAGCCGAACAAAGCCACAAATGAATTAAAAGGCAGAATTTAAGGAAGTACAGCTGTCAATAACAAAGTGCGAAAAGCTAATTTTGTATAATAATATTATTAATAACCCTTACGATGCATTTTATTTGCTTTATTTGCTTATAAGTGCAGCTTCGTACACTTGTCAAAGTCCAGCAGTTGTTTCGATACTTGCTTGGTATATTACGTGTTTTAATATATTTCCTCCGAGTGTGTTACCTGTTAGATTTGGAAGCAGATTACAATTACAGCGACTCATCAGGGGCATCTAGACAGCATGAGAAGTCATATCAGTGCTGAAGCATGTCAGCTGCAACTTCAATTAACATACAAGCAGAAAAGATGAACCTATGAAGAAGCCATCGCCATCAGATGCCCCCAGACTCACTGTCACTTTAAAACAGCAGAGAGCCTCGGCATTGCTCCAGCAACAGCATTTCACACATGGTGAAGGTGACATCGTGGGCCGTCTTCATGAACACAATGAGCAGAGGAAAGCGTTGGCTGCACTGCATGCACTTGACGGCATGTACTCCCTGTGTTTGATCCTGCCGTGTTTGGTCATGGTGGACGATCTGTTGAAGCTTTTCCCACCAATGTAGCAGACGTAAGGCCTTTCTCCGGTGTGAGTCCTCATGTGTTCTTTGATGTGACCCTTCAGTTTGTATCTGTTCCCACAAATGGGACAGGCAAAGGGTTTCTCCCCCTGTGTGGCAGATCATTTGACTCCTGGTGTCTGCTTTTCTCCCACATACGTAGCAGGTGAATGCTCGGTTGGTCGGCTTTGGTAAACCTTTTGCTTCATGAACTTCGAGGGGCAATATTAACTCGATTTTTCTCAAAAAACGCAGATGGCAAATATTACAAAAAAACTAGTTTTTCTTCTTTGTATATACTGGAGATATTCCAGAGGATGACAGTGGTTAGTCATCTGGTGATGGCATCACATATTCCATGTGCTCTCCGACTGCTATAACTTGAGTCAGGCATCTTGTTTTATTCACGCTCTCCAACGATCTGGGTTAGTGGGTCTGTAACGTTGCTGTCTGCAAAACGTACAGGAGTCTCCCCACACATGGTCCAAAGTCCAGTCACTTCCTCTTTAATGGGCACGATGACTGGCTCCTCGTTGGCCTCACTGGGAATGCATTCCTTCTGTGTCGGCTGCTCCTGAGCACAAACCTCCTGTGTTGGTGTGGGCAAATCAATCTGCCTTGAATCTGTAACAGTGGATAGGAAAATGTTTTTGGTAGCAGTGAGAAAAATCACTTCTCTGATCACACAAGAACTAGATGTTGGGAAACTTGAACGATCCCTAACGGAGAAATCAAATGAAAGCTGTGGTTTGAAAACACTAACAGCGACCATAAACTTGAATTAAAATGAACTTGCACCCCAAACATTAGAAAACATAATTGATATTGAGAATGTGAGCCAGTACAAGTGAGACTGTCGGTCTTATAAGCTGGTTCAACACATTCATCTATGCTGCACTGCATAACTGAGCTTTTTCTATCTGAGATATTTCTCCAATAAACATCCAAATGATTCATAGTTAGTGAGCAAACCTTGTCTCAAATGGACAATGTGAATTAATTTTAAGAAAGAAATCAAAGTAATTACTTCACAGGAAGTATAGTCATTGCATAGCAGGGCGAGCGAATGGAATACGGCTCAAAATGCAACACAACACCAACACTCAACACCCACACTTGGTGGTGTTGAAACTCTAGTCAAGGAGTTTGCAACCTTCGGCCGGAGCTGGACCAAAGACTCCCTGGCAATAATGCCAAAGGACCGTTTCCACAAAAATGTCTATAGTCTGTATAGTCACATTATTGTCCGTTTTTATTCCCCATGGTTTTAAGGCAGAGTTTTGCTTCTACTTCAAATAACACTGGAGGAAAATATGTACAATTTATCACGGCTCACACTCACACGGGCTGTGTTCACGTCATATGGGTTGGCTGGTCGAGGTGAGAAAGATTCATATCATCACGATGCTTGAAGGATGACAGAGTTGGTCGTGGGAGGATTCAAATACTGCGGCTTACAGAAGTTAGGACTCGGACCATTTTTTGTACATGTCAGAAATATCTTGGATTGTATGTTAACGTGAATGGTGTCATAGTAGGCAGTGGTTTATTCACTCAGGAATAAAACATAAATGTGTGAATTACATTTGAAATGGTCAAACCAGTTGTCTCTACAGGAACATTTAGCCCACTACGTAGTTTGTTCCCTTACTTGCAAGATAGAAGTGTTAGTGTTGCTATTGGTGACTCAAGGTACATTTGGTGAAAGAAGACCAAATTTGCAAAATCCTTAGGTTCCAACATGGCATGCATTTAAAGAAAGCTAAAATAAGCCCAACTAATATTCTGTGTACACTTTTCTTTAAATCTACACACATGAACTTTTATAAATGTGAAACGTTAACGTTAGTGCTCGTGATTCAAAAGTGTGAAACAACCCGCTTACTTGTGCCCTCTTAAGTGTCAAATTAAAAAGTTGATTAAAATTGGGTACTGGATCAAATATATGCCGACATGACCAGTGTATGCTTCAAACACATATTATTAAATATATATGTCCATGGTTGGACATGTATCTTGATCATTAAATTAACATGATTCATTAAGTAAGTTTGGGGTTTGTTCCCTCTACACAAAATGAAAGCATTGGCTGTGTAACCCAATACGTTCCTTTATGTAGAGTAAAAAGAAAACATTGATTTGTGTACATACTGCCACAGTGTCTCCGTAAGGGCAAGGTACAGAACCACTGTATATGTATACATCGTGGTGGACATGGTTGTTTTATTTTGAAAACCGACGGGACCCGTCTTCCCGTCCTCTTCCAACAGGTATAGTCCGCTTCGCCCCCTCTCGCCCCCCATTAGCTCGGACACGGTAACGCGAGCTAACGCACGGCTCGCTACCGTAACGCAGCTGAACATGGCGAACACAGAGCCCGTAAACCGACTTCACACACGGGCGGTGCGCATCATGACTGACGGTCATCATAACGGCGGTGAACCGACCCCGGCGGCGGCGGCCAGGTGCAGCGCGAACCGGGGACACGTACCTGCCCTGTGCAGCCGTATCTCCGGCTTGTAGACCAAATCCAACAGCCGCTGCAGCCTCTGGTTCTCCAGCCTGGTTTTGTACACCTCCTCCTGGTAGTCGAGGACTGTCTTCTCCACGAAGCCGTAGATGTCGACAGCAGCTGCGGTCAGCCTCTCCGTCAGGAAGACGTTGAACGACTGGAGCGTAGAGTTCGCCATCCTGCAGCCTCCGTTAGCTCCCGTTTTTCTTCTTCTTCTTTTTCTTTTTTTTGCAAGCGACGCGTTGCCCCCCGTGTACTGTGCAGAGAGGTAACAGCCTCAGCCGACGATACGACATATGCAACAAGGTGTCATAGCGCCATCTACTGTACGGGACTGTGCATGACTGTAGTAGAACAGAAGTCTCAAGACTGCATATCCATATTCACACATTGTATATAACCAGTCATCACCACATTGCACAAAAGATTAATATTATTAGGTGATATCCAAAACATTTTTTTAGCGTTTATTATGTATATTACTTGTTTGGATTTTACTATGTCTCTTTACCCTGTTTGCTGCTGTAATCCTGCAAATGTCCCCACTAATAAAGGAATATCTAATCTAATAACCAAAATCTTTAACCTCAGTGTTAGATTAGTGTAAAAATGTTCTGACAAAATGTAACGTAGCACCATTGAAAACATCCAGATGTGATGTCACACTGTCTACACATGGCCAGTAATCTGGTATTGTGCTCAGTACACCCAAAGAAACCCATGGATATATAGTAGTTATTCTAATATACATGCATGTGACATTAGCTGACATATTGTTTCACGTGAGGCAGGAAGAATTCAAAACGGAAACCATCTGATGAATCTAAAGTCTACAACTTGAGTCCACATCATGAATTTTACCAAAATTAAACGGGAAGTTGATAGTTTTCCTTCTTGAAAAGACCACATCAATCAAAAACAGTCTTAGCATGAACCTCTAAATATGTTTTAAAAAATAACCGGCTTTTTGCTGAAGTAATATCCACAGAAACACAGTTCAGAGTCAGATTAATTCACTTGTTTGGATTTTGAGGAAAACAGAAGAGATGTTTTGATATCATTTTAAATTTTGCATTTCTAAATCCATCAGAGAATAAAACATTTCCTTTACACTTCTAAATAAGTGAATAGTTTCAATTCTGGTGGGTTAAAGTTACCAGCAAATGTATAACTTATCATCTGACTCTCACTGTATAAATCCTCCATCATCATTTACCTTATGGCTCAACATGTATATGATATTTATGATCTTCAACAGTATAAATAACAAGTGTTTCAGAAACAACTCAGCTGCATTGAATGGAAAGAAATCACTGAAACATAGTATATATAAAAATGCCTCTACCATCACCAGCCTTTCAATTTAATCAGAATACTTTTTACTAAATCAGTTCAACTTCTTCTGTAAAAAGGCATTAGCGTCGGTCCCATTCTGATAAGGATTCATTTGCATGATTGAGAGACAGAGGACGAGAGGGAGGGAGGGGGAGTAAGAAGAAAGCGTCATGGGACGACAGAATCCCCCCTCAAAGTTAATGGTGACAGGTACTAAATGTAAAAGAACTTCTATTTACCTGTTAAATTGAATTGTTTTAGTTATGTCAAAACCCACATTTAGATTTCCTTTTCCAAATGTGACCATGAATATCCAGTTAAAAAAGGTTATCCGAGTACTATATAATAATATAGCTTTCAGATAGTTAATATGTCGTACATTGTATTGCATGTGTAACAGATATATGGATGGGGAGCATTGTTTCTCTTCATACTGTATATCACCACAACAGGGATGAGTGCTTGATTTTGATTTGATTTCAAAGAAATGTAAACATTTAAACCGTTTTATTTTTTTTGCTGGAGGTATTACTGTGGAGGTCTGAAACATTAACAGAGCAACTGATGTACATTAAATATAATGTACATATTTTATTGTCATGAATATAATACAGCCACATTTGACACCGATAGTTGAAAATAGATATACATGTTTTACATTTTAAAGTGCAGTGCAGTATATACAAAGTGAAAGAGAGTCATTCACATTTCAATTAGCTGAGACGCATCCTGCGATGTTTACAGTCGAAACCTGAAGAGGTAAATCCACACTGAATCCCAATCTGCTAAATACCGCTGCAGCCCTGCGTCTCTATATTTAAGGTCGACACACTCAGTGACATCGGAAGGAGCACAGAAAAGCAACAGCATCGGAAGCTTTAAGAGCAGTGCAGAGCAATTATCGTGATTTTAAGAAGAAAAAACTAGGAAGCTCTTGCTTTGATTTGGAGTCATGGTGAAAACTATCAACACGTAAATGAAACATCTCCAGTTATGAATAAATGATATTGCTTCTTCACGTTTGCTTTAGGAGACATTTGAGCTCCCGTTTAATTAATTAAATATCAGGGAAAAGTGCACAACCTCTGAACTGGCTATGCTGCGCTCATCTAATATCTCATTCGACGCAACGTTTCACTGCTCCATGTCATTATCATTCTGCAGCGTTTTCATTGCCAGGCCCCACAGAGTTACACTGGAGATGAACTGGCCTTCAGTGGATCTGTAGGAGCCACTACTGGGCCTGATGGAAGAAGAGAGGGAACTGCAGTGATTGTCTGTGGGAGGGAGGTAAGGCCGCCCCACCGCATCTCTGCCCATCTCCTCTGACATGTTCGCATTCTCCACATACGGGCCATACACAACCTCCTGAGACATGTGGGGTTTGGCAAGCTTCATGTGGTCTGCGGCTGTCGGGGCTGCACCCCTCTCCTGGTGGTTGGAGGAGAGCAGGTGATGGGGTACCAGTGAGCGCAGCTCTGGAAGGGGGGTGGGGGTAGAAGCTGGGCTGAGGTGCATGCTGGGAGGGGGAGTCTCTACATGTGGTGGTGAAGTAGTAGCCGTTGACAGTTTCTCTAACACTGCATGGGGCATCATGCCGGGGAAATGCTGCTCGCTGGTTGCGGCAGGAGGCTTACTGTGGCTGATAGGTTTGGGGAACGCGGCCACTCCATCTGAGCTACAAGATGGCGAAGAGTTGTCTGTGGCGGGGCTGTCGGCTGGAGCCCCCTTGCAGTGCATGTTGCTGTGTCTCCTCAACATGGCAGAGCGGGTAAAGCTCTTTCCACAGGCGTTGCAGATGTAGGGTTTCTCACCAGTGTGTGACCGTATGTGACGCTGCAGGTCCCCTGAGCCAATGAAGCATTTCCCTAAAATAATTAAGAACACACGTTGAGTGTAAAACACGGTGCAGACATTAGCTAAACAGCATCGGAAGTTTTAAGAGCAGTGCAGAGCAATTATCGTGATTTTAAGAAAAAAAACTAGGAAGCTCTTGCTTTGATTTGGAGTCATGGTGAAAACTCTCAACACATAAATGAAATATCTCCAGTTGCTGGGAGGGGGAGTCTCTACATGTGATGGTGAAGTAGTAGCCGTTGACAGTTTCTCTAACACTGCATGGGGCATCATGCCAGGGAAATGCCAGACTATAGTGAATTTAAATATGTATATCTTTGATAAAACTTTGATTAACCTTCACACTGTCTGTTCACAACATGACTCACTCATTTTCATGTCTTTTGAGAAATGGCCATTATAATTTAGTAAAGCCCTAGGTGATGTCATTAAAATGCTTGGTATGTCCAACCAATCGAAGTTATCGATTATTGAAAATAGTTGCAGATTTACTATCAGTTAACTAATTGTTTCACCCCTAGAATAGTGTGTTATACAACTATGTCTACAGTGTAATCAATGTGAATAATACTTTCAACAAGATGTTCCTCACCACATGTGGCACAGCTGTGTGGTTTTTCCCCAGCGTGACGGGCCTTGTGCTTCAGAAGCTTTCTGTGCGTGTTGAAGGATTTTCCGCACTGGTCACATGTGAATGTCTTGTCTGTGGTGTGAGTCCTCTTGTGCTCCTTGAGATTGCTCAAGTTGTTGAATCCTGAGATACAAGACAAGCACGGTGAAAAAAGCCCCAAGTCTACACAAAATGTGTCACTATTTTCCAACTGGGTCAGTGAACTAAGCAGCTCACACTACTATCAATACCTTGTAAAAGTTCAACTTAAAAATTAGGACATTAGGTAAGAACTACATATAGATGGATAAAGGAAATGATTGCATAATAATTGCTTCTTTTTAGAGCTGTCGTCTACCTCGACCACATATATCACACAGATGTGGCTTCTCTCCTGTGTGGACCACTTTGTGACGATGGGCATCCCCTGATGCAGTGAAGCTGGAAAAACACAGGAATATTCAATTTATAGGCAACTGTCGAGACTATTATACATTATATTACAGGGCTGTGTCATACGGGGGAAATATCATAACGCTCGGGCCTAAACTATAATTAGTTAATTAGTCCAGTACAGCCACAAAATCTTCAATTTCTTCATTATTGCCTCAACATTATTGGTATGTCTGAAATCATGTCAAGCTTTTGTAAACTAGTAATAAGTTAGTAGTAAATTAGACACACAAACATGCAATAAACCGCAAACTGACAAAAAAAAAAAATACTAAAACAGGGGGTAGGTGAATGACCAAAAATATAAATGAAGACATTGCACACATAGAAGGTACCATACCTTTTACCACATAACTCACAGATGTACGGTTTCTCTCCAGAATGTCGCCGCAAATGTGTCTGTAAATTTCCAGCCTGTAAAATAAAGTCAGTTAAATATCTCAATATAATTTTCCCATCCAAGAATAATGTGGCTATTCAGAATACACCAGACAATACCTGTGAGAAGTATCTCCCACAAACATTACACTGAAAGGGCTTCTCACCTGCAGAAAAAAATATTATTACAACTGAATCCCAATTATTACGGAAACATCTCATTGTATACCATGTGTGAAGGCCAATTTAAACAGTAAATACCGGTATGTGAGCGCTTGTGCAGCTCCAGATTGCTCGGGTGTTTGAAGATCTTCCCACACACCTCACAACAATACTGCTTGTTTCCCATCTGCTGCGGTGGCTCCTCTGTCACAGTTTTCAGATTTTGTTCTTCTTGGTTCCCAGGTGGAGGACTGGGAAGTTGCACATCTGTTGCGGTCTCTGTCACCTGCTCTCTGTCTGAGTTAAGGCCCTCAACAGGAGCTTCAGTCTGGACTACAGACTCTTCTTGAGGACTCTCTTTGGGACAGCTGAGGACGGGTTCGCTCACCGCTTCAGCAAACATCTCCTCCAATGCCTTCTGAGATCGGAGGTAGTTGTATTTCTTCAGGTACACAGCCTTCTTTGGGCGCACTGGCCTGTTAAGCTCGGAGTCTTCTGAGTTAGCGTTGGGGGTGTTTAAGTTATCCGATGGTGTTAAAGAAGAGACAGGGTGCTTTTCGACTGCCACAGATGTGCAGGGAGGACTGGGTTGAACTGTGTTTCCTGAGCATATGGGAGTGTTGCTGCCTCCCTGGCTGACCCCGAGCTGACACGGCTGCTCTTCCACCAGCACCAGAGGGCACGGGCCTTGATTTAAGGCTGCAGTACTAGTCTGGAGTGCACTTTGTTTGAAGTACTGCTTACTATAGAAGTTACGGAGCTTGTAGCCGTGGACAAGCTGTTTTTCTACAGGTGCCTGCGTGCTGCTAGTTGTGTCACAGTTTGAGCTGCTATTAGGCACAGAAACAGGCAACCTTTTGGTGTGGTCCACGTCACTACTAAAGCCAGGCCTTGGGGTTTCAGAGGGACAGTGGAGGTCAACATCATGAGGAAGACTGCTCCCCAAGAGGCAGTCATGCTCAGAACTCAGCATGCCCGGAAGAGAAAACGATGCGATTTCCACTGGTGGAGGACACGGCTTGAGGAAAGTATTACACATGCTCTGAACATTTGGAACCTGCAAACACTGAGCAATGTCCAGGAGGGCTTGCACATTATCTTGGTTGATGTCAAGATGGGAGGTGTACATGTAGTCCAATATTTGGCCGATGCCACTGACATCCTGGATGACCAAGTTGAACACCTCATTCTTCTGACTGGGGGAATTTTGGAATAACGACCTGGAAAGATAAAGCAGTACTGTTAGCATTATGTTACTCCAGAGCAGCAGTGTATAACTACTTTGCAAAGTGTTAAAGATGGGAATTGCGTAAAAGCACCTGAAATAGGAGCTGAAAGCGGCCAGGACATTTTTGTGGGCTTTGAAGCAGACACCTTTGACCACCAGCATACAGTCACAGAGCAGACCCTGGATCCTCTGCTCCTGGAGCTGCTGCAGGAGGTAGGAGCTGTGGCTGGACAGGGTGTCCATGGTCAATCAGCTGCTGAACCGCCCAGCTCCAACTTCTCCATCAAAACAACTTTCTTAGGGGACACACCATGAATAAAACAACAAATCTCGTATCAAGGAAAATATGAATTATTTATTCGTTTGTGACCAAAATGTAACAAAACGAATAGTGACGGAAGCGAGGACTTTTCTGTTTTAAATGGTAATATTCATATAGATAAGTCAACAGCCGCGCATACAGCAGCGCAGAATCCAGCGTGTCTGTCCTGCGAGACCACCCATGCAAAAATTTGGACGAAAACTGCTCACGAGCTAACTGCAATGCTATGATAACCAACCACGACGGTGGGCGGAGTGACTCGGTTGGAGCACCACGTCTCTGAAGAATTACATCTCCAAACGGTAATGGAAGTTTTAAATGCTGTTATCTCAGAAAAGGGTCACCATAAACATAAATCCAAACCTACATCCGAGAAGTCCCCCTCTAATGTGGATGATGGGTCACTTTATCCAGCGTAAAAAAACGTCACGTCGCTTCCGGGTGCAACCTGTATTTCGCGCCGCCTAACAATGAAGCTGATAACAACAAAGGACTCGTTAGAGACTTGCGGTCTGTGGTGTAATAAATTGACACGAGTCAACTTAATTTAACTAGCTAGCGAACCAGCTGCCATTTAACTCGAGTAAATACAGCTTTGGTCAGTATTAATTTCACGCTCGTCGGAACCCTTCTCAACTCGCATTTCACACGGACGACTATTGATGCTGCGAACGTTCATGGTGTGATCACGTGTGTTTTGAAAAGTTCCCACGAAAGGAACAGAACAGGCGAGTTGTGGCATTCAAGTAGCGGCCCACGGCACCTCCACGCTTTGATAAACACCAGCTGCTGGCCTTTAGAAGATTATCCGTATCATTATATTATTTATTTGATCAACGTTAGCTCGTACCGGCTCTGCGGACAGTCGGGTCCCGCTTTCGGTTGAACGAATACGTCGGTATCGTTAGCATTCTCTGTTTTCGCAGATCCGGTACATCGATACGGCTTTGCCAAGCAAAAACGTCTCGTCAACATGGTGTTCTTCACATGCAACGCCTGTGGGGAATCCCTGAAGAAGGCTCAGGTCGATAAACACGTGGGCATGTGCCGTGGTTGCCAGGTCCTGTCCTGCATCGATTGTGGAAAAGATTTCTGGTACTGACCAGAGTGTCTACTGTGGTGTCATTCTCGTTTTTACTCTATCTAACTTTTGCAATAACAAGTTAGATACAGTTATCCCCCATTCTCAGTGTGTGCAATGGTGTTTCTCTAACAGGGGTGACGACTACAAGAACCACGTCAAATGTATCAGTGAAGACCAGAAGTACGGAGGCAAAGGCTACGAGGGTAAGGCGAACAAAGGAGATGTAAAACAGCAGCAGTGGATCCAGGTACAACGGAGAGAAACGACATCCATCACTGTTTACTGTCTGTATGTGTTGTTGCTGTTGTTTATTTGCTTCTAACTTGATGAATCCTCTCATGAAGAGAGTCCATGACGCCATGAACAAACCTGGAGTTAGTGCAAAGCTGAAGGGTGTCCTCCAGCAAGTCAGTTCATACGATAATGTCCCAAGAAAGAAGGCAAAGTTTCAGGTTGGTATTACTGACCAATACGTTTTATTTACCACATTGTTTGATAAACTTGCCCGCTTTAACTAATCAATATCTGTTTTTTGGTCTTCCTTAGAACTGGATGAGAAACAGTCTTAAAATAACTAACACCAGTCTTCATGATGAAGTGTGGGAAATCTTCGCTGCAGCTGACAATGTAAGTTACTCTGCTTAAAGGTTACTTTTATTGTTTTTGTTTGGCTGTTCCCTTGTGCACATTGTCACTGTCCGCATCAAAATGAAGGACTGGTTTTAGTTTGTTTAGCTAAAATCCAAAGTGATGAAATTACATTAGAAACATGCAACACAGATTTATTTTATCTTGCATAGATTATATAATATATGTGTGTGTGTATATATATATATATATATATATATGAGGTTATACTGTATGTGGTTTTCCTTCTAAAATATTTAGTCAAAGGAAAGAAAAAGAAAGTTACCCATGTCTTCAATATTCCAACTGACTTTCCTTACTCTCCTATAATCTGTCAGCCTCCCGAGGCCCCCCAGGAGGCTAAAGAAGCCAAACAGACAGTGGCTGAAGTCAAAGCGGAGTCTAATGGAAATGAACAGAACGGCCATCAAGATGTTGAGAAGAAGAAAAAACTGAACAAACGCGAGCGCAAAGAGGCCCGTCAGCAGAAGAATGGGAAGGCCGTTAAAGGTGCTGATAACACAGCGGCGGAGGAGCCGGGAGAAGGCAAAAAGACCAAAAAGGACAGAAAGAGAAAGCACGGCTCTGAGGAAGATGGAGATGAAGAGCAGAATGAGAAATCCAGAAAAAAGTCAAAGACAAGTAAGGTGTTTTCTTACATTAATACACGATCAGTTTTGTTTTTCAGCATCTTTTTATAGCTTTAATGACTCCTGATACATTATAATGTCTGTTTTATTACAGTGTGTCCTTGTGGTTGAAAGTATACTTTTAGAATACTTTTTATAATTTAATTATATTATTATGTATGTTAGCATTATCTTACAATATAACCAGGTTATCTTCTTTCTGTCTTTCAGTTGACCAAGAGGCTGCTGATGCGTCCGAGGAGACGGAGGATCAAAAAGTTCCCAGAGGTAATGTGGTTCCCGACATGACTTTGATTAACCTCTTTCAAAAGATAAATGCTGTGTATATATATAAAAAACGCCACCAGGGGGCAGTGTTGCTGCTTTTGTTGGCAACTAATTTATGTCTCTGATTAACTTGCAGGCAAATTCAACTGGAAGGGAAATATCAAGGCAGTACTGAAAGACTCGGATGACCAGGAACTGCAAGTAAAGAAACTGAGGAAGAAGGTGAGTCACGGAGTGTTTTAATTGCTTTGTGGACATGAGTCTGTAGTTCTTAGTTTGTTATTTGACTTCTAATCCCAGCAGCACAATGTTCCTCTTAATATTAATTATACAAATGGATCACTACAGGCAGATTATTATTAAAACATTTTCTTAATCCTAATTTCTCATGCAGATTATCATCTAAATAACATTTGTGTGTGTATATTACACTATTATTAACAAGTAGTGAAACCAACAACTTCACTATTTACTGAATGTTATTGACTGTTTAAAAATACAGTATAGCTGTTTCAAACAATGTAAGTTCCTGTACACAAATAATTACTGTACTGTGTGTATAATTGTGTATCCTTTATTTAAAATATAGCATGTTGTAGTTCAAATTCTAATTGGGCTATAGCCTTAAAAACATGGTGCTGTTGACAAATACAGTAACGTCAGTAGTGCAAATAGGTTTCTAAGCCAAAGCTTTGCGCTGGTTTCCGTGCATTTCGGATTTTTAAATAAACCTGCAAATGTAATTATCTATCTTAATTTGTTTTCTAAATGTTCTCTTGAAAATACCCCAAAGTGAATAATGTAAAATAAACTAGCCATTTGCATAGGAATGATTCTTTAAGCATTTTTATCCTTTTGAAGTGTTTGATCACTCAGCAATTTCCACTGCATTTGAAAATGCGAAGTCTTTTAATAAGAAGTACAAATATTTTTCCCTCTTTTACAGGTTGTGGCAGCGTACTACTCTTTCACTGGTGATGGGAATTTTAAAAAAGAGGAGGAGGTGCTTGCACTTTTCAACAAGAAGATCAACAACAATCCCAAATTCAGAGTCTTGAAGGACAGAGTTAGACTTGTAAAGTAGACATGTTTATCTCACCCGTCTGGCATGAATTGTATGTTGCTCATCGACTTTTAAAATGTAAAAGTCATTGTCTGCCATCCTCCCTCGGATGTTTTTGTACAGATGACCTAATCTCGAAGATTAAATAATTTTATAACTGAATTACCTGTCCTGTTCCCGTTCAGTAGCCTTGCTGATTGCAGCGGCCTCGTCAATGAGGAAGACTTTTACAAATCACCACACAGCTTGTCAGTGTTGTTTTATGTATGAAATGACAATTGTGATAGACGGCTGCTCTGTTCCACATTCCAAGCCCACGGTAAGGTTGGGAAATGGCACCGTATCTGTGGGATTGGATGTTGGAGTGGGGGAAGGGAAATAGGAGAGGTGCACCTGAGGTGAATTTGACTCTCACACGGGACGAAGCTAATGCACATTCCTCGGCACCCCGAACGGGGTTCACTTGGCCAGGTACACAGAAGCTCCATAGAAGCAAGACGCTTGGAGTCAGCCTCAGGTGAAGTTTTAATGCTGCCCGATTTTCCACCGCTAGAATGAGCAGCCCCTTTACCCTCTACACGCACACACACACACACAGGAGGAAATCTGCCCAGCTTTATGAAGCTCTGCTAATCCCAGCAGGTTTAACACTGATGCTCATTCATCACAAGTAATTGTATATTGCATACTTTGGGTATTAGTCAAGCTGTTACTCCAGTTTGCTCGTATTAAAATGGTGTTTTCTAGTCCAGAGTGTGACTCAATATTGCTTAATGCTTTTGTTTTAATCCAGACCCCACAGGATACCCCAGAAGAACTGAAACTAAGCCTGTCTTTGCTGTTGCTAAACCCATATGAGATCAACATTTTATTTGTGCCATTTGATATGGCAGGATTAACTGTGTGACCATGTGTTTTTATGGGGCAGTTATATCACTGAACTTTGGTCTTAATGGCAGTCCTAGCGATCTGAACAATGTCATTTTCATTCCCCCCCTTGGGTATTGAAGTGAGTGCCATTTCTGAAAGAAGAAACCTCATCTTTTCTCTTAAAGATGAAATGTTGGAGCCCTAAGTGATAAAACGCTCACTCGTTTCATTACAGTCCGAGGTTTTACTGCTGAAGCCTTGGTTTGAGGACTTTATGATCCTAATCTGTTTGTGCTACTGTTAAATTATGTTTGAGAGCTTATATTTAATCTTTGATAGTCAAGGAACTTGTGTTAAAACATTCCCTTAATACAGCTATTACTTGGTCTGGTATGGCCATCTGATAGTGGAGTCCAAGTCTCTTATCTACTTGTCTTATAGTTCCATTTTGTTTTTAGTATTTAGCATTTTCCTGCATTCTCACTTGTTTAGAAAACGTTAGTCTCACTTAATTGTTTCACAGAAAGCACTGGATAGCTTTCTGTCAGTGAGTACACATTGGGCTGGAGGTGGTAAACGTGGCTGGGTCTGTCTTTTACTAATCCCAGCATAAGAACCAAAGTATATGAGCTAACACTCTAATCTCCACCGCAATATCAAATGATCTTGTCACCTTTTACCTATTTGTGAGCAAAACTCAACATGTTTTCCCAAAAGATAACTACATGCAAGAGGTCCTTTTCCCCATTAATATAAACAAGGGTGGTTTAATATTAGTTGCACCTCTCAATATAACACGATAGTATCCAATGGTACTGCAAATTACGTGCGGTAACAACTTAATCAATGATTCAGGACTCACTGCATGACAAAAAATTACCAAAAATGTATTTGTTTTATATGTACCAAATAAACTGGCATCAGAATGTAGACTGTGACTGTTCCCCATCAGAAGAAGTGGTAGTAGCAAGTCTTATTCACTTTGCTTCACTGCCTGTTCCCAGTCAGTGCCAGATTGAAATTGGATAAAGGTATCAGCAGTGTCAGATTCTTGCCCGTGCTATGTAAAAGTATACATTCAAGATAAACGTTGAAACACAGCCAGCTACTATGCATTTTGCAAAGTTCGTGTGGAATTGAAACAAATGTGTCCTGTTCAGAGTTTTCCATTCAATTATCCTCAGTTAACCTTTTTGAGGGTGTTCTGATTTGTTGAATACTTTTTGTCAACATGGTCTTTGTGGAAAATGTTCTTCAAAACACATTGTTGTTCTATATTCTATATATAAGTATAAGTATATATATATATAAGTATATATATATATATAAGTGTATATATATATATATACACACACTATATATTCTATATATAAGTGATTGACATAGTGGTGTGTAGTAGGGTACTCATAATTAAATATGATTTCCCTTTTGGCAAACGTATGCATCATAGAGTTTGCTATTGAATAACCTGCTTCTGTCGGGGGGCTACACATAGTTTTCTCAACTCAAAAGGGACCTTGTCCACAGAAAAAGACCAACAATTAGAAAACATTATATAATACACTAATACATGATTGAATAAATATTAAAGGATTGAACTTGCAGTGTCCGAAAAAGCACTCAAATGTCAAACTATTTGAAGACCTCCCCATGCAAAAAGTTTATTTATTTATTTGTTTTTATACTTCTTAAGGAGTAAAATGAGAGCCAATGAAATTAAGTTCAGCAGCAACAAGGTAAAAAGACATTACTGATTTAAAACAAAAGACATTACATTGTTATACATTTCTAAGGAATTAAATCACTTTTTTTGGTTTAACTGATACTGATATTTATCGGTTTCCTTTAGCTCTGTCTTGACATTTGTTAATTCCTTAACAATTCCTTCTACAAAAAAGAAAGAAAACTACAGCTGTCGTTTTCCAGTGCGTCATATAAAAGCGACTCTGTCTAAACAGGAAGTGGCTTCTCATCCCCAGTCAGCCTTTAGTGACTGCTAGTTTAAGTTAAAGACAGAAGCAACACGATGCTGAACGACAGCGAGTTCGCAACTTTGCGGAATAGATTCAAGAGAGATGCGGAGTTTCTTTTGCAAACAACGGCGAGCGGTGACGGAGAGGAGAAGAGTAAGAAAGTATTGCTTTGGCTCAGTGTTGGCTAACTCTTGTAATGTTAGCGAAGTGTCAGCTAACCTGAGCTAACAGTACTGTGAGGAAAATAGCTTCACTTGTATGGCTAAATATATTGAATGGCCAGTTAGTCTTTCTTTCACACCACTATGTCATGTGTATATATAAAGATGTGTGTTATTTGTTGCATGCTGGGTAAACTCCGAGGCCTTGATGTTTTGAACGTGAGCAGCTCAGCAACACAATACCAGGAAGCCACTCCTACACTGTCTTCAATCTAAGACAGTGTTACCTAATAGCTGGAATATAAGTGGCAGGCAAAATATTTTTCAAGTGAATAACCTTTTGTATTATTACTATTATTAATGGCTGCTTATTTTTCCCAGTTTACGACTACTTGGTACAGTATCATCTTGTATCCAAGATGGCCCACCAGGAGTAACTTAGATGGAGGTCAACTACTTGTCTCGGTCATGGAGTTCATGGTGAACCCTGCACAGAGTAGACCTCCATGCTGAAGCAGTTCAGCAGCCAACAATGGGCTCTGATACGTTTAATCAACCAGTAAATTATAGTGATTAATACCTCTCTGAGGAGTAAGATTATCTCAAAGATAGCGATCTGTTTCACCTGAAAAGCTCCTTCACCCTGCACGGTGGGGACGTGGCACATTCTGTTAAAGCAAGAAAAAAAATAATCATATTTTAGTAGTATATTCTGTACTATTCAGTATCTCTAAATATTGAGTTTTACTGAGTCATGCAGTGTGTTAGTGTTGAACAACGCCTACGTCTTATTGTTTGTAAATCCCTTTCAGACTGTAGCCACACTTTGGTGGGCAAGTCTCGGGTAATACTTTAGTGCATTTTTTTTTTTTTTTTTACTATGAATCAAGTTGTTTTGTCTCTTCTAACTTAAAAGCATGCTTTTAACGTAGACTCTTGAATTGAAACTCTTTCTTTTCTATTGCCATTCAGGTCAAGAGGAAAAAGATGCTAAACTTCTCCCCCGCATTAACAGACACTCCATTTTCTGGATCGTGGCATCTATAGGTGTGACCTACTACGTCGATTTCCTCCAAAACATCATGGCTAATGATGATATTAAAAGGTGACTGAGTCAAGAGAAATATTTTATATATATTACCTGTACACATCATCATAGATGAACACAAAAAAAGGCCAGTGGTGTTTGTTGTTTGTGGTGTTATTAATGATTCCATCTTCCTCCTTTCAAAAGCTTCACCAACTGTTTTTGCATTGCCTTCAGGTCTTAAATGAGTCTTCCTCCTTTCAACCCCTTTTTTTCTCAGTTGGTGGTTCAATGTGAGTCTGATACTCCTTGGGATTTGCCTGTCTCTGGCCATGTTTTGCATTGTGTACCTGGAGTGGTTCAAAGGCATCCAGCACTATGACCAACAGTACCCTGCCATTCCTCCCATCACCACTGCAGCCTTCATAGCTGCGTCCTGCAGGTAAAACGCCAAAACACAGCTCAACTATTGGACATTCTTTAAGATGCCAAAGAAGGTAGAACAGCATTAGATTTTGTGCAATTTTCTATTATGTGTGCTCGATTAGAGGTGAAATAATATTAGCTTACTGACATTTTTTGTTTTCCAAATAGTAACATGAAATTACACTATACAGAAATGACAGTCACGTTTGAAGTAGTTTGTAAACAGTGATGCCAATTAATAGGTTTTTCCACTAGGAAAAATGGACATTTTCCCCATAAAATTTCCATATCGTTGTCACCGTTCTTAAAAAAAAATATATATAAAATTCCTCGTAAAAATACATTTTCAATTTGTATATATATATATATATATATATATATATATATATATATATATATATATATATATATATATATATATATATATATATATATATATTAATAATTCAGGAATTCTCATAAATTTAATTTACAAATTGAAAATGTATTTTTAGCTAAGATCAGAATCAGAAACTGTTTATTAGCCAGGAATGTTTTCACAAACGAGGAATTTTACGAGGCGGAAGGTGCATACATTGGACATGGACATGGGACGTTAGACGAGACAATCAACAATCAACGATAACAACAGTTATGTCATTATCGGATCTCAAATAGAGAATTTGGTATCAGCCTCAAATCTAAAATTGTCATGGGGCCCCTCCCCAAAACTGCTGCTACAAAGTTTAGATTTTACCGTCTCATATTTTTAGCAGCACCTATTTTTATTTAACCACTATGGCATTGCCTGTGGTTAATGAGGGGCTGAGTAGGGGACCTGCGGGTCACTGCTCTTAACCGGCTCCCGGCCAAAAGGTGTCGCAAGTGATAACACAGCTGAGTGCATCGCTGACCTCCCAAAGCTCTACTCTGCTCTCGTACTGTATGTCTTTGAGGAAAACAGTTTGCTCACTTTTATTGAATTGTATGTCGTGTTGGCTATCAGTTGAACTACAAACACAGCTGACTGCATTGCCGTTGCTCTGCAGCCAGAGATACAGATTTTCCATGCCTTTTTTTTATTTTTTATTGGGCATCAACCTCATATTTACATGCTTATTGTCAAAACAATTGAAGTCTTAAGTTGCGGTTGTTCGGGTCCGGAGCTGAGACGTGTGCCTGCAAAGAGATGGCACAGACGTCTGCATAGATTCATATAGGAGCACATCTGTTGTGTGAGATTAGAGAGGCAAAAACACATCTGATACACTTGCAGTGTAGAAGGGGGTATCCAATTGTGGGTTTTATTCATTCATCAATCATTACAGCTGTGGTCGTTGCAGACACAGCTGCCAGAGATCTGCACCTTTCTAGATTGTCATGTGATTGGCTAATCCACTTCGTTTAAACATTGATACATTTACATGAGAATTTGTGTCACTTAAATGGTTGTTGGAGCCACTGAGTAGAAAGTGTGAAACTGTCAAATGCAAAACTTGCTCATCAATAATGTATGATTCATCAATATTGATAATTAAAATTGTGCATATTTGTAAGCGTTCTTGTACTTTCCTTTTAGCCTCAACATGGCCCTGTGGCCGGTGTGGTCCTTCTTCACGCCACTCATCCTCTTCACACAGTTCATGGGTGTGGTCATGTTCATCTCTTTGCTGGGATGAATGTGACAGGTGAGGATAATAGGGTGTCATTTTTGAGTTTCATAACATTTATTTTTTTGAATGATTAACTTTTATTTCACCTTTTTTTAAATTGTAAAAATGTTTGCAAAATGTTGTGTCATTAAACATCAAATATTTGATACCAACACTTTTGTACTTGAAGATTCTGGACTTTGCATAATCTTGTTATCCACAATGTTCAGTTTTCCTCCATTAAACACATTTCTTAAGCAATGTCAAGTTTATAACTGAATCGGCAAACTTCATTGCACCGTAAGACAATTCCTTTCCAAAAAACCTTAACTTTTGAAACTTAAGATTGTGTTATGTGTTATAAGATTGTATGTGTGTGTGTGTGTGTGTGTGTGTGTGTGTGTGTGTGTGTGTGTGTGTGTGTGTGTGTGTGTGTGTGTGTGTGTATACGTATACACCTGCAGCTGATTGATCTAGACCCCTCTGCTGAAACAGCAGCTGTTGGGCGGCATGGTAGCATCACTGTAGTGTCGGCGAGCTGAGAGTTTAACCATCTCAGTTTATGATTTGTCACTGATGTGTTTTCCCAAAGAAACAATGATAACTGTCAAGAAATGTGATACAAACAGCACTTATGTTTTTTATTTATTTTTTCACAGTAGACATTTGAATCAGAATCAGAAACATTTGGTTGTTGCAATAGGAAAAGGTGTTCCTGAACAATAGCGGTTACTGATGACATTAACGATGGGTTTACTCTGTTTAAATGTGTTTCAGGGAGCTATGATATTGAGCCACCATTCACAACCCCAGGGGCCGTATTCACAAATATTCTGAGGACTTAGCCTCAACATTTCTAGCAAGGAGTCTGAGTTTAGCAGGGATTTTAAAAACTTTTCAGAGCAACTGAAAGGGAATGAAACGTCTGACTTAGTGAGGAGGTGTGGATGAGGTGTGATTGGTTGTTCCAAAAGAACAATGCTCTCTGTGACAATGGGCAGTGACATCGACATGCCAAAACCATAGAATTCATTTTTATTGTTTGATTTTTAGTACTCAATCTATTTGATCTTAACGAGAGAAAATGGCTCAGCTTTTTTCCTTGATCGCTGTCCAGTTTATATGATGGCGCCGTTATTCGGCGTGCAAATCTATAAACCATGCAGCAAACACTGTTGCATTTTTCCAGTTGCCAAATATCTTTAGTGTTGTGATCACTTTCATTTCTGGTGTTGGTGTTGGTTGCACACCTCTAATGAGATCAACCTCGAACATTACAATAATACAATCTGTAGTGAGTCATTAACTTAATGTGTACTGGAGAACATTTATCGTTCATCTTTCCAACATTTCCTCCCCTACTTTATGAATACGGCCCCAGGATCCTGAAACTGAAGCAGATAAATGGCTTTTTTGGTTATTTATAGTGTTCTATTTATTTCTTTGCTTTACCTGTTAAAATGTGCTGTGAAAATGGCCTTTTCTATTTATGTGGAACAATGTGTTGGAGCAATGGAGTTCCACCATTTACAACTGCTAATGAAACCAAAAAAGATGTTTGAATTGTTTAAGTTTTTTCATAAGCATTTTTTGGTAATGTCATAATCTGTAAAAAAAATAAAAATAATAATCCTAAATAAAGTTGTATAACTAATTTCACTACTTGCTTGTATTGTTGTCCTTGCTTGCCACCTTGAACAGATCAATAATTTAAAAACGTGTGTCTGTGTGTGTGAAAAGATTATGATACACGTAAACATACATACAATTTCCTTTCAGAGTGTTCTATGTTTACAGTGACATTTAAATGTGTTGTGCTCTTAAATCTACAATATCGCACATTTTAAAAGAGGACATCACCGACTCTATTGGATTTATAATTACCTAACATCTATCTTCAGCTATTATATATATATATATATATATATATATATATATATATATAATTTGTTCTTAAAGACAATAAAAAAAAAAAAAAACTAATCTTATTTTATCGATTTGTCCTCAAACTGCATTCAGATTCAATGAGCTGGTTTTGGTGGCGTTGGAGTGCAAACAACAGAGAGCTAATTTAAACACTTCCAGATTAAATCAAAAATGTTCAGATTTAGTCAATCGCCCATTAGAGTTCCCTGATAGTGAATAGATCGTACTCTTTCTTTTTATCGGGCTGATTCTCGATGATTAAGAAGTCGATACTTCAACATCAGCTAATGTGCTGTTAATCATCTCTCCGACCCTCGTGACGCCACTGAAGAGTGTCCCTCGCGAGGTTAATGAGCCTCTCTTTCTATTTAATGGGATACTAATCAATAGATACTGAGTATATAAACTTGTATTTCGCAAATAAGAGTAATACATCAGGATTGCTGCTTTTCTCATAATTTTTTTTTTTTTGCACCAAATAAATGGCCATGTCCTCACTTTATTTCCACACTTGTTTTTACATGTTTTCTGAGTCCATGCTGCTCCACTATTGACTCACTAGTCCCTCGGGACTGAGAATACTCTTCAAGTTGAATAAGAGTTATTGTGAAGCCACCGTGTTGCGTTTATCCATTTCACTAATTGTGTTTCACTTTTTAAATGAGGTTGATTTAAAAAAAAAAAAAAAGGTGCCATATTTGTTTTTAAAACAAGGTAATTATTCAAAGGCCACACACACGCACACGCACGCGCGCGCACACACACACACACACACTCCTAAATTCACACCAATCAGCTCCCAATGTGTGTGAGCAGTCCTTCTGTTATGCTGATTGCGCGCATCCGCCCCCTCTATTGTACTATAGAGTTTGGTCATATCCATAAGGGGTCTCAGTGCTGATGCTCCCAGTGTTCTCATTCTTGACATCCACTTCCAAGAAGCCATTGTTAATTTGAACATTGAAACCTGATCCTACTTTTTTCCACCTTGAGAGCAAAGTTGTAACCACCACATCTCTGCCACGAGTGGACATAAGGATTTGAGGAGGTGGCACTTGGATTTGTACAAATCTCAGGTTTGTGAAATGTCATCTTCCCTTTTATCTCATCCAGGACTGTATGCTTAACACCCGATAGCCACCCTGAGAGGATTTCAGCAGACTTGGAAAGACCGTCTGGCAGCTGCTGCGAAGAGGTGGATTTGAGCGAAGCCCGGTTTTTTTTCTTCAGTTGTTGTGGATAATTCCGTGCTCAGAGTTTTTGCTTCTTTAGGCAGTGAATGGTTGGCACAGCAAGCCCAGTGATTTCTCTGAAACATATGGGAGTTTCAAGAGGACAGGGGTCTGGGATCACCAAAGAGTGAAACGCAATCTACCGTTTTCTCAGCGAGCCTGTTACACGACCAGAAATTTCAGTTTCATGGTTACAAGATGACAATGGCATCTATCAAGTCCATCCTCAGTGAGGCTGGACATTGAAACTATGCGTGACCACTGAGCCGGACCTTGAAGATTGAATGAGCATGTTTGGCACGGTACCTATTCGCCTGAATCCCCACCTTGTAGCAACAGGTTAGGCACCTGGCCTCCCCCAAATGCTCTTATAGCGCGCGGCTCTGCCTCTACTCTTCTCTCGGCATTGCGATTCTTCTGCATGTCTCCCACCATGGTGGAAAGCAGCGGCCTGGATATTATGTGCCTGAACAAGTACTGTCACAGTTCTTCCTCGTCGTCCAGCTCCGAGCCCGACAAGAAGGTTTTCACCAAACTAAAACTCAGTTTGTCAGGGGATTATCCGAGGAAGAACGCGGAGATCCTCAGCGGCCAGTACGGGACCAATGTGCTGCTGATCGGGGCGGCGTTGATGCTGGCTATTGCGCACCATGGCCCCTCTGTCAAGGAAGAGCACCTGCTGTCCTTTGTCACCTGCCTCATGCTCCTCCAGCTGATCTGGATGATGTGGTACATCCTGGTGCGGGACAGGCAGAAGAACACGCGGACCGAGAAAGACGTCCACGCCACCACATGCTGGATAAGAGGTGAGTTTGAAAGATTACGCGCGAGATTTATGCGTAAAATGGCAAACTGATGTTCCCTTCCATGCGTTTGGAGGTGACAGAGGGTATTTATTTTAAGGACCAAAACCATAATCTTTACAATGATTTGTGTTTAACAGTTTAAAGAAAACCTGTGCAGGATGTGTTGGCTATAACGCCAAAGTGTGGCAGTAATAACTTAATCTTTATTTTATTTTTTTCTCGGTAGGTGGTTTGACTCTCCTTGCACTCCTCTCACTGATTATGGACGCGTTCCGAATCGGGTATTATGTTGGCTATCAGTCTTGTGTGTCGGCGGTGCTGGGGGTATATCCTGTCATCCATGCAACTCACACCATAGCACAGGTAGGTTTACAACCCAACTTTAATTTCAATAAAGTGATAATCTTTCAGTGCTTTTTTTTCTGCTTCTCTGCACCACTTAACCAGGAGCTTTGAATAATGTGCTCTTTGTTGTTGAGGCGAGCTCAGAGTTACTGCAACAATATAATCCTGTCATTGTCCGTGTTATTTGAGTGTAACTAACACAATCCTTCTGATGAAGGGATTTAAATGACTCTTCAGTCGATTTTGCTGTCCATGAACGATGTTTCATTTAGGAATATGTTGGATAATGTTTTGTCTTTCTTTTTATATTAAAGTTTTGTGTTTTGTTTAGGTGCATTTTCTCTGGTTTCACATCAAGGATGTCATCAAGAGCTTTGAAACATTTGAGAGGTATGTGACATGTGTGATTACGAAAACCACAATCATGAAACATCTCACCAGCGACTACAACCTATTGTATCATAACACTGCAGTATGCTATTAGTTGACCGCTCATCAACCTGGTTTTCAACTGTTTGTCCCTTCAGATTCGGTGTAATCCATGCAGTCTTTACCAACCTCCTCCTCTGGTGCAACGGTGTGATGTCAGAAGCCGAGCACTTCTTAAATAACCATAAGAGAAGACTCTCTGCCCTGGGCTATGGAAACCTCACTATAGGTAAGGGCCAAGGGGTTGATTGCTGGCTTGTACCTAGAAGACAAGCACAATAGTCCACTTGAGAGCTCGCTTCAATGGATGAAAGAAAAGGAGAGGAGGCTTCTGCGAGGGGAAGGGAGGTTAGCTCGGCAGGTCAGCGGGTCTTGTTTGTGTCGGACGTCTCTCTATTAGGTTTCAGTGGACACACAGTGTTGCTAGCGCTGAGGCCCCCTCCCCGGCCCTTTCCCCACACTTCAGCCACCACCACCCTCCTTGGCAACCCCCCGCTTGACCTTAGACGGCTTTGTCCCCAGGCTGCTAACTCCCAAGGGTGCTGCAATTACAGTAACTGATACATCTAAGCCCAGGGTTGGGGGGTTCGGCTGCTCCTCCTCATATCCGGCTGACTGTGAGGCTGGCTGCACCCTGACTGTTGTTCCCTTTTTAATTAAAGGCTGCAGTACCGTAGTGGTGGCCTTTGGGCGTTGAGGGGTGGGAGGGCCTGAGTCGGGCACACGGTTCTGTTGAGATGGTCTCTAGAGGGCATCAGCATTACCATAGCGTGTTGTGGTGGTTTTGACATGGAAAAAGTATAAAAACCTATTTGTCGTCAGCATCTAAGAGGCTCAGACATTTACCGATTTAGAGACATTTCCAAATAAAATCAGTGGAATAGACTTTTGATTTTAAGTCCCACTTCAGTAAAAAGAAAAAAAGACATACTGGCCTTTACAGTATACTTCACATTTAAGTTTCATAAGAAATTTAAAATCATTAAAAACAACATCAATCAAGAAGTGTCCGTCCTGCACTGTAAAACCTACCAACTCATCTTAATAAAAGAAGTAAGCTAACCCAACTTAAATGGCATAGAAAGTTGTAGTTACTTGAGTGATACACTAACATGAATTCGAAAGTGAACTGCAGCCATAATGACTCAGTCATTTTGAGTTTGATCAACTTCTGGTAGACTTTTAAGTTATGTGTATCAATTCCAATGAGTTGTATTAACTCATTTGATCTAAATTGATTTTATTGACAGTGGACGTGGTCGAAAACTTAGTTGATCCTTTATCTGTCGTTAAGACAGGTGTCTGTAAATGTAATTGTTTCTGTGTTTTTTCGCTTAGATTTTTCAAAAGTTACCGAGAAATATACACTGTACTATCCGATAACACCGTTATTGTAACTAGCAGACCGGAGTTCTGCTTGTTGTGAAGTGGGCGAGTTTACCCAGCATGCAGTTCGGCACAATTATTACAATTATTAGTGTTACAAATAGTTTGTGTCACAAACTGCTGTGTCGTGGGTGGTGTTTTAACCCTGTTAAAGAGTGTTAGTTGTGGGTTATTAATTGTTGTTATAAAGTTTTAATCATGACTAAAGTTACAACCATGACACGTAAGTAGCTCCAACCGCTGCGCCCTCAGTGGTGAAAAAATAAAGGTGTCTGCCTGCTGAAGAGCGACAATAGTTGTTATGGCTATGCGGTATATGAAAAATTCATACTGGTTTCACATTTAACCGGTATACCGCACAGCCCTATGTGTAATGTTCTGGTCAAATAATCATGTTGGTTCAAATAAATTCATTCCATCTGAGTTCATACAAAAATTACAAATAAGTTTAAATAATAAATATGTTTTAAGTTCAATACAAAGAATGGAGTCAGTACTAGTAATTTATTTACTTGAGTTAGGAGTACTCCATTTAAACATTTTTTTCCACTAAAAGGATTTGAGTTATTTAATTTAAATGGTTCAAGGCAATCGGTTTCCTTAAACTATTTGAGTTGACTTTACTCATCAGGTTTTACAGTGTGGTTGCCGAGTGGTTGTGAGAAAAATAATAAGTACCATAAATAATCTTAAAGGAAGTGACTTAAAGGGCCCCCTGTTTTGCTTGGAGATATTTTGCTTTCAGGCTTCATTGTTGTGGTGCTCCAAATTATTGGCGTGGCATGCATGTAGAGCAGTGGTTAAGAAAAAATAAACTATTAATGCAATATTTCTACTACACAGTTTTTGTGATTGTGTTTATTTTTTCAGAATATCCTTTAGTTTTTATTTCTCCATGTGATTTACTGCTAATTTGACCCTTTCAGGTTTCTAAAAATGATTCAAATAACATAAAGGAAAAGACACAATAAGCCAAAAGGTTGGTAAACCCTTCCTTGGTGAAGAGATATGTAGACTCCTGATGGTCTCTCAGGCAGTTCCTGTTTAAATAAGATTGCACCGGAGCAAAAGGATGTCAACAAACCTAATCTGCATTTCAAAAGGGTTCTCTTGAAACATTCAAGATTAGATTGGTTAGAATAAAGGGTCAGTGTCATTACTTTTGTTCAAAAGCTTTCAAAACATTAATATTTGAAACAATTTATCATATTGAATTACTAAAATGAAATTAGGTAGAGTCCAGATACAATATATTTTCATTCATCAAGTGTTGACAAAAGTATTTTTGTACAGTGCGGTATATTGACCGTTGACCTGTACACAATGAAGTATTGCTATGTTCTACATTTAGTCTATTTTCATTTTGTGAGATCCTATGTTTAAATACTTACTGCTTTTTAATCAATTTTCACTTCCTGCCAGTGTAGTATTCTGTCCTGATAGATAGATGTGATTTTGCTATGTTAGGGCAGCATAACGACATCTATGTATTTGTCATGACTTTTCATCTGTTTTCATATCTTTGCAGTGCACTCAGAGCCTCACTGTAACTGCACCACCAGCACATGCTCCATGTTCTCCAGCAGCCTCTTCTATCTCTATCCCTTCAACGTGGAGTACCACATCTTTGTCTCTGCCATGCTCTTCGTCATGTGGAAGAACATTGGAAGGACAATTGACCTTTCTTCAAACCGTAAGAGGCTGGCTACTAAGACCCAGGGTCTGACCGTAGGCCCCGTTCTGGGTTTACTTGCACTGGCCAGCACCATCGGGATCCTGGTGGTCTACGTCACCCATGTAGAAGAATCCCTCCAAATGCGTCAGTCGGCCATTTCCATGTTCTATATTTACGGCATTGTCATGCTGGTGTTCATGTGCTCTGCCGGCGCTTCAGGTCTGCTCATATATCGAGCGGACCACATGCCACTGGACACCACCAAGAACCCGTCCAGACAGCTGGACACAGAGCTGCTGTTTGGGTCCTCTATTGGCTCCTGGCTCATGTCCTGGTGCAGTATAGTGGCGGTGTTAGGCACCAACAGCAGTCCTCCCTACCGCTGGACCAACCTCATCTACTCTCTGCTCATTGTGCTGGAGAAGTACATCCAGAACCTCTTTGTCGTGGAGTCCCTGTATCGCCAGCAAGAGGATGGAGACCGGGAAGATCCTGAGCTACCGGCTGCTCCAGAAATCTTCTCGGTGACGTCCTCTTTGGCCCCGCCATACGACGGCATCCTCAACCGGGCCTACGAGACGCCAGACAGAACCTGTGTCACCATGGAGAACGACCAGGAAGAAAGCGGACAGGTGTACAGATGTCCGAGGAAGCCCTCTGAGGTGCCGCTGCCTGTGGGGAACAAAGTAAAGGAGCCCCCGAATATAAAGAGGCAAATCCTGAAGAACATCGCAGTCTTCCTGATAATGTGCAACATTTCGGTAGGCATTTGTACTTGTCAACTTGATAGTTGAATGTAGGTGAGATTAAATAAATTTGTTGGGAATTCTGTTGCGTAAAAACTCTAAATAAGCAATCGACTGTCTCAAAACATTATAACATTTAATGACCAAATTCTTACTTTAAATTATAACCTAAATCACTTATTTATTTGTTAACAATAGCTTAAATGACAACATGTAATGTGACAGAGATCGTTCGTAGTGACCCTCACCTCTCGGGACCGTTTTAGTTTTCACTCACTACTCTCTTATATCAACCTTGTTTCCAGACATGGCTGGCAGCTGTTTTTTATAGCAAACATCTCTAAAGAAAACTATTGTATGTTAACTGCAGAATAGACAGAAAAGGGTTGTCACAGATATTTATTTCAAGAATTGGTGGAGACCAAAGCAGAGCAAAGGGAGATGGGAGGTTTCCAGAAACTCGACTTGAGTGCTAACGTTGCTCCATGTCTGCTAATAGGGATGCACCGATACCGACACCGAGATACTGACTCAAATAGCTGGATTGGGTATCGGTGACAATAGAGCCGATCTATTCAATGTTTAAATACGGTATACATTATATACTGTCAAGACTGATGCTGCTTTACACTTAGAAGAATGATCCCAGTCACTTCCACACAGTGAGGCATACAGCCTGATAACTAAACACTGGTTTCGGATTGACACCCATATGGGATGACACCCAAACCCAGGTATCAGTATCTGGACTGAAAAAGTCAGATTGGTGCTTTCTTATCTGTCAGATTCAGGCAACTGTGTGCTAACAAGTTCATCCGGTAATAAAACAGTTTGTCAATGTGACTCACACTTTCTCAAAACACCTTTTATTGTTTGTTTTATACTGCTGTTTACTGCCAGCTGACTCCTCACTCACAATTCTTAACCGGCCCCTGACCTGTAGGGGCCACTAGTCATAACATGGCTGAGTGCCTCTTCAACCCCCCGCCCTTTGCTCATCTGCGCCCCCAGTGAGAGGATAACAGTTTGCGGTGTGTTAACGCTAACAGCTAACAGCTAACAGCTAACAGCTAACAAACTCACCAGTGCATTTGTTTCTGGCAAGATTGCGCAACGTTTCTAATACCACCACTTTGAGCCAATTGACTGCATACATTGCCGCTTGTTTTTGAGTTTGAATTAAGTGTTTTTTACGAGGCCTCGCAGCTCGTAAGTTTCTATATGGGGGTTGGCCAATTGTGGGTTGTAAACATTCAATCACTCATCACAGCAGTGGTTGTTGCAGACACACCTGGCATAGATATGCACTCTACTGAGTACACCTTCCTAGTTTAACTTCTTTCTTTCTTTCAGCTCTGGATCCTTCCTGCCTTTGGCTGCCGCCCACAGTACGACAACGGGTTGGAACAAGAGACATTTGGTTTCAGCATATGGACCACAGTTCTCAATTTTGCCATTCCTTTGAACCTTTTCTACCGCATGCACTCAGTTGCCTCCCTGTTTGAGGTGTTCCGCCGGGTCTGACAGAGAAGCAGATGCCTGACAATGCCAGATGACATGCACCAGAACACTTGTCACCGCTGTCTCCCCAGAGCGTCTCACAGCGCAGGTCAGCCGTTCAGGAGGCAGTCTGGGTCACACTCCTACAGACTGAAAAACAAGCTGCGGAGACAAACAACACGAAGAGCCCTCAGTGGGATAACTGAGAGGGACGAACCAATTAGCCTACGTTCCGTGAGGAATTATCTTGTATAATAGGAGACTTATTAAATATGGTGATGAGAAGGACCTTTTGGTTTAAAACCTTTCAAAAGGGCCTTTTGTATTTTTGTTCTGTCGTCACATTTCAGTAGATTTTCCTCAATGGTTCAAGCATGTAAAGTGTACATGCGGAACCTGACACACATATTTTGCACTGTTTCATCTTAGTAGCTGAAAGTACATCATATACTACTCACAAAATACTACAGCTAAGCCACTGAAACACCTGTTAGTCTCAAACAACTCATAGTGCTGTATTCAACAGAGCCACACGTGCATCGGGGTACAATTTTACCTATATGTTCTCTGCATGTGAAGCGTTCATACTGTATATGGATATGGTTCTCATTTAATTATCTTAGTGGTTGCAGTCTAATGGAATAGTATGCAACACTTGAGCTACAAAGATAGTGACAATCTTAGCACTATATTGTGAATAATCTTTTTGAGTTGGACTATAGTTCTCTGCCTCTCTCAGTCGTTTAAGGTTCATCAATGTCCTTTTGTATGAGGATTATCTGTTCTGTCAAGTTGAATGGTAAGTTATGTTCAAAATGATGTTACTAGGTAGCACTGTTTTGTTTATACTGGAGTATCTGTATCCACATTATATTGAGAAGTGCATGCTGAGATATCAAATCTACTATCCAAAAATTGTCCATTTTATATCCCGATAACAATGAATTAATGTTTGTGTAATATGAAAAGTGTTCAAATCAGGTGCATCTATATTGTTAAAATAATCTTTTATCAGAATAGTCGCAGAATTATTACACCAATATAAAATAAATGGTGTGATAACAACTGCTCACACCAGACCACAGTTTACACCTGAACGATCAGCAATAAAAAACATCCCCGTCTGTGACATTACTTGTTTCTTTTTGATATACGGATATACTGTATACTTGTACTGTACACTTTTATATCAAATCAATGTATAATTTCAGTCAGTTCTCAACCTGGTGCTATCTGCTGTATGTGCTCTCACTATGTGCCAACTTGTGGTAAAATCCTTGTTTTTTAGGTGCAAACTACAATGTTATATTATCTTTGTAAATACTATCATGCTGATCAAAATCATCATTCAGGCACTGTGACACGATTTTGTAAAATTCCAATGAAATGGTGCTCCTATGAAATGATGTGTACAATAGTGATGGATGTATATCTTTTGCTTATTGAAATAAAGAAAAGTTTTCTTTTTTTTTTCATTGAAGAGATGTGTCACATCTGCTCTCCTTCACACTGAGGATGTCTTTGCTGACAGTTGCTACATTGTCGCTGAACATCGGCAGCAGCTGTAGTACACATGTACACCACAGGGTGGCGCCACGTATTTATGTTTCTGTACTTTTTTTAGGAGTTCGATGGGACAGTCCAAAAACCCATGTATGGGCAACAACGGCTTAGATTATTGCGCAATCACCTCCTAATTAATGCCCGGTTCTCACAACAATCGTAATGACAGCAAGAGGGAAACATAAACATTGTGACACACAATAAAAAAAATGTATATCGTTCTGTGAATTTTCTTAAATGCAACAAAATGTTCTACATAAACTGTTCTAGACAGCATGATATGTTATAGACATGCAAACAGGTCCACGGGTGACACGTTTGATCTTTCAGCATCACTAAAAGGCGTATATATATTAAATCATTTTTATTTAAATAATGAAATGTTGGCACAAGTTTTCTCCTGACATCCCGATTATTATAGAGAATTTGGCATCAGGGCGTCGGGAGATTAATTTTGACGTAGTGTCACAACGATTTGACAGGCACGCAGACACATCTAAAAATATCCTGTGACGTTTCGAAGCCGGAAACGACGCCGCTGCTGTGACACGGACCAAGCGCAGCGCTCGGAGCTCCTGGCTCAACGTGGCCGCCTGTTTGAGGTCACTCTGAGAAGTGGGTGAGCTATGACCTCCAATCGGCGGTCGTCAGGGGTCAAACAACCACCAATATTCAGTGATAAAAACAATATTGATTAATCCATCATGATAGCTACATATATACATATGGATATATATGGATACATACATGTATAACACACTGATGGTTGAAGATTACACATATGGGCTATTAGAGACAGTGCCTTCACAGAAAGAGAGGGTTTGCTCAAAGGACGAAGAAACGCCCCATGTTCGTATATGCAAGAAGATTAGTCAACAGGTCCAGTCGTGATACAGTGTTTGCCCCTACATCTATATCAGACATACAGGACCATGGACAGCTCTGCAGTTCCTTTAGGCTGCATGTGCGTACAGCCTCCCTTGATCATAAAGCGTGTACTGGATGGGTGTGTCTGCAAACCTAATAATACATACACTGCATATAATGCACCCAGTAGCTGCTTATTCTTTTGTCCATACAGTTCACATACACTTTGTCTCTGCACAACAACAACAAAACTCCGCTCCATTGTCACTCCTGTCACTGCAGTGTTGCGTTGTGTCAACTATGGATAAAGCGCACGGAGAGGATAGACAATACATAACTGGTCAAAAGCTGTCGATTGAATTACAGTTTTTAATAACACACTTTGGATTCCCTCGAAATGTTTCGGGCTTCCTCACACCCGTTTTCTAACGCACTGCGATGTTGTGCGTAACACCACCCACAAAAGAGGCGTGATGTGTGCGCTCAGCTCGAGTGGTTAGTGTGCGTTAGGCTGTAGGGACTCCCCACGCACCCACGCTGCGCTCAGGATACCTCGGACTGAGACATTCGCAGAGGTAGCCAGGTCAGACGACCGGACCTGCAAGGCTACACCATGCACTTGCTGCGTGCTGCGTTCCAGCCCCTCAGCGCACCTGGCACGTCGCTCGGCACAGTTTTAAGGCGATCAATTCTCTCTTTCCGTCTGTTTTGCACTCCACATCAGGCTGGCAGCCGAGCAGGTCAATGGGGAGAATACGGTGAATGGCTCATAACTGCGGCCGTGTCCGCGCATGGAGCAATGGACTGCAGTTTTACTTGAAGAGGCACTCACATGGAGAACCAGGCGAAGTATCTCTCATCGGTGCAGGGTGTTGACACCGTGCCGGCACCCCTCGGAGAGATTATGTGGAACAGCACCGAAACGGAGGCAACAAAGGACGGGGGAAAGGATTTGTTGGTGCGTACGCTGACGGGCTGTCTGCTGTCCCTGCTCATCATATGGACCCTGCTGGGGAACATCATGGTCTGCTCCGCGGTGCTGCGCTTTCGACACCTGCGGACCAAAGTGACCAACATTTTCATCGTCTCCCTGGCTCTATCGGATTTATTCGTGGCCATCCTGGTGATGCCCTGGAAAGCTGTGGCAGAGGTGGCAGGGTACTGGCCATTTGGAACTTTCTGTAACGTCTGGGTAGCTTTTGACATTATGTGCTCCACCGCCTCCATCCTCAACCTCTGCATCATCAGCGTGGACCGATACTGGGCTATCTCCAGCCCCTTTCGCTACGAGAGGAAAATGACCCAGCGAGTTGCCTTTGTTATGATTAGCGTCACTTGGACATTGTCTGTGCTCATTTCATTCATACCGGTCCAGCTAAACTGGCACAAAGCCAGCAGTGAAGACCTGGCTGGGACGCACAACTCTTCCACGAGTCTGCAGATAGAGGAAAACTGTGACTCCAGCCTGAGCAGAGAGTACGCTATATCCTCCTCTTTGATAAGTTTCTATATTCCCGTGGCAATTATGATTGTTACTTACACCAGAATATACCGGATTGCACAAATACAAATAAGAAGAATAGCCTCCCTGGAGAGAGCGGCAGAGCACGCGCAAAGTTGCAGGACAAACAGAATAGAGTGCCAACACCACAACACCTTGAAAACGTCGATAAAACGAGAAACCAAAGTGTTCAAAACTCTGTCGGTGATTATGGGTGTCTTTGTGTGTTGCTGGTTACCTTTCTTCATCCTAAACTGCATGGTCCCGTTCTGCGACAGACCGGCCGCTGACCGGGACGCGGGTCTGCCCTGCGTCAGCGAGACGACTTTCGACGTCTTCGTGTGGTTCGGCTGGACTAACTCCTCCCTGAACCCCATCATTTACGCCTTCAACGCCGAGTTCAGGAAGGCCTTCGCCAGCCTCTTGGGCTGTCGCAACTTCTGCTCCAACACACCCGTGGAAACGGTTAACATCAGCAACGAGCTGGTCTCATACAATCAAGACACCCTCACTCACAAGGAAATCGCGAACGCATATGTCAACATGATCCCCAACGTGGTTGAATGTATCGAGCACGAAGAGACTTTTGACAGGATTTCACAGTTTTCTCACAACAATGAAATCGCCACCGACTCGGTGTGTGACTTGGAGGACTGCGAGGCAGACATCAGTCTGGACGGGATGTCACCGTTCACGCCCAATGGATTACACTGACTCCAACTCTGTGTCCCCCCGTGCATATTTGGATGTACTGATAATAATGTCATCGCTCATTCACCTCCTTTGTCCCAGAAAGCTGCTCCACACAAGGAGCGCAGGGTCCACTGAGCCGGGCAGCGCCCTTTGCAGCTGATGAGGGATCAAGTGACTTGCTCATGGACACTTCAGCAGGGCGCACGTGTCTCTGTAGCCACCTCGGCCACCCTGCCCCCGCATTACGTCATGTATGACATGTGATGTTGTTCTCCTGTTGTGAAAAAAACAAAAACAAAGTGATGTGTTGGTGTTTATTTACATGACAAGTGAAGTCTGTGTTCGTGTGTTCATAGGTTTCGGTGTCGTTGAAGCTGTTGTTTACCGGAAGGCTTTATTTGGAGCGTCCGCGTCTCATGTCCATCCACTTGGAAGGAAAAAAAAAATGTTGGTAGAAACTCCATTGAGGAATCGTAATGGGAACCTTTTGCTGCTTAAACACCTAGTATATCCAGTGCCCGCCTCTCCACTGAGTAAGACAACTGAGGGAAGCCTTACAGACAGTGCAGCCAAGATAGTTATACTCAAATGCAGTCATTTCAGCGCCTTATCTTGTTAAAGGAAGATTTATGAGACGTGAAAGGAATGTGTCGTACGAAGTTACATGATGCCAAAATGCAGTATTAAAGAGTTTACCCTGCACTGCACCCACCACAGCAACTCCCTCAGCACACCTTTTCTGCACCATGGGCTGTTATGCAGTTTGGTCATCAGTGCTCAGATCGCCACATGCTTTGATGGAGCAAATGGTAAAAAAATAATAATGATTTGAACGTGGGAAAAAAAGCCGGTTTACACTGAAATCTCTAATCCAAATTAAATAATTTTGACTAGAACCAGACGTTTTTTCTAACAGCTTTTCTGTGACCTTTCATTTATCATTGAGGCCAAAACTACTGAATGGTTCTGCTTTCAAGTCAGCTCTAACCGACCGAGCAACAGAAAGAAAGAATCAGGCTGTCCTAAATGACCAAAGATTTCAAGGAGTGAATCAATAACTCCGGCACAATAAGGCTAGCGTCTCATCAACTAGGAATTGTTGCTATAGAAAGCCAAACACACACACACACACACACACACACACACACACACACACGCACACGCACACACACGCAGACACACACGCAGACACACACGCACAGACACACACACACACACGCACACACACGCACAGACACACACACATACACAAGGCTATGGGCCAACACGACTGGATGTCATACATTACCTCTCCAACACCTCTCTCTATCTTTGTACTGTACAGATGACCTGATCTGAATGTATACTGTCCTTTAAACAGTGAAGTGTGTCATCATTTGTCTAATAAAATGCTATCATGCTGAGAGGAACAGAGTGCTCTGGTATCTTCCGTGGAGGTGACATTAGAGTTTATGGGGTTTCACAAAGGGATACACTTTTCAGGGTTGGTTGATTTTCACCTTTAGTCTAACTTTAATTTTACCTTCGCTCAGCAGGGACTTTACTGCCATGCACATCCACCGCTGACCCTTGCTCTTTGTGAAGTTTTTTTCTTTTGGGCCTTCTACGGACAGTTTGACAGCAGAGTGACAAGAAATCTTGGCAGCGAAACAGAGAGCGAGGGATGATATGCAACAGAGGTCCCCGGTGGACTCAGGCTGGGGACATTATTTTTACGTGGTGTGCATTGTATCGGCTGTTGCTCCTCCAGGCTTCCTCAGAATGACCCGTCTTCCAGGTTCAGACAGCTGATATATTTATTCTGGCAGCGGCAGAGAGCCTTACATCCAGCTGATAAGTGACAGCTGTGCTTGTAGCGTAATAAAAATGGCACACCCAGAAGAAGCAGCAGTGCTCTTCATGGTGTGGTCTCCTTATTTGCCAGCACTCAATTAGTGGCCTAATTGTCTTTCAAACAATATTAGTACTTTCATATGGAAACTGAAATAACGTTAATGATAACTCATTCCTGAACTGCCAACAGCATCAGTCAGCTCAGTCTTTCTACCAAATTTCCCCTCGGGGATTAATAAAGTATATTCATTCATTCATTCAGCCGAAAACTAAAAAATCCCATCACTGTGTCAGGTCTGAGCACTGGAAATATGAAATGGAGCTTTTTTTGTGAATAAATATCAAAATGAATACATGCATCTCAACCTATATGCTATATCATTTGCCTAAAATCGATTTTTATTCTGGATGCGGGCTACTTCAATGCTGAGCGCCAAGCTTTTTTGAGTGACAGGTACAAACTGATGCAAAGATTAACAATTCACTGCTTGTCTCAGAGCAAAAAGATGCATTAAGCATTTGTATATTAAACAGTAGAATAAAGACAAATAAAGTATGTGGCAGGTGGGCTTCCTGGATATGTAATGTCTGCACACCATAAAGAAGCCATTTGTTGCTGTATGTTCATTTTATAACACGACAGATAAGATACATATTTCACACAATATTACTCAATTGTATTTTTAAAACTGCGTGTACTTTGTCTGAGGCAAAGTATTTATGTTAACCCACACACTGCCTTATGCTGGGCAGTGGAGACTCGGCAATCTGGTTGTTTTGTGGATAATATTGGCGCCACATTTTGTACAAGGAGGAAGACTGCATGGAATAAAAAAGACAATATATTTGGCTACAGTACTGGAGTATACAAAAGTCACTTTTATCATATGCACAAAGAGATGCAATGATGTCTCTCCAAAGGACATAATGCCTCATAATGTTTCAATTATGGTCCCATTCAAGTCCTGTAATCTATCAGAAAGGTGTTGTTGCAGTGCAAGCCATATTTGACCCGACTGTTTTCAAATGCTGAAAATAGCCTGCATAAAGCCTTATGATGTAACTCAGGCATTGCAATTGAGTAATGGAAATGTAATCTAGAGATAGACATGTAAATGTGCTGTAACTCTAAATGACACCGCTGTTTTCCTGTAGTGTCTCTCTTAAAAAACATCTGTTATTTACCCATCGTTGGAGGCAAAATTCGCACAGCTGCCAGGGAAATTAGACTTAATGACAACGATACAAAAGCCTGTTCACTGAAACCCTGTGGCAGTGCTTCAGTTGTTCACCTCCATGTTGCTGATCAGTGTTTCAGATATAAGATGGGAGAGGACGGAAGGAGCTGAAGATCAGGTTGTGATTCACACCTTGCCAAAATGTGATTACACACAAGATGGATGACGACGTTGGAGAAATTTTGATCAAACTCGAAGATGGATGGATGCACTTTGACACTGCATTTAAAACAGTTGGGCTAATATGCAGGATTTAATCGAAGGTCAGCATTTCTAATACCAGAACATCTGCATGCAGCTGCTGCTAATCTAATTGAACTGCAACTGGAGTGTTGATGCTCAATATTATTTTATTTAAAACATTTCATCATGCACTAAGGCGTTTTCTGAGCATTCATTGACTAAATGAGTACAAAATAAGGAATCATTTCCAGGGAATTGGTGTTGACTTGCTTTCTGTGTTTGATCCTCACGTGGAACAGATATGAAGGTGGTTTGACCTCGATATGCAGCCGTGACAGGAGGGCTGCAGAGGAGGTGGAGGCAGGCTTAGGGGGGGTTACACCATCCGTCAGGACACATTCATCAGAATCATTGCACACACACACACACACACACACACACACACACACACACACACACACACACACACACACACACACACACACACACACACACACACACACACACACACACATTGATGCACTATTGTAAAAGAGATTTGCTCTGACTCTCTAACAGTACAAATACACTTTTGGGACATTACATTGACTTCCATTCATTTCCTGGAGACTTACAATAACCCTAACCAGTTACCAGTCGTGATACGAACTTTTTGCAATTTCAAACATTTTGTGATGTACTGTTATTTATTACTTCTTTTATCTGCATATTATGCAGTTTGTCAACAACTGTTTCATCAAAAAAGATAACGTTTTTACGTGGTGCATCTCAATTCAGTAATGTTTTTTTTTTTTTGCAGCAAAATCTATTTGGTCAGTCCAGCAGACATAAACCAGCACTGTTGTACAAAGTTGTCATTAATGTTGCACCATGCACTTGACAAACACAACTGTTTGTTTTACCATCAGAGTCCAATCCTGCTGACTTTGACTGCACCATATAGAAAACTCAGCACCCTGTAGTGGACTGAAAAAGCAATTACTAACAGAAGGTTTACTTTGTATTTGCAATTAGTGATGTCATTATATTACATTTTCATATCACGATTATTGTCAAAAGAAATATCCAGTTTCACTGTATTCACAACTATTAACCAGAATATCTTCTAATGTAAAGGTAAAATATGTATAACCATATTATGTATAACCAGTGGCGGCTGGTGACATTTTTTTGTGGGGGGGCGCAGTTGGGCGGCGCGGTTTAAATAGCACTCCACAATGAGAAGAAAAGAGGTTTGGAGTAGAATATTCTAAAAAACAAAGCTTTACTTCAAGAAAACACAGTGCTCAACACTGTCCAATAACAACTATCAACAAACTAACTTTGGGCATGAGAGGTTCAGAGCAGAATGGTTTAAGAAACATTCAATGTGGTGGCCAGAGCAACTTCAGGGAATACATTGACGTAGCATTCAAACTGGGGGCCCTGCAGTAAGGTGGCACTGGTGAGGTGGTCTTTGAAGGCAAAGCGTTCCCTGGTGTGTCCAAGTATGGTGTCACAAACCTACAGATAAATATATAGAGAGAGACAGAGACAGTAAGATAAGTTGTGGGGAAATATCTACTACAAACAGGCTTCATACTACAGACAAAAAACTATGTTTTGTGTGTCTTGATGGCTCAGCAACATAGACAAAAGGCCAGGAGCCACCTTGATGGCTGTAGCTATCTCACACACTCACACACACACACACACACACACACACACACACACACACACACACACACACACACACACACACACACACACACACACACACACACACACACACACGTTGGGGGTTGAATTTTAGATAAAGTTATAGCCTGATATGACATCCACCCAAATCTAGCAATGTCCAACATGTGTTCTGCTGTGGGAAAGATAAAACATTAAACTCTAACACAGGCATCTGCTGATTTTGACACTCACTTCTGCAGCAATCCTTCAAGCTCATCTTCCTTCACAGCCGGCGCTTCCTCGGCTGCTCAGAGCCACTGCTTTGCTCCACACTGAGGCTCCAGCTAGCAGCTCCGGTTAGCATGTAGCTTGGTGCATGTAGCTTCACTGCTTTGCTGCTGAATATTTAAATCCGGACGTTCGGGTCCCAACTCTTTCAGCCTCTTCTTGTCAACATCTGATCGTGGATTGAAAGGTGTTTCGCGGAGAGATACCACAGAGTTTTCAGTCGCCATACTAACATAATCAAAGTCTCTGCTAGCTGTGTTGCTCGCGTAGCTACGTGGGAGCTATATGGGATGTGAGGGAATGATAAAGGTCTCTGATTGGACGAATAGTCCAATCACGTTGCAATAAGAAACGATGTCATTGGCTAGGGCGCAGATTCGTGCGCCCGAAGATTCACGTTTCATCCGCCAATGAGAAGCTGTCCTTGCCGTCACGAGGGTGAAATGTTTGTTAGCTTTCCATAGACACACATTTGGCCGGCGCCCCGAGAGGGGAGGGGCTTTTCTCAGTAATGATGAATGGCGATATATTATATTTAACTTAAGTGGTTGTTGACAGGGGCTTACGGTCTCCCACACACATTTAGCGCGTCAACACGGTATATTTCTTATTTAAATTATTTGATATATAATGTTTTTTGACAGTATATATTATATTTTTTTCTTCTTCTTTTTTTTTTTTCATCGCAAAACTTTAGGAGGGGCGGCGCCCTAGCGCCCTCTATTGACGCACCGCCACTGTGTATAACTATGTGTCCTTGTTGTGAACCTGAAACTTACGTGTCATTTACTAGGAAACGGCTACTGGGCCTACGCTTCCTCTTGTTACCTAGAAAGTTCAGACTAAGACCAAAATAATCATGTTATAACCATGTATTTTTTTTTTTAGCATTAACGCCCAATGTGACATATATGTAACATTTCAAAAATTTGACACTATTTTGAAAACAATGTCAGAAATGTGTTCTATGTGGTCTATTTAGTCTGTTTTACTTGAAGGAGAAATGGGTCCGGGTTCTTATAAAATGTGTATTATTATCATGCACCACCGTGCAGCCACCATTCGTCATTTTAATTGTTTATTATAAGCGGCTTAGAACTATTGTCAGCAAGTTAAACAGGTAATAATTCCCTTTTATAATATCTATTTATGTTCCTATAAAAACATCTGGACTTAAGCAAGTTTCTCACCAAAAACAAGATTTAACAAGATTACATTTGAACATGGGGCTACGGTGGTGTAGCTCCTACCTCACAGCAAGAGGGTTCAGGGTTCGATCCCAGATCCTGGAGTTTGCATGTTCTCCCCATGGCAGCGTGGGTTCCCTCCTGGTTCTCCATCTTACTCCCACAGTCCAGACATGTTAATTGAAGACTCTAAAATGTCCCATAGGTGTGAATGTGAGCGTGAACGGTTGTCTGTCTCTCTATGGGCCCTGAGATAAACTGGCCACCTGTCCAGGGTGAACCCAATGTCATCTGGGCCTGCTGGGCCTGCTGGAACTGGCACTCATTCAGACACAGGTCGGAGCTGCGTGTGCCCACGGATAATATTATGAACCCAGACACGATGGCGTTTGATGTTCCGACGTTTGTGGGACTTCCACAACAAGTATAAAGCAGAACTAGTGGTTATTTCAATGGTGGATGGCGGAAATGGTAACTGTTTTCACGGAGTAAAACCACGGAAAAGCCGCGCCCCCCTTTCCGCGGCGAAAAAGCGAATGATGCGAATTTAGCACATAAAGTCGAGCGAGTAAACTCAGGCGAAAAAGCGTTGCGAAAAAGCATTGCGAAAATTTGCAACGCTTTCGGTGTGAACGCAGCATTACAGATAATAATACGAGTGAGTTTGCAAATATATTGTGCAAACTTTGGTTGTGATTAGTCCCTATGGATCATAATGCAAACCTACGCCCTTGGATCATTGGTATCGATACAATACTGTCAATTCCCCCCCCCAGTGTAATCCTAAACCTTACTCTAAGTTTAACCTAAACCTAACCTTGTCCTGACCTAAAACCTAGTCTTCACCCTAAAATGCAATGATTTGTGTAAAATGCATGTCCCCACAAGGATGGTGAATCCCCACAATGTGGCTGTGTAAACAGATTTATGTCTCCCCCTCACACACAAACACATTCTGTGTTTGTTTCACTATTTCTTCTCAATTCTCTGCACGCTTTCTTCTTCCATATCTGAAAATGGGTTCAATCATCTGAGGAAAAGCAGAAAGGCAGTTCAGCTTCCTCTTTCCTTCACTTTTCAAAAGAGCAAAGGTGAACACGTTGAAGAACACAGCTTCAACGTTCGTAGCTTCCTACGAACAGCTTCCTACGAACAGCATGAATTCTGAGTAAATGAACACCTTAATAATCCGGGCTTGACCTATATTATCAGATAGTCCACGACTGACTTGGAAGTAACCTTGCCAATTTTAGTGTCCCGCCCACCACTTCACACACCTACACTTCCATGCTCCACTTTACAAAGTGACTTTTTCCAACTATGTCTTTTTAATGATTGCATGTTTTATCCTCGTGATTAATGAAACTGTCTGATTGAGACTTGGTCTTTCGACCTGCATCATTAAAGAAGATACTTCATGTGGATTGAAGTTGTTGTTGTAGATCTGTATGAGAGTAGTTCAGCTTTGAAGATCAGACGTTTTGCTTTGAAACTCCTTCTTTCGCCCTCTCCATGCCATCCCGTTGGCTTCCTATCTCTGACGCAGTCTGTAGTGTTGAATTACTTTCAGTGAGCTTGAATGGAGAGGAAGACGGGTGTCTCTTTCCCCAAAGGGCACTGGTCCAGTCCGCATGTTCGGCCCGTGGCACATTTCAGAATAAAACCTTCTGCTCTGTCCTGCTTATGGCGAATGTCCAAATATTGAGGATTGGTTGCTTTCTTGCATCCTCTTTTTTTCACATCTACATTTATTTTTCCCATGAGCTATTTAATAATGGAATATATTATAATATATATACTGTACAGTTGTGTGGGTGAATATTGTTGTAGCATTATGCTGTAATTAATTTGTAATCCAGCCTAACATGCATGAGTAGATTTTAAAGCAATATGAAATGTATCAAATATAATCATAAATGGAGAAGAATGTTGTTTTAATGTTCACACATTTTCACAACCCATAATTATAAAGTTCATAATAACACCCTTTAAAAGATCATATTGAATGAATATATGCAAATTATGAGGAAAAGAACTGAAAAATGTCATAATAGCACTAAGCAGCAATTCAATTTCTGAATTTATGTCCCTATAATTCTGCCTTTTGTTTCTCAACAAGCTTACATATTTGTGACTAAATATGCAACAATTTAAACTAAAGTTTGGATAAAAAACACATGCTTGTATTATATAAACACAATATTTATTTAGATTTCATTTTTATTTTTGAACACTCCATAACTCAAATAATCTACAGAATCTTTAATCGTCGGGATCGTTCAGCTCAAAAATATATTCTGATCTGTGTGAAGATGCTCTTTCACTAGCAACACTTCTAACTCTTCAGATAACACAGAAAACTGACAGATAGTCATCTCATAATTACAAGATATCATTTTCATATATGAGATAAAGTAGTGGGATTGTTTTTATGTAATTATGAGATGCCAAGTCGTAATCATGGGATGCTCAGCAGGAAATAATGTGATCCCAAGTCATATAGTTACTTGATGTACTGAATACATATATATTATAATTGCAAGGAAGTTGTTCTACAATGTTGTCTTTTTCTTTGATGAACGCAAACAGGACATTCAATTACATTCTATCAGATAAAAAGTAATCACACAGACAATATTGAACAAAGCCGAGGCTGGAAATGGTGTGCCCAAATTGTTCCATCAGAAGCACCACTGAGCAAATCACCTGCACAGACTGCATGAGAGCGAAGGCAATGAGGCAAGAGTTATATCAATTTATAGGAAGTATGAAAACATTTACTGCATGAGGTATAAAATGCTCCCCGCTGACCAATGAGCAATATAGAAGAGAGAGGGGGCCTGGATACATGTAGTACAAAGAGCTTTAACACTTCCCGTGGTTGTAATTCAGTCATCTGGGGATGGTGACTCAGCACCCCCCTCCCTGTCATCAGTCAGACAGTGTAAAGTATTGCTTAATCTGCAGAAAGGTTCATATGATGGGGTCATGTGCACATTTGTGGCACAGTTGAACAGCTCTGTCGACCCAGACTGATTTCTAATTATTTCTCAGTTATCGTCATTTGATTTCATTTGAACTGGTTATTTTCATGTCACGGTGGGATTTGAAAACGCTATTTATCAATGAAAATTGACCATGGCAGCATAACTAAATGCCTCCTGGGTGTTTAATCCACTAAATGCCTCTTTTTTTGGTCATCTTGGTATATTGCCTTCTCCAGTTGTAGCCTCTACATGTCTGCATCCTAAAGAGGTGTGAGGTCAGCTGTCATCTTGTCCAAGGGAGTGACTTTGTCAGTCAGGTCATTGTCTTCGAGTTGAAAGCAGACAAACATGACGGTGATTTCTTGAAATGAGACAATGACAAATGTGACAACAATTACTGCCGTGAAGCAACATGATTCATTATCATAACATCTATTATTCTGGTGCAGAATTGTTTGTGTCGTTGTCTCTCACGGGTCTACTTTCACCCTGTGATGATGGAGCGAGTAGATTTATGAGCAGAGAGGACTGAGACTTTGTTACAGCTGCTTTGGAAAGACCAAACTCAGAGCTGCTCTGCAGAGTCTTGGAAGGTCATTGATTTAGTAAAACAATATGGTATTTTCCATAATGATTATGCTTGGCTGCAGTTAATAAATGAACTATCGGTTTTTATATTTATTTTAACTTAACCTGCTTATGTTGGGAACAAACACAATTAGTACAGCTGAGGCCAATCAGGACTCTTCCATGCACCGTCCCCTGAGCCACCCACAACCACACCCCTCTGTGCTCAACCACGCTCCCGCCACCACAGGCGTTTAACCTGATCAATCATTAAAGTTTAAATAATAGCCTAAACTTGAAGGATGATACTGCACATTAGGGTGAATAGTTCAACTTGTGTAATTGTTCTGATGTAATACATTTTTTTATTATTTTTTATTATTTATCACATCATAAGACTTCATGTCACGACTGAGAGTAATTATTATTCATGTATGGCTTATTTGGCAGAAGCTGGGACAGAGTGCCTTGCTGACCTTTTTTAATCTTTCATACTGCTTGGGTTCGACCCAGCACAGAACAAAGAGAGCAGGTTATTGTCAAGAATAATTGCGGTCCTGTATAAAGGATTGCCAAGTTTTCAGCCCTGCTTGTCTTGTCTCCAGAAGCTTCAGAAACCCTGTCTCCTTCAATATGTGACCCTCAGTGACGAGGTGAACAGATGCTGCTTTACATGTTGTCTTCATTCCGTGCATCTGCAAGAGAGTCTCAGTAGCTTTTGTGCTGGACTTCAGCTTTACGCCGTCTAACGATTATGAAGAATCAAAACAACAACAAGACGACTGCACTCCATCGTGTCAAAAACCTCACTTATCATGTTCTCCAAACTCGATTCAGGCACTGATTGTTTAGATCGATGTCTTCTAATCAAAAGGCTAATTAGTCTGCCGTCTATGGTGTCTGCATGCATGCAATTATAATCTGAGATATTTTCCTGCCAGTTTATAATTGCCATTCAGTCCCACAGGACCACTTTTGAGGAAGTCATTGTTGTATCAGGTACCAACTCAACCGAGCATGCAATTTATATGCGGGAGGTTGACAATCACACTGTATCCTGTCTCCTCTGGTCCCCATAGCAATCGGCTAATTGCTATCAAGTTGTGATCGACTGACAAACAACTCAACATTTCCTGATGGAATTTCATTATATAACTGAATTCTTCATTAGTCTTGAAGGGCGAGGTACAGAATATGATATACCATCCAGCAGCCAAGCAAACAATCACATGTTAACTCATTTCTTTAATAATGTGGAAGATGTTATGCAATGTGGAAAACAATTGTCTCACTCGTCTTTGGGGAATTCAATACAAAAAAAATTACCATCTATTGTTGGAAAAATATACCCTACAATTCCTTTCTCTGTCCTTATCTGAAGACCAACTAGTTGAAACTGGTCTCTGGAGGACAAAGGTGCAATTCTTCAACCAACCTCAATGTCAGAGAAAGTGACAGGCTGTGTTGAAAGTCCTTGCAACACCTCCAGGAATATGGCAAAGGCAGCAGGTAGAAAGAGTATACTATATATTTTAAGAAATGGTGCTGAATATAAATAATGAATTTGGTCCTTCAGCTAGGGAGCAAATTAAATGGGGAATCATTCTTGGAAAATCCCCTCTTTCTCAGACCGTGTCATCTTTTGAAGCAGCAGCAGGGTGGTGGAGGAGGACGGAGGGTGGAGGCGGTGTGTAACGGAATCTATGGTACTGTGGCCCTTCTAGCATTTAATAGTAGAGATCAGAGCAATTGTCGATATCAACAATTGCTTTTTGACTAGCTAGAATTCCAAGCTTACATATCCCAAATGTAGTTGTAACTATACACGAGTTACAATTAATTTCTTACAAGTCAAAATGATAAATATTGAAATCCACAATTAATTTCTTACAAGTGGAAATGCTCATTGTAGATATTTGTAACTTCATTACACCTATTGAACTTTACCATTGACTTCTATTCAAAGTCAATTTCAGATATTTTGTATAATATATATATGTATATATATATATATATATATATATATATATATATATATATATATATATATATATATATATAATTATATATGATTCAATTTTGACATGCTATATTTCCAAGTCGACATATCCATAATGTCACTGGTTGCAATTCTGAGTAAGTTACAGCGAGTCGGTCATTATTACAAAATGAACACCGACAGGTTGAGCAAGACTCAGAGCCAAAGATATCAGAAGGGGACTTCTCAATTTTTTAAAGTAAATTCTGACTAGTCACAATTCAATTATTGATATTCCATCTTGGAATTATGACTACAAACAATGTAATTTCAGATATCTAGAATTGCATTTCAGATATCTGAAATACAATTTTGACACGTGAAAATGTAATTTCCACTATAATCAAAAATAAGTCGCTACCAGTCAGCCATGCTGATTACATGTTAAAAAGCTTGCCACAGTGGTGCTGTGCTGTCTCGTTGAGTTCTGACCTGTGACGACGCGGGGAGACAGCCATGTTTTATCAGTGGCAGTTAGGTGGGCAGTGGCGAGCGCTTTGCTGTCTTCTGAAACCGAGGAATCGGGTTGCAAGCCCTGTCGACTGACACAGCAGCAGATATCTATGCGTGTGTGTGACTGCGGGGAGTTGGGGGAGTGCAAGTGTGTGCCTTGGTTTGCTCAGAGAGAACAAGGGCAGTCAAAGGCGATGCAGGGTTCAGTGCAGCAGCAGAGGCAGGAGCTCTGGCTGTGCTGCTCGCCTGCTGCTGGCCTTCAGTCAGCTCACCAAAGATTTAGAGACACAGGAAACAGGGAACAGGGGTCTCCGTGCACCTCCCAGCATGCGGCTGAATACGGGGCATCCAAGGGAACTGGGACTGATTGATTTGCCTCCTTAAATTGTTTGCTCTAATAATAAAATGCTTTAAAATGTACAACGAGACTCAAGTGATATGGAGTCTCTTTGTGATGCAACAAAGGCTGCATTGCCGTATGAAATATCCCAACTCCGCTGCTATTGAAGTGCATTCAAGAACAATACAAGCAGTTGTTGAGCACTCTTTTTAAAGCGGATAGTCAATATTTTCCTGACAACAAATGGATTAAATAATTATGTGTGATTTGATTAATCCACAGAGAATTATCACCGACTGCTGTTCCCATCACTTATCAGTTTGGGTTCACTCTCAATGCTTTCGCAGCACTCTTTTCAGTGGAAAAGCTCCTAAAACTCAGTGCACGTAACCTGCACAGTCCCGAACAGCAGACAGACGTGGTTATTGATTAGTGAAGGAACATTTGGAGGCTATAGAGACAGACATTTCCAACAGGAGTTGATCAAAACAGAGCTCAAAGGAGATAATCCAAATGAATGCTAATGCTGCTCCTCGTCTGCTGGATGTGTACTTATAGAAAACAGCTAATAAATGTGCCACATCACATTTAAAGGTGATAGTATTTCAGTGTTATGTTCACAGCTTATTTAAATACAATTTCAAGGTACTCTTTATTGTTTTTTACTGTACTTAATTTTTACGTTCATATTAAGATTTTACACATGCATAACTTGTAAAGTACATTGCATTGTTGAAGATTACACCCTTATTGGCTAGTGAGTGACCCCTTTACAATTTGTTTGAGTGGTGAGCAGTTCCACCAAAGAGTGTCTTCTCATCTAGACTTCTGAAATGTTTTCATTTACTGTAAATAACAGTTAAACTCTGCAATACTTCCCTCCAAAACATTTGTTTCCCTCTTTCGTGGCCCATCAATCATCTCAGAGTTATGGTGTGACCCTTGAAGGGATGAAACCGCTGGACTAAACTACTTAACTAAAGAAGTTAAAACTAGCTCCACCTCAAGCAGCTACAACAGTAAAATTATGCTTGATACATCAGTATTTAAACAATCTAATAATATTAATACATTATATTACACATATTACACATAAAGTACAAATAGGGTCTGCTGGAGATTTCAATTAATAATAGGCGCTGATAGATCTTCTACTTCTACAGGAAAAACAATCAGCTTCAGGGTAACATAAGAGAAGAATATGTCAAAAGCAACAGCGAAGGAACAAAATTGAAAGATATAAAATGGAAATAAGATTTGAAAGAACCGTTCCACTTTTCCGATAAGCTCCATCTTTCTCATCTGTGCCACGATACAGATTGCACACTCAGCCATGCAAAGAATTTATTTGGAAAGTGGAGCTTGATATTACTTTGCCACAGTGCGGTGTTTCCATCAAGCTGCCAAGTGGATTTAATGTTAACTATATAAATGTGACAACGGGAAATGTAAAGCAGAAGCAAAAACACTCCAAGAGCACCAGAAACAAACAAACACGTCCACTTAACAACCAATTGATTCAGAAATTGTTCTTTCTTGTCAGATAATGTTGGCCGTGACTTTTATTCAGAGACAAATACAAGAATGAGGATGTTAATAGGCACCAAATAAATGAGAGTGAGGTCAGTTTTGACATTTGTATGAGATTATGTTTCACAAAGAAACAAGAGGATGTCTGATGACAAATTTTTAACTGAGACGAGAGAGTGAGACAATTCCAGTCAGTACACTGGTCTCAATATTCTAGCAGCAAAAAATTGTTTCAGAAATAGAAGTGCATGTGCAGGGATGGTGTCGTATTAAAATTCTCAGGGCTCCTTCACTCGCAGCCAGTAAATCGTACCTGATGGTCTCAAGTTTCAGGAACTGCTGCATGTCAAACCAGCGTTGGGAGATTACAGTCTGCTTTCAAAGATAACAAACAAACGACTGACAGACGTCAGCAAAATAAAGACATATACATTACATAAACAGATGTACTTCATATCTACATATGAAGTACATCTGTTTATGTAATGTATATGTCTTTATTTTGCTAAAGACAGTAATACTTGGCATTTACAGAGCTGTGGCGACTTTTTTTTTTCCTTTCTAAAACCAAATGCGCAAGAACGAACATGTATGAAATATATTAGAATAATTAAAATCCAATAAATGTAATGTTTGCTGTACTAGGCTAAAAAAAGGCCTACTCTCTGGTGTTTGATCCCAGCAGGGAGGCCGGTGGGGCAGAGAGGCGAAACTCTGGTGCCAGCAAAGCTGCATCTTGGTCTGTCCACGGTGGGCTGGTCGCTGCCACTGTATGTTAAACAATTGTTTTTATTGAAATATTAAGAGAGCTTTCTTTCAAACCACAGTTTTCAGATACAGATCATGCAAGTTTAGTCTCAGTCGTTAAGCACAATATTGTGTATACAGGAATTAAATGCCTTTTGAAGACCGCTTTGGTAAAACCGCCGTAAACTTTGTCAGCCAGAGAGGGTTTTAATCTAAAATATGTAGCTAACCTTAGCTTAATTAGCTAGCTACAGCAGTCGCCTCCATACAACATGCCTGCTTTTGCTGCCTCTGGATGGAAATCTTGGACCCCATCAATGTTTCACAATGTAGAATTTCAAGTAGTAAATCTGCCAATGTTATCGTTGCAAACTGCATTTGTGCAAAAATGGAACACTTGACAGATAAAGCTGTGATAAATAAGGGGCAGTGCTTAGCTAACAGTCAATATTTGTTGTCCTCATTCACGAGATCTTTATCCTGTCTCGCCCACGACACAGGAGTGAAAACTGAAACCTCACCAGTGAACGCTTTTGACAAGAAATCTATTCACTTTACTTTCCTGAGGGTGGAAGCGATTTTCTGCCTTAACATTTGACAAATAAACAAACCTTGTCGCTTCTTCCATTGTAGGTCTGTTGAAAACATAATACTACTGGTTTTATCTCGATACCCAAAGACTGTTTGCATCTCTTTACTTCAACTCTCTGTACGTGGGAGTCAGTCGTTCTCACCAGAAAAAAAGATCCCCCTCTCAAGATTCTTTAGTTTAAAAACCGTTGTACGAATCGGCACCAGATTCTATCTTTGATTTCTTCATCACCACCATTGATCCAACTCCAACTGTCAGATACTCTGCCATGTCTTTGGCCTTGTCAATTTGAGTCTCATCATCATTTGTCCATTACATTTATCTTTATATTGCATATTCAGCTTTTCTCACACAGCATTCGGTCAACATTAGCTGTTTTTAATTGTTCTTTATGAATAAATAAATTCGACAAGTCAAGCGTTTTTCACTCTTTATTCTCCTCCGTATCAATTAAACTATCTGTACTGGATACCTGGTGAGCTGATGTCTGTAATATGAAGCTGAGGTCACAAGACGGTTAGCTTAGCTCAGGGGTGTCAAACTAAGTTTCACCCCGGGCCACATCAGCATCATGGTCGCCCTCAAAGGGCCGGTTGTAACTGTACAGTGGCGGGCCGTGGATTTTCTACCTGCGCATTCAGTGGATCAGCTGTTCGGTGGCCTTGAGTTTGACACCATTGGCTTAGCTTGTTAGCATAGAGGGGACCGGACAGAGACACAGCACATGGTGGAAACGGCTAATCTGCTGCAGAGTATGACACTTAATACATTTGTTTCATAATAAAAAAACTGAATATAAAAGCAACAAGTTGTCTTTTTAATACTGGCCTGTTGTTTTGTACCAGAAACAACAGGCAAAGCCCCTCGTAAAACTGCAACTCATTTTTACGTTTTTTTTTTTGTTCTTGCACAAATTAAACAAAGTGGGGCCACATATTAATTAATGAGCTTATTGTTATAGCTATAGCTTATATGCTAGTAGGCAGATTGTTTTAAAACGTTTTAGTAGAACCAGGCGGGTTTATAGTCTTTATACAAAGCTAAGCTAACTGTCTCCTGCTTTCAGCTTCACATTTAACTTTCAGGCATTCTTCTTATTCTTCTCATCTAACACTTGAGCACATTACCCAAAATGTCAAACTATTATTTAAAATACCTATTTCTTTATATGTGTTTATTTTAATGAGTGCACTGGTTAACATCACTGGTTTGTCTGGCCTTTTGAATCAAGGCGTTACAATGTACACTTGCCTCCCAGGGAATCAGCAGATTGTCATGTGATACAGCATTAATCTCTGAAACCTCTCTTGAACAGAAGCTTGAGTTTCAATGTGACCCTGAACCTTTACGTTATTGATCAAGATCTTCTCATCCGAGAAATAGAAGAGACTATTTTTCCCGAGTGCATTTAGTACCGAGTGATACTTTAAATGTCTTCTTCCAGCGGGTACACTTCAATATCGTGTTCACATACATGCTGCCTTTCTGACAGTTTGACTTATTTTTGCTTTCCAAAAGCTTTTTTTTGTCTGCATCCTCCAAGCATTCAAGGTTTTATAGCTCTTATTGTTTTTCAATGTCTTTGTACATTTCTTTGACACTGGATACTTTGATAATCTTTGAGACCACAATCTGTATATAAAACTCAAACAAAGGCCCACAAGCAAAGATAAACCCTTTCTATCTTACAGTTGAGATCGATAAATTGCTACGTCCCAACTCATTTACTATATCCAACCCACTGGTTGATGGTAAAGCTACTTTTTCTTGTTTGTTTAGAGTTTGTTCTGCTTTAGTAACATCATTAAGTGGCTGTATGACATTGCCTGCTATGCAAACTGTAATTAGGGAAACTCCTGTCCTCTGTAGCAATTCCCCAGAAACACACTTCAGCTGCACAGTGAACTAACATGACACCATCCTGTGTGTGTGTGTGTGTGTGTGTGTGTGTGTGTGTGTGTGTGTGTGTGTGTGTGTGTGTGTGTGTGTGTGTGTGTGTGTGTGTGTGTGTGTGTGTGTGTGTGTGTGTGTGTGTGTGTGTAAGTAAGAGAGCGAGAGCTTCAATTCAAGCTTAAGGATGTGTGCATGCACTGTTTGTGTCAACACTGAACAGATCTTGTTTCCTGCAGCCTGTAATTAGATGAAGACTGACCCACTGTACAACAGTGACTAATGTTTTCCAGAGCATCGGCGATAAGACAAGCATCCGTCCCAAGGAACCAGGCATGATTTAAATGTAGTGTGTGGGACTAGGATCACGGTATCGTGAACACTTCATGGCCCTGGCACATTATTCACCTCTGATGAAACTGAGTGTTATGTCAGCTCACGGTGTATTGTATGAACATATTTGTTGTCTTAAAGGGAGTAGTTAGACACTTTGGGAAATAGACTGCTAATGTAACTACAATAAGTCACCAAGGAATAATTGCAACATCACAACACTATGAATTGTAATCTAATTATATTTTGTAGAGAGTCAGATGAGAACATTGAGAATGTCCGTCTGTTAAAAAGCTACAGCAATGTCACAGGTGGCTTAATTTAGCATAAATATCTCAAGCTGTTGAACTATTTCTTTAAAAAACGTTTATAAAAAGTCTACCATTGTTGATTAGAAGACACAACTATGGATTCAGAATCTTTATTATTTTACTAATTAGATTTACTTTGACTTTTTAATTTTCCACAATATACCTTTATTTCACTACATTTCAGAGGGAATATTTTACTTGTTTTTAGATGAAACCACCAGAAAGTATAGTAAAGTTATTTCATTAGCTGCACCTTGATCAACGACAAGATTACTGCTGACATGTAAATACAGACATAATGATGTTCCAGTAAAATAATAATATAACACTGCATAATGAGTATCTTAATTAAATAAAAGTAAATAATTGTAGTCACTAATACGTGTATACTTTTCCTTTGATACATGTTTGTATTGGATTGTTCTCACAGTGTAGTGTTGTTACTTTTAAAATCAAAAATCAATACCAGTTGATCACTTATAATAAAAAATAATTTAAAAAAACACGTAATCAGTCGACAGCAGTCAGCAAGAAGGGCAATAAACACACTCTTGAAACCTCACCTCTTGGCTCTAGCTGACTGGTCACAGGTTTTTCCCTTTCACATGTTTTGTGTTTCCAGTTTCTCGAGGTTAGTGCAGTCTTTGTGGAGGGTGTCTCACGACTCCTCCCCAGATCTTAAAGTGCAACTAAGTTTGAAACGTTAAAGCTTTACTGCTTCCTTTAGTGCCGACGCTGCTATTCATCCAATGTACTCTTGTCACGTCTATTGTTCGCTGCTGCTTTTGTGAGGAAGGTATTCTGATGAACCCCTGGTTTTAAACAGCAGTGTTTTGTAGAATATGATGATTCAGCAGCGTAGACAACCATGAGCATTGCTCGTATCAGCATCTTGTGAATACTGTTCAAGAACCAGCCATCCTGCTCTCCCACTCTGAGGATTTCTTAACGGGAGTTTGCTTCACATGTGTTCATATTTGATAACAAACTAATACAAAATAGACAACGTTTGCAGGGTTAGGCATGCTAATGAAGAACTAGGCATTCATGAAAAGTATAATTGTGATGATGAAATATTCAGCATCAAGTTCTGTCAAACCTTGAGCGCTCAATCCCAAATGTGAGGCCAATATGTTCTTTGTTTTATATCGACATTTGTGATGTAACCACATGCAACATCCTGTTCGATGGCTTTGAAGTCTCAGTCTCACGTCGAACCTACGTAAACAACCGAACCAAAGAGGAAACGGCACTTTCTGTTTCACTGAAAGTAGGCCAAAGGAGAGCAGGAAGATCCGGAGTACTCTGTTTTCTGCTGTTATTTCGTCTGTGCATCCTGCAGTCTTACAGGGTTACTGGTAACCGGCTGCAGGGGACGCTCCACTCAAATTACACTCGCCCAAGCATATTATTTCCCAAATGTCCACTGTAAAGATCAGGTGGCGTCCAAGACAACTGATCAGCTTGAGTAAGTAGCCCTGACCCACATAGTGGCCCAGGAGTGAGACGTGAACATTGAGGATATGTGGCAGAGTCGGCTGGACGAGACAATAGAGAACATTTTCAGACTTAAAAAGAATATGAGGGAGGAGGCAGAGTTGATATCATGAGTCAGATTCACGTCATCAGAACTGTGGGGCGGAATCTGACATGAATGATTAAAAAAAGAAATATGGAAAGTGAAAAACAAGACAATGCTTGCTGAAGAACCACCGTGTGTGGGTGTGTGTGAGGCAGTCAAACCACATTTTTTGTGCAGATGACACAGCCTCTTTTTACGTATCTCTTTATTTTAGGGCTGTGTATTGACAGATGTCATCAGATGAAGTGTCTGGAGGGTCAGTGAAGTGCCACATCAGTCAAAGGACGTCACCAGAACATCAGATTAAAATATATCAGAGCCTCCAGGCAACACAGAGGCTCACAAACGAGTCATTTCTGTCCTAAGAAATATTCTGTTTGACATTTTTAAGCAGCTGACGTTTCATCTGTCATAAATTGTTCTTCTTTTCAATGCTTTTTATTGTAGTTCATTGTAGGTTTGCATATTTCTGAGGTGAAATTAGCATTTTGGGGGAAAAAAATAATGAAAAGGTTGCTTATCTTAAATGCCCAGTGTGATGGTTTGTTTCCATATAAATACATTCATTTTGTTTAGCATTTCCAATGCCATACTCTGTGGTTCAATCACATTTTTGTATTATTACTTCCAGAAATGGCCAGAACCTCCTTTGTCCACATTTTCTCTTCATCTCCACAAGACAATTGTATTGAGTGAACAGTGACTTTCTGCAGCATAGATCACGGCATCTTTTCAATGCGTCTAGGTCTGAGAAATAATCAGCTTTACTGCTTAGAAAACCTCATTCTTTGTGCTGACAATGTTTTCGTTTATGTTTACCTAAACTTAACATTAGTCAACACCTGTGACATCGTCCACCAGGGCCCCACAAAGTTGAGGGCGAGGCCCTGGACTCAGTCCCTATCAACTTCTGCCAGATCAAATTAAGAGAGTCTCTGTTCTACTATTCAGGCAAAAGATTTGCAGTGCATAATTGCTGCTCTAGAAACAGTCAATTATAGTCACCTAGTTACACGTTATAACTCTGTCCATTTACTTTATGCAGAAACACAAAGACAGAAGTGCAAGGTGTGTAGAAATGTTTCCCAAAGCTATAGTCAATTAACCCTGGTGCTAAATTAAGGGACAACATTTATCTTTGGACAGGTACTACCTAAAAAATAAATACACAAATCAACCAAGCAGAACAAACTTGGAGAGGAAAACTGCACACACGTGATTGACTGTTGTTTGGGATGCCTCTCTACAGTAGTTGTCTTTGCGAGAACTTCAATTACAGCCTTCTTGCCAGCTCAGAGACACTTTTTGCTTTTTGTGCTCTGAGAGATCCTCCCGGCTCACTGCATGCAGAGCTCAGACGGAGCCGTGCAAATCACACCTGTCCCTCTTTAATCTAGCTCCAAATCCCCTCCATTCTGTGTGAATGTGAAGTGCCCGTGTACTCACCTTGACATTCATGCGATGCCTCTTGGCCTGTAATGGCATATTAATATTCCTCCCATCCTGGAGAATTTCCAAACAACTGAATGGTGAGTAAAGCTGATTTATTTCACTGAAATGTTTATGATATCAGTGGATTTCAGTAGTGAAGCTTGGTATGCTGGAGTTTCTATTAATTATGCAAACAAATTGAAACGTTATCACTGCAGTTGAATTCAAGTGACATCTGGTTATTACAGTGCTGAGGATGGATGAGGCAGCGTCAGCAATTGTCCATGGTGCTGTGAAAAACAGAACAAGGCAAACTAAATGAGAGGAGTGTGAATACAATTTAAATCAGTTCACGTTGATCGTGCTTGAGCTCTCGGGGACCCGGGCCCTTGATGACGGAAAAGAAAGATATATTTTCAGGAAGAATTTAGCCCCAGACAGTCCACCTTTTAATATAGCAGTGTGTGTGTGTGTGTGTGTGTGTGTGTGTGTGTGTGTGTGTGTGTGTGTGTGTGTGTGTGTGTGTGTGTGTGTGTGTGTGTGTGTGTGTGTGTTTGATTATGTCATGTGTGTTTGTGCTCTTGTTTTTCCAGCGTATCGGGCTATTGTTAATAAAAATACAAAATACTTGTATTTTTTGCCATTCTTTCACCAGCAGTTCATTTTCACAAAGATAATTGTTCCCCCGTACTCACTGTGATTGTGGATTATATTAGAGCATTGTGTGACAGTGTGTGTGTGCGTCTGTGCCTGTGTGTGTAAATCCTGTGTGAAGCGACAGAGGGCATTGTGTCTGTTGTTGGCCTTTGTTCTGGTGTAATGTGCCGCCATACACTGCATTGTGCCAGCATAAGCCCATAAATAAAGGATGCATAACATTAGCATCTCACACAAAAAGACTATAATAAATCAAAAGTGCAATAAAACATAGAAATGAAAAGGCAAAACTCCCACTCTGACCGCGTCATCTGTTATTCTGTTGACATGAAAAATGTCTAGTTTTTGGATTCAACAACTGATTTTTTGCTACTTAAACTTTATTATCTGGTTACTTTTTAGTGAGACTGCCACCACATTAAAAATTCATCAATAACATCCAATTAAAAAAAAAAAAAATGAAGACACTAATGGAATTCCTCCCTTTTAAGTTCCCTCTGTCATGTTGTAATGCTTTGTCTACTGATGCAAATTCCCCAAAGTTGCGGCATAATGAGGCAGCTTGAGTGAGGAAATCGTAGCATTGAGTTTCACTGCTTTTATCAAATTGTTTTGTATCGATCGTACTTTTCCATCGAGATCCTTGTCTTGAATATATAATCAATACCAAACTCAAGACTATCATTAGCGCTAGTCTATAAAGTAAACCCTCTTTCACTAAAAATGAAAAGATAGAGTTCATTGTTAATGAGTTTACATTTGCATTGTGTACCGGCACAGAGACTGGCAGCAGTCCCTTAATGAAGCGAATCCCTCCACATGGTGCCACGTTAAGCTCCGTCTCTTTACCCGCAGGATGATAATGGCTGGATTCCTAGTGACTCTAATAGTTGCAGTTTTTCAGTATACATTATTCCAAAAGTGCCTGGTGAGTGTTAATCCTGCATCTCTGAACAATTTAAAGAATTATTCCAGAAAATCAGATTGACAGTTGGAAAAAGCTCCGGCTTATTATTTTGGACAGACTGGGTTATTTGGCTTTCTGGGTTGATTCAGAGAGAGGGAGAGAGGCAGGGAGAGAGAGAGAGAGAGAGAGAGAGAGAGAGAGAGAGAGAGAGAGAGAGAGAGAGAGAGATTTCCTCTCTAGTCACATGAGCACTTATTTCTGTACTAATATTTTAAATCATCCGACTGTGTTTTAGACGGACAGGTGGCTTTTAGGTATAACCTAGAAAACCATGGCCTAAATCTCTAGCTTATCATCCTGCAGAGACTCATCCACACACACACACACACACACACACACACACACACACACACACACACACACACACACACACACACACACACACACACAGGAACAGCAGCACAGGAACACAGCTCACAAGATGAAAATGGCCGTACATGATGCCTCTGGTGGAAACTCTCTGGTTATCGCTTGCTCTAATGGTCTTTTCTACCTATTGTGGGAGACAGTCAAGTGAACTCTACTGTACCTATGTGCCATACACACATCATGGTTTTTATAGCAATAATAAGGAAATAGTCTGGGGCTAAAGAAAAGTAATTTTGTATTTATTAAAGGTATGATAATTACAGTTACACATGCATTCTGTATAAATAGATAAGCAATCCTTTTTTCTCAAAGCACTTAAGCTAAATGGCCGCAGATACAGACTACTCACAAATTAAATGAAAAGCCTGAATGAATGAGTGGAGAAGCACAACGATCAGATACTTCTGTGGGAATGGTTTCATGAGCGGGACAACAATGTGACTCATATGACCTTTGTCAGCGTCATTGCTTTTGTTATGCCGGTCAATGTTTTCACTCTAACATGACATTTATTGCAATGAGAAAAGAGGCTAGTAAATAATTGTCAAATCTTGATAAATCCTTTTTTTATTTTTTATTTTATTAACAGAAGCACACTTCTCTTTTCTTGCTCATTTCCCTCGTAAAAGTATGATACAGAAAAATGCGAGATCAGGTTGTTATTTCGTTACATAACATAACTTTGTTTGGATGCGACTAAAATGTTACCAAAAAAATGAGGATTTGAGAGAACAGATGAGTTGGGCAGACACTTTCTCGGGTAACAAATTTGACTGCATTTACTGTGAACTTCCCCAAATCCAACGATGTGCTTGACAGAGGCGCTAACGTTACCCTAAGCGTGGACGGTCCAGTGAGAGAGTTCTCATACGCACTTCAACATGAAAGCTCATAAAACAATTAGCTCTATATAAGATAGAAGTAATGCAAGCATATTTTTCCACTTGTTTCTTTGGATAAGCTAAAAGGAGACACCCCCAATCAAGCTCTTTGGATATTGAGTATCGGTCAAACAACAGCTCCATGTACACCGCTTTAAGCCGCGGGAAAATGTGTTGTACTCTGTTTACTGTCTGATGTTGTTAGCCTCAAGCAATAGTCATTTTCAACTTGTCATTTGTCTTTTTTATCCAAATATATATGTGGGGATCAGAGCCAGGAAAGTGCAGATCCCAAAAATGACCACAAGCACGCCTGAAAGTGTATCTTTAAGCTTTTATCTAGACCATACTGAATGGTGGCCAAAGAGGCCAAAGAGGCCAAATCAGTTTTTCACACCCACAACAGTGTGCCGACACAAAAGATCAGGATCCCTATAAATGATTTAATGGCTCGTTTGCAGTGTAAAAATATGGATTGTGTTAGTTTGACTGACAAGAACCAACAGGAAATAACGATTATGAAAAGACCTTCAACTACACCGGGCCGAGGGCTTACAGTGGATAGAAGGAGGACACACACTAACCTCCAGCACCCCAAGGAGCTGTCACATCGATGCAGTACACTGAGACAAAATGTTCAGAGCACATAATTCCCTGGCCTATCAGTTTCCTGGTGCTGTAGTGAGAGAGAAAAAATGTAAACTCTGAAAAGCCTGTGCAGAACCTAAGTGTGCTCAAAGCAAATGACTGCACAGTGGTTCCAAAGGTGTAATATTTACACCTTACTCCTTCACAGGATGGATATTATTTTAGTGATGACCTAGATAGTATACCTGCTTCTTTTAGGTCCACAGAACTGAAGATCGGAAGATGCAAAAGGGAGTATTCGTGTTTCGAAGGCTTATTTTTCAGAGTGTTATCACCCAATTTCTAGTCTCCATAAATTGTTTGTTTACTTTATGCTGTCATTATTTTCTTGAACTGCATGTTCCTGTTTAAGATGTATGTAATTACACTTATTTGTTTCCTTGCTGAGAGTTAAACGAGAAGATTGATACCACTCTGCTGGATGGGACTGGTATCAATCTTTTTATATAACTGTCTGCAAATAAGCATCTTTCCAAAAAAGTCAAACTATTATTTTAAAGGATACTCTCAGTCATTGTTGAATAAAACATCTCCCTTTGAGGAATAATATATTACTTAAAAAAAGGAAATATTTAAAGTTATTGCTTATTTTTTATCCATATTGAACACCAAACTCCTGGCAGCTGTTATTTTATGTTGCATGCCTTATCATGCATTTCACCAACAGATATCCTTCCTCTTTGCCAACTCAAAGCCTCCCAGCACTGAAAACCAATCTTTTCCCATCGCTGCAAATTCTACCCGACTGTAACGGTTTCCTTCACGCTGTGCTCAGAGGACTTAATCGAGGTCAAGGTGCACAACTTTCAAGTGCAAAACTTCAAACAGCTTCAATCTCAGGTATCACTCTGTGCCATGGGAGTGATGCAGATGAGCGCTCGCTGAGACAGAGGGAGACGTGGGGAAGAATGTGAGCTGCAGGACTCCCTTTGGGAGGCCGACCTGTGCTCAACAGGTCTTCATCTTCAACCTCGTCTTCCTGCCTACTTACAGATACCCTATTTATTCTTAGGATCACCAAAAACTAACATCACATGTTAACTTTTGAATGGACATTATTGTTGGATGCAGGATACAATTCACTTATTTAATTATCCCTTTATGCTAAATACATTTTAAATAGAGACTTTAAAGAAATTCTCACACAGTACAAAATTTAAATGACACTGCCTTATTTCGGGATTATTTCATTGAGATGATATCATTTAAGAAAGAAGAAAAAAGAGCAATTGAAGATGAGGTGGAATCATCTGCTGTCTGCGCTTCTCTCTTATCACAGCTAAACTCCTCTTTTCCCCCCCCTTTTTCAAACGGGATCGACTGGATTCGTACACTTTGTAGTCAGAGGTTGATGCCTTCTTCTTTCCATTCTCTTCCTCATTGTATAGCTGCTGAACTCTAACTAGCTGTCAGTCTTCCTTTGACAAATATGAATTCCGCGTACCTCAAGCAATTTCAGCTCAGGGAGAGTATATCGGACTCGGCAGGTTCAGAAAGGCTAAATTTGTTCCTCCTTCTCGCACTGCATTTTCACTTGTTATTGGAGTAAATGGAGGACTCTAAAGCAGTGGTTCTCAACTGGTCTGGCTCCGGGACCCACTATCATCCCTGAATGACAAGCCGCGACCCAAATCGAGGAACATTCTCAACTTCTCCAATGTATTTAATGAAAAGATGGTGCAGTTTGAACCTGAGATAGTACAGAATATGTATGCTAACACAAAAACAAGTTTAATAACCAAAACGAGCAGCTGGTGGCGATGATAGAGAGGGAACTATTCCCTTTTACACTCAATTAGCTGCATTTTAATTAAAAAACTAAAACTGCATCTTCAGGACACGAGGTATTACAACATATATAACAATTCAGAATCTTCAGCTATTTTTAAACAGACTCAACAGCTTTCATGCACAAACAAAAAAGTCCAACAACTAAGAAGTAGTTTCAAAAAGACTGAAATGACCTGACTTTAACTGAGAACACACAGTCACCGAATCTATGACAAACACTTTACTGTGGAACACGTCACTGTGTTGAGGAGCAGCTTTTCCACTAACTCAAAATAAATTAAACAAAAGTGGAATTCAAAAGTATTCATATATACAACATTAACTTCTCTTGTGATTACCTCATCAGTAGGTAAATACTGAAAAACATTGTGCTTTACAGAAAATTAAGCAGCACTCAATTCTCCTCCCAACCCCTGAGTTTTTTCCTGTCATGCAGGCAGCGCCATCAGTTGTCAATGTTATATTCAGTAGGCTGTTTAATTTAATTATCCTAAAAACCCAGAGTCTCCCTCATATCAGGATGGTTTGACCCAACCTGGCACATGCTGCTGAAAACATGGAGTGCAAAACCAGTTGAAACCAGAGCCAGCAAAATAACGACACTCCGCTGCATAAAAAAGTCCTTTCAAAATAAAACCACAGGATGAAGAAAAAAAAAAAAAGAGATTTTTTTTTTTTTTTCAGGCAACTGAAAACGCGACCCACTGAAAACGGGTCCGCGACCCACTACCACCAGTTGAGAATCACTGCTCTAAAGACATACTTGTTTTTTTTTTCAGAAATAGATCACCAACGGCGTTCATTTGTTACCCAGCTCATCCCTTGAGAGTTTACGTTGCGCTCTTATTAATGGCTGGTTAATTATTGAATAACACAGGTATAATCCACTATTTCCTATTTTTGTTCCCCCCTGGTCTCCTTTTGTAATAATGTGTAGAACTTCAACACTGCAATGCACAATCATGTTATTTACATCAGGACAATGGGCTATCAGAATATGTATATGTACGCTACTGAGATGTCACATACATGTATAAATAGTTATATGACCATAAATATAGAATAATGTATTTAGGCAAACAAATCAATTTATTTTTCATCAGCACAGGAACACAGCTCACAAGATGAAAAGGGCCGTACATGATGCCTCTGGTGGAAACACCTCTCTGGTTATCGCGCGCTCTTTAATGGTTATTTCTACCTATTGTGGGAGACAGTCAAGTGAACTCTACTGTACCTGTGTGCCATACAAACATCATAGTTTTTATAGCAATAATACGGAAATATTAGCCTATTCAAAGCTACTTTTTGAAAAGTAATTTTGTATTTATTAAAGGTATAATGATGGTATAATGATAATTACTGTTACACATGGAGGCCAAAGCATCACATGCATTCTGTATAAATAGATAAGCAATCCTTTTTTTTCAAAGCACTTAAGCTAAATGGCCGCAGATACAGACTACTCACAAATTAAATGAAAAGCCTGAATGAATGAGTGGAGAAGCACAACGATCAGATACTTCTGTGGGAATGGTTTCATGAGCGGGACAACAATGTGACTCATATGACCTTGCTTTTGTTAATCAATGCTTTTTTTGTTGTCAATGTTTCCACTCTAACATGACATATATTGCAATGAGAAAAGAGGCTGATAGTTGACTCAAAATAATTGTCAAATCTTGATAAATCCTGTTTTTATTTTTCATTTTTCATTCAGACATAAGTTAACAGAAGCACTCTTTTCTTGCTCATTTCCCTCGTAAAAGTATAAAGAAACATTATTATTATAATATCAAACTCATTAGGTCCTAAAAGTTCTAAAATGCACAATAGAGCGAAGGTAATGTGGATTGGAGTCTTTATAATTGAGAGAAAGATAACAGTTATTTTTATGATTACACAGTGTCTTTTGTCTTGATGTGATAATAGGTTTGATTCTTTTCTGCAGTTCACTGCAAACAAATGTGTAATTACTGCTATCTGTCCTTTAGAACAAAGCAATACAGACCATGTATTATTCATCACCAAGACGCCTTCCAGAAAAAAGATTTCCTCTTGTACACTTAAAAAACAACATTGTGCACCTTGAGAGTATGAAGACATTTGTTTCTTTTTTACTGCTGTATTCTTACAAGCTGTTTACAATGAAAATGTATATCAGTGTCAGTAAAGTTTAGAGCAGGTTTGGCCAGGTTTTAAAAAACACACATTTTAGAGGCAAAACAATCCCAGAAAGGCTGGAAAACTGCTTGTGTCAGCGTTTCTCTGGGGTTAAGAGAATAGACACTTCTCATTATAGCTGTGCATGGACCAGTGGGGCTAACTGCAAGAAAGTCTTCAAATCGGCCATTTAGTCTGCAGCGCAGTGCATAACACTACCCATCACCTTTGAATGCGCAACACTATACAACATTTAATACAATTGCGTTGTTGCAGCCGAGATCCATAAAGATGCTGGTCATGTTAATGAGGTGTGCAGTGCTTGTAAGGATCTCTCTGGAGACGCCTTATCTCATGTCAAAATGAATTCCTCCACTTTTCAATTGCTTCATGTGGCAGTGCAGCGTGGAGCCCCTCCACAGAGTGTTTGGAAAATTAAAATGGTTTTCCATTAATCTGTCAGAAGGCAGCAGCGACTGGCCCGTGCACCCGGAGACACGCCGCGCTTTGCTACAACAGAACTGCTCAGTTCACTTTACAATATTTGAGAAGAGACCGGCTGCAAAGGCCACTGCAATACTAATGCTCAATACACTCAGGGTTGTTTTGGTAAAGACGACTTCATAATTGGATATGACCTCCCACGCATAGCTAACGTGACACACAAGTTAATGTTAGAATTGCATTTGCAATAACAGGACAATGAACTCTTTACCTTGTGGAAAAATAAAGAAGTTTATTCCAGCAGTGCAATTTGTACCCATTGCAGTATTAGTGCTAATCTGGCTGTATAAAAAACTCGGTAGCACTTTATAATAAGTAGACACTTTTTAGCATTAGTAAAGCATGAATAAACAATGCATTCATCATTTATAAAGCATTATTCCAACATGAATACTCATTAGTAACTCATTCATAAACAGTTATAAATGTTTAATTCTTGATTAATAAACTATGGTTTCATACTTTATAAATGATGGATTCCCCATTTGTAAATGAAGTATTCATGACTTATAGATGATTAATAAGATCATTTGTAAAGTGTTAGCAAATGATAAAAGAAAATGCTGGCATTCATGATGAAATCAGGTAGTTACTACTCATTAGTTCAGTAGTTACTACTCATTAGTTAAGTATTAGTCAAGCATGTTCTGTGACTTAATATACAGTGTAGGGGTAATAACTATTTTGGATGACTACTGCACTGTAATTGCTAATGTAAAAAAAGATTGTTTTCAAGTAATGGGATTTTTTGTGACCTTGTTAGATGACAATAATTTAGGTCATATATTGTTGTCATGATGCTGCTGTGTTGACCAAGTCTAAAGTCCAAATAAAAAAGGCATATTGTGCTCTTTTTTTCTTTCATTTCCCTATAGCTGCTGCCACATTACAACAAACTGCTGCTATTCTCTTCATGATGCATGTATCATTCATGTATCCATGTTAAATCCCCCTCTTCCAGGCACATTTTCACATAATCAGCCTGATGATTTGGTGTTGAGCTGCCAGTCGCTGTTTTCAAATCCTCAACCAGATTGTATTATTGCAGAAATATCAAAGGAATAATGGCTCCGCATTGGGGATGAAAATGAGAAGATTTAGACTTAAAATCAGGATTTTTCTCTTTTAGCATGTAAACCCAATTCATAAAGCTCGGTATAGATACCTATAGATGGCTGCATAGGATGGTTTCTGTGATCCAACAATTTCCCAAAACTCCAGAGGCAGTTAATAAAAAAAAGATTTACAGTATGTAATCATTTCTAAATTTCACAACATGTTTTAATGAACAAAATATTCTGCTTTAGTCCATATTTGTTGGTGTTTAGCTTTTCAAAAACATTTGTTTTCCAGCTCGCTCCACACAAAGGACACACACTATCAATGCTGTGGTCTCGCAGAAAGGAAAGAAAACGTTTTATCCATTAGAGGAAGTTGATTTAATAAAAAAATAACTTGTAGCTCTGGTCCCCCCGAGATCACGTGATTGCCCCTGAAAGCCTCAAAAGCAATATTTTTGAGGGTCTCTAAAATCATGAAACAATTATTTGTCATTCACAATTGTCACTAAAATGTATTTTAAAAGCTTCCTAAGCACAACAGTTGTCCTTACACAAAGTGTGTTATCTCTTTGGTCTCTACCAGCTGCTGATGGAAATACATGAAACACATTAAAGCTCTGTAAGATCTGCAGATTCAGGTGATACTTCCTGACGGTGCGTCACTACGAGTTCTTCCATTCAAATTGTCACATCATTTTCATATTTTCATTTCATACATTGTGGTACAATTGTGTGTCAATGTATCTTTTTTACAAATACATGCAATACATGCTGTAGTATTCAGAAGGCTGCACAAATCCGCCTAGTGAGTGCATTTTCATTAGTGCACAGAATATTGAACTAAATTATTGTAATTTTAGTCACGCCACATACGGAAGGGGTTAAGCATGTAGACAAAAGCTAATCTAGTGTAATTACTGTGAGAGCTCCCAGTCAGATGCTCTTCCAGCAGGCAAATAATGCTCATCTCGTACTATTAGAGACCTTGAAATCAAGAATATTTTCGCCTTCGACAATTTATGATCATTGTTGCTTAAATATATTTTAAAACCAAGGAAAGCCTGCACACAATCACATCTTTTGCAGAGGTTAATGATAAGAAAGCATTTGAAGATTTCTGATGGGAGTGAAAGTAAAAGGCTCCCTGTGACTGAACATCAGCCAGTTTATTTGTGGACCTAGATGGAAAAATGTGGCTCAGTTCCACATTAACCTTCTGTTTTGTAGGTTGCTGCAATCAGCAGCTGTACAGATGGTGCATAGTGTCGTTTGAAACTTTTTCAAGAGACAAACTGTTTTTCTCTCCTATTAAGCCAACACACCCACTTACTGACCTACATGCATTTGTCTGACTCTGAATCAGTGTATAATTATAATAATAACTATAGAGTTTGTGCATGATTATTTCAGTGAATCTTTCCGATTTGAATGTATTTCACATAGAAGTAGATTGTGTGTCTTTTAAAATAATCACTTTATTTCAAAGGTCTGTTTTATGGGCAGCATTTCAATAAAGCAATGGTGAATCTGTTTTTTCTGCATATGTATGTTATAATTATAATGCCACTGTGATGTCCATATCAAATAATATAAAGATGGGCAGCATTTCAATAAAGCAGCAGTTGCAGAAACAATTGCCCACCAGTCACTAGTTTATTACATTTAAGATGCTTATCTTCAGGAATTCAGGCTGATAGTGTTTGGCAGCTGACCATTAATTAGATTTGAAGAGCGTGCTCGCATTACATACTGAGAGTTGATTTAAGATTAATCTTATTTTCTATCTTCAAGTGAACAATTTAAAAAACCTAAACAAAACACCAAAACACAGCAGAAGACAAGAAGGCCTAATCACACTGCAAAACAGTATCAGATTATGCGATAAAAAAAAGTCAGATATCAATATGCACGTTTCAAAAACTGAGAATTTGTTTCACCAACATTTCCTAAGCTCCCACAGTGCCCTCAATAAAATGAAGAATATGTTTGTGTAGAACTGTTTCACACGAAATAAGTGTCTGCTCTCAAAGGCCGTGTGGAAAGTTAGAAATAGCTCATCAGAGAAATAGATGGGCTTATAGTGGCTTCCACTCATCTTTATGAAACTATAGCTGAAACACCGATTCAAATGACCAAATCAGTTTTATCCGTTTTAGGACCAAATGTACGATGTCTGTTGGTTTTGACCGAGTCAAGAGATGAAGGCTGGTTTAAACTGCAGATATCTGCATTTCATCACTTTTGATTTTATTTTCTATCCTGGGATAGCTATGGGCCTATAGCTGCATTGTTCTTTCAGGAATTCCTAAATCATTGAGAAAATAGATTTAGTGGCTGCAACATAACATAACTATATTACAATGGGTAAAATAACTGCATGTGAGTCATGTGACAGGTATCCCCTGTCTGACAAACCCACAAAAAAGTTAACATAGTGAGACATTTAGCAGCTAGAAATGTTGATACTACCCTCAGAAGGAGCATGAATATCGGACTTACATTCATCAGATCATCAGGACAAAAACATAACTCCACATGAATGCTTATTTTCTTTGTGTGTGCTGGCTGAGCAAATAAGCAGCCATTTGCTTAAAATGTTGGCCACAACACGTTTTCACTTCCAGTGTATTTTATGCTTTAGGTTTTTACATAAAGAAAATAAACTGTGTAGCAAATGAACATCATAACATACAGCCATTGGGTTGAATGTAATAATCATGATGATCTCCACACACAATGGTTGAACGCTAACACTGTGGAGCTCATCATTTTACAGTTGAGCTATGGATCATTCTAATTATTTTCACAGTAAACTGGTCTACGTGGGTTTCTGTGAACTGAAAACCGTATGTGCTTAAAGTTGGTGAGTAGTGATGTTCTATTTCAGTGCCCATATCTGAGTCATGTCTGTGTAATCCACTTCTTACTGCAGTGTGTCAGCAGCTACTGGCTGTATGAACAGGCTTTTTCTGCATTTAAAATCCACCTGCCACACACACACACACACACACACACACACACACACACACACACACACACACACACACACACACACACACACACACACACACTGCACAAACTCAGAAGGTACAACCCGATGACACACACAACATGGATCTCTTGATGTGGTGCGAGACGGCCCAAAATACTTTAAATGGATCTAAACAACATGTCATTTCCACCCTTAAATCAAACGTTTCAGCTTCTTCTACTCTTCTACTCTACTCTTCTTCACTGTTTTCCACCGCTGCGACTCAGTGAAGTATTTTTACAGCAACAAATATGAATCAGGACTTAAAAGTTATTACATGAGGTCAAGTGATGATTAAGGGCTTGTGCTAAAATAATGTGAGGCCAAACAAGTAGGTCATCTGGCTGCGTAAGAAACACAACAGAGCAAGAGACATCATTCTAGGATTATGGTTTTGTTAACTTTTTCCCTTGATGGCATACATTGGAATGTTTTAAAAGACATACATTTTAATACTGCTACATTTCCCTTCTATACTGCACAGACAGTCAATCAACATCCGGTGCAAGCCCTCTGTGTATCCCCGATGAGGAGAGGCAGTCAGCTCTCGTAATTATTTGTCTTAGATGACAGTGTTTGTGATTTGCAATGCATTTTTTATTGCTGTATTTACTGCAAAGTAATTATGAATTTCCAAGGTTAGTTGAAATATTTACCGATTCATTTTGGTGTCAGATTTCCTACTTATATCATTTTTAATTTGTGCATAAACAAAAAATATTCCGTATTTTTCCGGTAAATAGCGGTAGACGAAAACAGTGTGGAGCGAGGAGAACGTTCCTCAAATGAATGCACGACACAAACAGAAATGCTATTTATTTATCACATTTTTTTTCATATATAATTACATAAACACAAAACACGTGTGATATGTTTAATAAATATCCCTTAAAACAGTTTGAAGATTTCAAAATTCTACTGAGCAGGCCATTTGCAGTAAAATAGGAAAACAGATCCCTGTTTTACCTAAAATCATACAAACAAACTTTGTCCTGCAATTGTTCTATCTAAAAGTAGACTTACATTATTCCAGTAGTGATTTACAAGTAACATTGTGGTGCTGTATGTGTCATACAATGCAGGTCTGCTGTGATATGACTATTACATGACCTTTCTATGTCACAGAGGTAAATTCACCATTTCCACACCAGAAATTGCATTAAAACTAGGAAACTGAGATCAGGCACATCTAAAAGTCAGCACAGGACACATAGAGTACAGTCACATCCACTTCATCCATCAAAGCCTGGGCGGTCCAGTGTTGTTTAGCTCTTTCAAAAGTGCAACACTGCCCATTTTCACCCATCACTGCGCCTCAGTAGTTTGATACTTTTGAGATTGAGACTTGAAGGAGTTACCATGAATCTTAAGTAATGACAAAATGTTCAAAGTATACTTTTTTTAATCCACTTGATTAAGTGTCAAGATATGAGCTGATGCTCTGACAGGTGATCAAGCAGCTGAGTATCGTGATAGAACCATAGTGTTGAAGAAGAAACCCTTGATGTCAGCGATGTGAGCACCAGGTTTCCTCTCAGTTCTGAGTGTGGAGAAACTGTGACAAGAAGATTGAGGGGATTTTGTCCCAGACCAATAATTCTCTATACCTAATTGTTTAACTACAGATCTATTTAGAATGTCTAAATAGCCTACGTCTCATTATTACATGTGATTAACCCTTAATAAATGTTTCAGAGAGCACGGAGAGTATATTTTTCAAGTTTTACAACATTCGTTTATGGAGAAAAACATTTACCATTAAACATTATTATTATGTTCTGTTTTACATAAGACATAAAAACATAAAAGCCATAATGATTTATGCTCAGGTACCTTTATAATGTCTCTGCGGGAACCTGGATGTCGAGGTCCCCCTTAAACTCTGTCCCCACTGTCCCATAAAAAATACCTCAGTGCACCGGTAAAAAAGTATAATATTTTCATTTTGGGGTTTTTGGGGTCACTTTAGGAAAAGTCATCACATTTCAGGCTAAAAGAAGGACGTTTAGGGTATTTTTTACTGCTGTCAAAAGTCAAAATGGATCAAATTTGACCCGAACAGTATGTAAGGATTAAGCTTTTTTGTTTTGAGAGGTGACATTGAGGTTGGGAAGGGTCACCCACCGGTGGTTCAATCCCCATCAGAAATGAACTTCCACTGGGCCACAACTCATCAGCACCTATAGGGCTGAAACGATCCCTCACACAACTTAATTAATCATCGATGCAAATTATTTTCAGTCATATGGTTATCACACGCTTACTCACAATGTTGACTGATTGAGACAACATAGAAGTGGAAACTAGATTTACTTGTTGCAACTGGCAGATGGCACTGAGAAAGAAAACAAATATTTGAGCAAAATGAGATCAGAGAAATCAAATTGTTGTTTCTGTCCAGGGAGGAAATTAGTAAACAAAAGTTTGCTCAAGATCATAATATTGTTTCTTTTCATAAGAAGTTCAGTATATTCTATTTCCCCTCTGGTAAAACAATGTGATTTGATTCTAAGGGAGGATGTGTTTTTTTTGTGTTTAAAGTGTTGTGTTTGGGGTGGAACAGCAGACTGGATGAAAAGAAGTGGACCTGAAAGACCATCTTTACAGAGGGGGAAACTGCAGCATTCAGATTACATGATGTGTATTCTCAAATGCTTGCACGTCTGTAATGTTTTTTTTAATTCTGTCTCCATCCTTCAGAAAACTCTGGAGGAGCAGCTTGAGAGTCAGAAGCAGCTCAGCCCAAGATCAATGCTGGAAAAACTCACAGAGTAGGGAAACAAAGATACATATCTATATATGTATGCATCATTTTGGCCTTTTTTATTGAGTGTAGACTGTGTAGAACACAGCCAGGGAAATTACACTTGACTATTTGGACATTTTATATATTTTAGATTTGTTTTTATCTCATTGTATTACTTGTAACTTGTAAAACGGTCATATGTATAGTATGTTGAAAAAACATCACAACAAGTTTAGAGTATATACTGTTGGAAAAAGTCATACTTATAGCATAGAAAAAATAAATAAAGAGTTACAGAACAGAATGTTAAAAAAGTACTACAAAAGTAATGATAGAGTAAAGTGTACTAAATTCTGAAAAAATTTGACATTTTTATGTCATACTAAGTATAGTCCACACAGCAAAAATATTCAGCGATAAAATATTTTGCATAACGTAAGATATGCTTTTTGTACTCCAACACAACAAACTCTGACTATACAGGCAGTCGTCTTGCCAACTTGAGCTCATGTTTCCAACATTATCTTGGGGCAAAAGATAACATGACACATAGAACAAATAGAAACACTTATAATAACAGTTTGAGCCAAAAACGAGCACTAAGCCCGAGCGATTACATTGCAGCCTGTTTCCCATAATGCTACTTCAATACTGGACTTCAAAGTGTCCTTATTAGTCACTTAGACACAAACACATGGGGAAATAGGTTACAGGTAAAAACTAAATCTGAAGTTATCCTTTAAAAAAAATAAAAAGCCCGAAAACAAGGCAAACTAGATGCCTCACGTTATTCAAGTTAGTCACGCATTGTTGACATGTTTACCTTCAGGGCAGAAAGGGTTTATTTTAACCCAAAATATGATAATTTCCACTGAGTAGGTTTGTTGCCTAAACTGAACACGGTTTCTGGTAGAAAACCTGGAAGGAGAACTTCTTCCATCCATCGCACATAGCCTGAATGCCTCATTAGCTCACAGAACGTCGTGAACAGCCTTGCAGAGCCACAGTGTAACTGTAGACTCTTCGTATCTTTTGTAATTCTTTGAAAGATTTTTTTTCATTGGTTTAAATGCAATTTTTTCCACATTTTGCTGCTCTTTGTCCTGTGTATGCTGCTTCCGTGTTGGTCTCGGTAATGTAACTGTTTGTGGATATGGATTCATGATGTGAAGGTCATCACGAGCCATTTATGTAATGAAATTAAATGTCTTATGCAACTACTTTAGCTATCGAGGTCAGAGCGTGGGTTACAGTTGGTTCTGACTTTGATTGATAGTTAACTTAAATCAATTGATCACTAGATGATTTGTGTCATTAGAGTGATAGATACTGTATGTCCACAGTAGACGATGTAATAATTGGTCATTTCAAATTCCAACCTGATCCTCCGATTTTTATTGCATAAAACACAATTGAGACAACAGCCTGTGAGTTTCTGGTTGAGGCTCCTGCTTGTCTGTTTACATGTTGTCTTACACTTTTTTGCAGTTTCCTCTTAAAAATATTTTCTATTTAAATAGACATTACATGAAACATCCTTTTTGTAATCTATTATACGGGGCCCCTATACACATATAATTTGTTATGTAGAAAAGTGATTCAGTTTTGTTTGGTTGACAAACTGCAGAGTCAGTTTCTATCACACGGTCTCTTTCACCGTCAATTTCTGTCTATTTCACACAGGCATGGTCCTCTCATGGACTTTATAAGCTTGACCTTGACAGGCTGGTCCCTTTGAGGCATGTGGGCAACCCAGAGAGTGTGTTCTCAGTGACCCATATAATGCATAATAGATGATATTGTGAGAAAAAGAAGATTGACTGATTGTCTTGTTCAAACAGCTCTACGCCTGAAAAATCATGTGTTTTTCTTTTTTTTTTGAGATGGCTCAGCTCAATGCCTTTTCCTTCAGGTAAACTACGCCACGGACAGAGAGGAGAAATTACATCACCATGTCTTGTGCATGTCTTGGCATACTAAGCAGAGCCACACAGCAGCTGTTCATCTGTTATAATGATGGCAAGCCCTTTCCCAAACAGAGAGTGGCACATTGGCTCTGTGCAAGTATCTTGCACGTCTTAATGCACTCCATAGTGTCCTGGGCAACATGGGGAGAGGATATCATTATAACAGGTTTTGGTCTTAGCTTTGACCTGTTAGGTGTACCTGTTGAATGTGCATTGTAATTATGGTACAACTCCTAGTTATGGCAAATAGCATATGGTTAAGGTATTCTAGGCAACAAAAACACTAACGTTATGTTAAATATAAAGGCAAACTGAAGGCTAAACGCCCATCCATCATTCCAACCTCCACAATTCATGCTTGCTAGATCCACGTCACATCCAGGGTATGGGTGGGTCAGACATGAAGTTCATCATCCGCCCATGTCCGCAAAGGTCCATGCAGACATGACCCACCTTTGGTCATACTCTGGTTACAAAACATTTGACTTGTTCCTGATGTTCAGTCAATGAAAAGGTGAACCTCCTCCTGCTGTCCTGAAGTATGCATTTGGTATTCTAGTGTGTAAAACGCAACTGAGTGGGCAGACCTTCGACTGTGCAAATGAGCAACCCTTTACTTTCCACTTTGCTGCATCAAGGGGACATTATTTCACGCACTGGCACTGAACGTCGGTCAAATTTTGCCATTATCAATAGTGCTGCGCCTGCGCTGAACGTTCTATTCACTGTGTGAAGCAAATGTTTGGTTCTAGAGGATGGCTGTCTGTGTGTTTTGTCCTGTAGGAGCCCCCTCATTCACGCTAAGAGTATTGAACGTTGTCGCTGCCCAGAGGGCTCGAGTGCTGTACAATAAGAGCAGAGATGTCGTCAACCACTACAGTAGGAGCAAGCTCAAATCACGGCACCGGCACATGCCGCGCCGGCACATGCCGCGCACCTGTTGTGGCATCTCTGGACATGCCGCGGCAGTTCGGGACCTGCCGGGAGCCGCGAGCTGCCGTGCCGGAAGCTGCCACTAATTTAGAGGCAGCATTTTTGAGGCAGCTGCCTGTGTTTGAGAGAGCGGTGCCGTGACTTGCTTAAGGTCCTGGAAGGTATATACAATATGTGACAACACATAAGGTCTTGGAAGGTATGACTGTTGGTAGTTGTAAAAATAAAAATGCTGAGTTGTAATAGTATGGCTACTCGTTTATATTAAGCTAATATATTCCTACGTCAGTTGGCACTTGTTGCCGTGGCAACGATACACACTTTATGCAGCGGACTGAAGGAATGCAAATTGTAAATATGGATAAGAGGCATTTTACTGTTTAGAATGATGACAACACATACAACCTATTGACTTGGAAATATATATGTATATATATATATATATATATATGTGGCCTGCATTTGTTTACTCATGACAGAAGTGCTCACACAAAGTTAAACTCCCTCTTGTGGCCAAATGGGTCAATAACACTCATCTTCAATATGTGCAGAAATACTGGGTTCAGAAGGAAACCTTGCAAATGAATGCAAAAACCACACGATGGAAATGCTACTTCTAGGGAGTACAACATTGACGACTGACATCCTTAAACTATGCATCTGGACATCTAACCAGATGCCACAAATAGGTGTTTTTCTTTGTATTTGATTATTGTTTATTCAAGTGTAAAAATAGTGTACATGGATTTATATAAATGTAAAAATATATGTAAGCAAATTGTTCTGTTACTATGATATTAATCCATTTAATTTAGGGTTAAGAAACCGGTGCCGTGATTTGAGCTTGCCCTCTCTCAACCACTAGCAGCGTGCTCATTAGCATGAGTGGTTCATTAGGGTGACAACCCCCTCCTTCTACCGCCGCAGTGATGTGAGAGTTGGCGTATTGCTGCTTGACTGAGTTGCCTTTCCAGTACTGTACAAGGTCAATCAGGCATGAACTGGAGCAGCAGATCCTGCCTTTCCACCCCGGGTTTGAATGGTGGCCGTGCATGCCTTATCAAATATACTGTGTCGGTGTCACAGCAGCAGGTAAAGGTGTCTGGTTCTCAGGCACCTTACTAAGCTTGTAAAGCTTGTTAGAGGGTGAAGTCTGTGTGAAACAGCTTGCTTATGGAGTCCTCTCACCTTGTTATTCAAGATGTTGTGGACTTGGCGTATGGAGGGAAAATAGACTGCTAGGAGAGTGGTGTACCTAGAGGATGATTAATACTCAGATAATCAGACTGAATTGCTATTACTTAGAATTTCATTCATTCGTCTTCTGTTACTATTAGCTCATTTCTTGTAGGAATTGGAAATTTGAAAAATCGTTGCAACCTGAACAGCAGTTAACATACATTTTAGGACAATATAATAAAACAGTTTTTGTAGCTTGGTTTTAAAGCTAGGTAGCTAGCTATGCAGGTAGATGACACTGACATTCGTAATGTGGCCCACAACTGTTTTAGGTGCACCATTAATAGGTGCAACTCCAGTGTAACATCCCGTTAGTCCCATGTGTGTGTCTCCTGAGTGTCTCCTGATTGGTCATTCCCTACACCTACCCCTGGTTTGTCCCTCTGCCAACCCCACACATACCTATCCCCTGCTTTCCCTGCTCCGGTGCCAGATTGTCTTTGTCCTACCCAGTGTGTTCATCGCCTTCCAGCAGTATTATCTAGGGTGACCAGACGTCCTCTTTTTCCCGGACATGTCCTCTTTTCGAGACCTAAAAAAAGCGTCCGGCAGGGATTCCAAAAACGTCCGGGATTTTGCTACGTCCAGGAAAATAGTTATTACCCCCTTACAAGTTTTGGAAATGGTACGTCCGGGATTTTGCTACGTCCGGGAAAATAGTTATTACCCCCCTTACAAGTTTTGGAAATGGTACGTCCGGGATTTTGCTACGTCCGGGAAAATAGTTATTACCCCCTTACAAGTTTTGGAAATGGTATCTCCCTCACGTTCCACCTTCTTGCGCAAGCTCTGACTGTAGGGAGAACTGTCATTGGTCGACCGATATCAACGTAAATGTAAGTTCACGGCACCATGCTATGCACTACTGCTACCCCCCCCCCCCCCCCCCCCCGGAACGAAGTGTCCTCTTTTTCACAAAGTCAAATCTGGTCACCCTAGTATTATCCCTTGTTAGCTTCGACTGACTCTGCTTTACTCTTGGTTTTTGGATTTTGCCTGCTCCCTGTCGGACTTGTTTGCCTCTACGGACTGACCCCCAGTGTATGACCTTTGTGCTGAGTAAAAGACCTTGCCTTCTACCTCATCTCGTTCCCAGTGTCTATCCCTGCTCTCGAGTCTCTGCGCTGCCCCAGAATCCTGACAACCAGATCTATTTGAATCACTGAACAAATCGGAGTGTGGGTGGCAATGCAGAGGTCTGGAATGATTCCATCCGCTTTTTAAGGGCTCCAGCTGTGCTAAGAGAGCCAGGGTAACGGCACATAACTCTTGTTTCTTCATGTTCCTTTGGGTAAATCCCAACGTTTGATATGTGGCAAATTCCAAACAGTGCTACGATGACTATTATCTTTAGCATTTGTAATTTATTGACTCCACTGTGTAAATTGGTTGTAGTCGTGCCAAACATTTGGGCTGCAAGTCATTTATTCTCACTGTAACACACTGACTCACAGTGTGAAGTGATAAATAAATCCCAAAGCAAATCAGTTCATTGTTGCGTTACTGATGATAATAGTCTTTTTGATGAACATAGACAACTGGAAAGTTTCTCATGCTATCGCAGTTGTCAATGAAGGGAAACGTTGTATAGACAACACCAGGTCGACTGTCTTGAACTGGAGAAAGAAAGGCTCTCCTCATCTGCTTCCATCACTCTTAGATCCTGACTTGTATTTTAAAGATATAATAATGCAACAATTTCCTAAAAAAAACGATGTAATTCAATCAAAACCCGGCACCTACTTACAGGTTAGTTAGCAGGCGTGGTTATGTTTGTTTTTTTTTACCAAAAATGCTGTCTTTACAAACAGCAACTGACGATGTGACTCCTTATTATACCTTTAACACACAAATAAAAGTCAGTGTGTCCAAGACACATTTACTGTCTTAATATTTACCTGAGGGTGTCTAAAATACTCAAGCTCACTTGTGATAAACTAGCACCACTGAGACTGAAGGAGAAAGCGGGTGCTTCAGGGGCACAGCAGCCTTCTAATGGAACTGTCAGTTAAAGGGCCCTTTAGCCAAATCACTGTTTTATTAAGTGCAAATGTCAACAAAGGTCTTGAAGCTACAGTCACCACAACAAACTCGAAATTCAAAGTATCAAGAATATCCACAAGCCCCGCTGCCAGGTGACAGGGTTCAAATGATCAAGTCTCAGGTCGGTCTGCAAAAGAGGATCAGAAGATGAATATACCACACAAACAGCAAAGTGCCTTAAGGTGAAGGTGTGGGAGGCTGGGATGCAACAAGTTGATGTTGCTTTCCAACAAGACCTGTGCTCGCAAAAGATGTATCGTGGCGCAGAAGAAAATACACTGACAATGTTATAAATAGTAGCATCCTGGACATTATCAGGACGAAAATGACATAATGATGATTTACACACCGAAATGAAGATAGAAATCAGACACTGGAAATTAGGATGATAAACTGATTACTGCTGGTCGCTCTTCTTTTCCAATACGGGTGATAACATAGAAATACAGCACAGAGCGGTGAACGCAGCAGGCGGGGAGAAACCAAAGTGGGTTAATCCCCCACTGCTGAGGTAACTCAGTCGGTGCAGGAATGACAGAGTGGCAGCAATGTTGAGGAGTCCATACATGTTAAAAGCATGCAAGGAGCAAGAATAGACCGTTTTTGTGCGTGTGTTGCAGCTAAACATCGTATCCGGATCAAAACATAAGAGGAATAGCTGAGACAATATTTTGCATGTAAATGTAATTTAGACAGCATGCAGATGACTAAGTTAAAGATAGAATGCACTTATTAATCATGTTTGCAGTGGTTCTCAACTGGTCTGGCTCCAGGACCCACCATCACACCTTAATGACAAGCCGGGACCCAAATCGAGGAACATTCTCAACTTCTCAAATTAATTTAATGAAAAGATGGTGCAGTTTGAACCTGAGATAGTACAGAATATGTATGCCAACACAAAAACAACTTTTAAACACCATAAGCTCATTTATGGTTCTTTTTTTTTGTATAGCAAAAAAAACATATAACTCACAAGAAAATATATTAATGTTGCACATCAAATTAAACCAACGCCTTTGCTACAAGACTCAGTAAGCCATTTAACACAAAACTCAAACAGAAAGAAAGATAATCATAAAATTATAAAAAATATTGTTGTTACACTTTGTTTTTTACTGTGTTTTTACAGTTTGATCAAAATTAAATCTGTTCATTCAGTTAATTTGTCTGCTTGTTTTATTTTAATGGGAAATATATAGGTTGTTTTATGAATTTAAAAAAATCATAAAATTCATTAAAAATATCATCATTCATAATTCATTTAAAAAAATCATAATTCATGAATAAAAAGCTGTATTTGAATGTATTGATCACCATAAGTAATATACAAGTGAAATATAAGGTTTGGTACATGAAAAAATTAAAATGTCACATTTGCACAAATATGCGCAAATGTGTGCAAATGTGCCCAAATGCTCATTTGAGTCCTCGCCTGAATTTTCTCTGTACTAAACCCTCTCTAACTTTGTTCTGCTTCAATTTTTCAAAGTCAAACTTTGCAGAGATAATGTGCACATATTGTGTTATGATTTGGGAGAAGTTTAGACCTTATGAATGCATCATTTCAAAGACATAATCTGAAAGTGCTTTTTTTCTAGGCGGACCTTAAAACTTTTAATTTCTGCTGTGTGTAATCTTCATCTACTCTTAACCAGTAACATATAGACTGATATTTACACATCTGAACAAAATCTCACATTATACTTGTTTATTATAACACCAAAAGTATTCAAATAGCCCTAGTGGTTGCAGAGATACACCCTTTTTAGTTTGGGTATGACACTTTCGAGAAGAAGCCTAAAAATAGCTTGGTGCTTAAAAGATGATAAACCAAAATGAGCAGCTGGTGGCGATGCTAGAGAGGGAACTATTCTATTTTACACTCAATTAGCTGCATTTTAATTAAAAAAACAAAAAGTGCATCTTCAGGACACAAGGTATTACAACATACATAACAATTCAAAATCTTCAGCCATTTTCAAACAGACTCAACAGCTTTCATGCACAAACAAAAAAGTCCAACAACTAAGAAGTAGTTTCAAAAAGACTCAAATGACCTAACTTTAACTGAGAATACACACTCACTGAATCTATGACAAACACTTTATTAAATTCACTCCGCTCGGATTTTGCCAATCGGCTTGTAGCTCCGTCACTGCGAGCTAAACACTCAAAGTCACGACTGTTCGCTGTTCTGGCTCCTCAATGCTGGAATGAGCTCCCCATTGACATCAGGACAGAACAAAGTCTCTAAATCTCCCGCCGCAAACTAAAAACACATATTTTCCGACTATACCTTGAATAAAGAAAGCAACACTTTAGTAGCACTTAAATGGCACTTACTTATTGCACTTTGTAGTTTGGCTTTCTTGAAGAAATTGTACTTTCTTGATTCTTGTTGTTCTGAGTTTGTACTCATAGTTGAATGCACTTATTGTAAGTCACTTTGGATAAAAGTGTCAGCTAAATGTATTGTAATGTAAATAATCCCCTCTCTCCTGTAACCAGGAAAGGTCTTGGTGATTATATTAAAAGGTCTTAAGGAATAGTTTTCTGAAGAATGAGCATAGCACATTCTGAATGCCAGTTAACATTACAAAAAGTTTTTATTTAAAACTACATTTCTGAATCATTGCAGAGATTTACACAACATTTACACAGTGCCTCCCTCTGCGCCCACTTCTTACTTTGCATAATGGGAAGTTGATTTAACAACATTTCCTGAGAGGATATCTAAGAGGTTGAACAAACAGTCATTTATCACACAGCATTATTCCATACAGTGCATCTAATTAAACATAAAGTATTTATGTCTTGCCGCTTTGAGGTCTTATAATTACTCTCGCACCAGCAAATCCTTCCGTCAATTATCCATTTACGCTGCTGAGAGTACACGACTCCTTGAGAGAAACATGCTTGAACAGAGCTATGAGAGACTATGAAGACTTTATTACACACACATTATTATTCTGCCCACTTCCCTGCCCACTTCCCAGTTGAACAAATGTAATCTGTGGCTCTAGTTTACCGGATAATGATTAGGAATTAAACTAAGATTTCCCAAACCTGCTAAATGCAGATATATGGACACCCATTTGTCACTGCATGACACATACCTGTGTATCTGTGTCTATACGAGAGGGTGGGGAGTTGGATCACCCAGCAGTGGACTTTGAGAAGTGGAGTGCACCCTACTGTTGAGCAAACTGTAACTGCTATCCAATGCCACGCTTGTCTGCCTCTGTTCAGATCACCAACTTCGCTGTCTCCAGCCATCTGGTGGGAAGCAGCCTTGGCTCCTTTCAGTTTTGGAGAGGCTCCAAGAAATTGTCCCCTTCAGCTTTCCTGCGCTCTATGGGCTCTCTCTCTCTCTCTCTCTCTCTCTCTCTCTCTCTCTCTCTCTCTCTCTCTCTCTCTCGTTGTCTATATTGGGAAGTTACCCAAGACATCAGCATTAGGGTTTTAATCCGGCAAAATATGTCTCTCATAAGACACATGTCTGCTCCCCGCTCATTATGAAGTTGCTTTGAGATGACGGCAAAATTGAAATCTGACCAAGATGATGTTGCATGTTTGTTTAATCAGTTCCAAGGCCAAAGTGTGTGGTGAGGAAATATGAATACATTCCATCTGGATTGATAATAGTGATGGTAGTAGTGATGGTTCAGGGTTAGATTAATATTTGTTTAGGGCATTACAGTTGACAGTGAACATTTTAAAAACGTTTTGTTCATTGTTCTTCAACAATTAGAAGTCGGCATTAAGGTTGAGAAGCCCTGTATCTCAATAATACTAGTAGTATCTCAACTGTTCTCCACAAGGTAATACTATTTTAGTGTTGTGTTAATGCAGTGGTTCTCAAACTTTTTTGTCCCGCCCCACTTTGGAAGAAAAATGTTTGTCTGCCACCTCCCCAACAAATTTGTAACAAAATGGTCCACGATGAATTTTTATTGAAATAATTCTTTGTGACATCTGTGCCTTTAAAAAAAATGTAATAAAGAAAATTGCAATCACTTTTCAGTAAACCAGACTTCTCCATCAGACAAAAACAAATAAAATGTGCAATCATTTGCTAATAAAGTTCTATCTGTGCAAAAAATTATTAATATTTGGAAAATTTGAAATAATTGCTTATATAATAATAAAGTGCAACCTGTGAAAAACTAAACAAAACAAGTTCAAATATTTGGCAATAAAGAGTTTTACACGATATATTTTTAAAACAACAATAACTTGCAACCTGTGCCAAACAGATATGTCATCAAGTTGTATCAGTATTAGTGACTGCAATGAGCCTGCTTTCCACTACAAATATTTTTAAAACAGGGTTCCAGACTTGATGCATGCTCAATGTCGAGCTTATATCTGTATTTTGTTTCGAGAGGCAACAGAATCGGCTAGTCGGCAAATATTGGCGTAACTCGTTAAAACCCCTTTTACACCTGTAATTATGACTTTTTTATTAATAAATGTGTCAAAAAATGTCCTTTGGATAAATTATTTAGCTTTTTTATTCAGGAGAAAGGTAACTTTCAAAATCTGGCAAGTATCTGTCATTATTATATGTCATAAAGGCTTAAAACACTGTGTAATAACAACAAAGTAAAGAAACATATTTTAGTTTTCATCAGGTTTCTCTTCTTAAACAATTGTAAATGAACATGAAGAACACTTTTGAGATTACAGAAATGCAATTTAACCTATTTTACATTTTCTCAAACAGAGAAGTTTTTGCCTAGAGCATTCAGTGTCCATGTTACAGGCTGTTATATGTGTCCATGTCCAGGCATTCTAGAGATTTGTTTAGCTCCCTGAAGCATTTCCTGTCCAGCTGAAAACAGAGTCCAAGCTTGCACTCCTCACACATCCAGGGAGTGCTTTTATGGAAGAGAGTACACTGTTTCCTCCTCAGGCTGGCCTTCTGTCTGTTCTTTTCCCAGTGTCCTTCTTTTTGTTTGTGGGGACAGGAAAGTTGCCTTGAGTGGGGGGTTTAAGTGGGGCAGCACTGGCAGAACTCTCAGAAACTATACTAATACTATTATTTTTCAACACCAACATATTGTTTACAAAGAAAATGCCACTCAAAGGCCACTCAAACTCTCTCCACTGCTGCTCTCCTGCTCTGCTCACTTCCATCCCACCCCACAGGCAATCTCGCCACTGTTTTTTATCATTACCGTATTGTACCAATAGAAAGCCCGCTTCTTAAAGTTCAGAATACGTTGGAATTACGTCGATTGCGTAAATTGACGAAGTGTTACGGTCATTTGAATTTTGCATGTTACTTCCTGTCGACGGTGATAGGGTTTGTACCAACGTAACGTAAACATTTACACAAAAGTACAGGCATTTCGCCATGTATTTATTAATGACCCCGGCACCCCACCTGTAATACCTCATCGACCCAGTAGAGGGGTGCGCCCCACAGTTTGCGAGATGGCCAAAGAAATCTGTTCATGCAGGTTTAAGTTTAAAGTAAGTCCCTCTTAAGCCACATTATTACCCCTTTTGTAACTGTTGATGGACCACAACAATCTATGTTTTCTACCATTCATGAAAGTTTTATACATTGACTTGTAAAGAGAACATGAATTATAAACAAATATTCCTAGATTTTCCAGTCTTACAAAACACATACAAAACACCAAAATGCATTGAAACAAAAGCATTGATCATTGATTTCATTTGATTGACCAGAGTCATTAAATAAATATAAACAGCAGCAATCATTTCAATCATGCTTCTTCACAATTTCTGTGATTTGTTCGGCTATAAGTAACTCTCCATCTTGGCGTCATCTTGCACTTTTTCATTCGTGCCAGGCTTACTGGACAGAACCAGCTCCGTTTCATGGCTGGGGGAGGGGACAGGGATTTTGTTGATCTTGGCAAAGCTCTGACTAATATCCATGAATGTTTTATTTTTGGTCTCAGGGAGGACAACATAAAGGAAGATAGCTCCAAAGACGCAGACCACCACAAACACCAAGAAGGCAAAGGACTGCAACTTCTCCTGCACAAACAGAAAACACAGAACCAGGAATTAGACATATTTGATTCTTCTGTGTCGAGATACAGCTTACATTTTCAGAAAGAACTCTGTAAAAGGAATGAAAATGTTAATATCAAGCACCAAGAATGACCACAACTTCAAGAGTAAAATGAACTGAATTTAGATTTTCCAATTTTAGCATTGAAAGCATTTGATGATTTCTGCTCTGTCACGGAGCGGGGAACCAGGACCCAAAAGCACGACTCGGAGACGGAGATACAGAATATGAGGATTTACTTCACCAGGCAGGCAGGGTCAGAACAGGTAGAGCAGAAGTAACACTGGGAACACGAAATACACAAGACAATCTGGCAGGGGACAAGTGCAAGTGAGGGGACCTAAGTAGGGAAGACTAACGAGGGAATGTGCTGCAGGTGAGACGGGCATGGACCAGGTGAAAGGAACGAGGGCTGACGAGGAGGGAGTGGCTGACAGACTGAGGAGGGCGTGGAGCAAGAACTGAAATGACAGGACAGATGGTAAACAGACAGGCAGACAGGGTGAGGACAACTAGTTGAGGACTAAACCGTGACAGAATCCCCCCTCTAAGGGACGGCTCCTGACGTCCCAAAACCATCGCCACGCCGGCGAAGGGGATCTGCAGGAGGAACCTGGGGCACGGCAGAAACCGTCCGGAGGACGGGCCGGAGGACGACCCGCAGTCGGACAGATGCGCTCCGGGGGGCGGCCCGGAGGACAGAACCCAGGACCTTGCTCTGGGAGGACCGGGACTCTGGGGGCCGGGACTCTGACGGGGAGCAAGACTCGGAACTGGAAGACTGATGGGGAGCGAGACTCGGGAGACGACACTGGAGAAAGCACCGGAGGGGGAACCGGAGAAAGCACCGGAGGGGGAACCGGAGAAAGCACCGGAGGGGGAACCGGAGGGGGAACCGGAGGGGGAACCGGAGGGGGAACCGGAGGGGGAACCGGAGGGGGAACCGGAGGGGGACTCGACTCGGGGGAACCGGAACGGGACTCGACTCGGGGGAACCGGAACGGGACTCGACTCGGGGGAACCGGAACGGGACTCGACTCGGGGGAACCGGAACGGGACTCGACTCGGGGGAACCGGAACGGGACTCGACTCGGGGGAACCGGAACGGGACTCGACTCGGGGGAACCGGAACGGGACTCGACTCGGGGGAACCGGAACGGGACTCGACTCGGGGGAACCCGAGCGAGTCGACTCGGGGGAACCCGAGCGAGTCGACTCGGGGGAACCCGAGCGAGTCGACTCGGGGGAACCCGAGCGAGTCGACTCGGGGGAACCCGAGCGAGTCGACTCGGGGGAACCCGAGCGAGTCGACCCTGGGGAACCCGAGCGAGTCGACCCTGGGGAACCCGAGCGAGTCGACCCTGGGGAACCCGAGCGAGTCGACCCTGGGGAGCCCGAGCGAGTCGACCCTGGGGAGCCCGAGGGAGTCGACCCTGGGGAGCCCGAGGGAGTCGACCCTGGGGATGCAGCGGGGACAAGGGACAGCTGCAAGGCGGCAGCGGGACCGCCGGGCTCGGAAAAACTAGACTCGGGGGTGCCGGGCTCGGAAAAACTAGACTCGGGGGTGCCGGGCTCGGAAAAACTAGACTCGGGGGGCGAGCTGGAGGACGGCCACTAGGCGGGCACAGGCAGTCCGGGGGCATGGCCGGAGGACGGCCACCAGGCGGGCACAGGCAGTCCGGGGGCATGGCCGGAGGACGGCCACCAGGCGGGCACAGGCAGTCCGGGGGCATGAGAGGACCGCCATCAGAGGGGGACACTAGAGGGGATCGGGACACTAGAGGGAACCGGGACACTAGAGGGAACACTAAAGGGGATCGGGAAACTAAAGGGGACAGGGACGGCCGCAGGGCGGCGGCAGCGGGGACACTGGACGGCTGCGAGGAGGCAGCGGGGACACTGGACGGCTGCGAGGAGGCAGCGGGGACACTGGACGGCTGCGAGGAGGCAGCGGGGGAACTAGTCTCAGGGGAGCCGGGAACAGGCCGGGGAGCCGGCAGGACACGGGGGGCCGGAATTGGCCGGGGAGCCGGGACCGGGGCTGGCAGCGGCGCAGTCGCGGCGGGAGCCGGGACCGGGGCTGGCAGCGGCGCAGTCGCGGCGGGAGCCGGGACCGGGGCTGGCAGCGGCGCAGTCGCGGCGAGAGCCGGGACCGGGGCTGGCAGCGGCGCAGTCGCGGCGAGAGCCGGGACCGGGGCTGGCAGCGGCGCAGTCGCGGCGAGAGCCGGGACCGGGGCTGGCAGCGGCGCAGTCGCGGCGAGAGCCGGGACCGGGGCTGGCAGCGGCGCAGTCGCGGCGAGAGCCGGGACCGGCCGGTCGGCCGACTGGAGACGAGGAGACGGTGTCGGCAGGTGAGGAGACGGTGTCGGCCGGTCCGCCGACTGGAGACGAGGAGACGGTGTCGGCCGGTCCGCCGACTGGAGACGAGGAGACGGTGTCGGCCGGTCCGCCGACTGGAGACGAGGAGACGGTGTCGGCCGGTCCGCCGACTGGAGACGAGGAGACGGTGTCGGCCGGTCCGCCGACTGGAGACGAGGAGACGGTGTCGGCCGGTCCGCCGACTGGAGACGAGGAGACGGTGTCGGCCGGTCCGCCGACTGGAGACGAGGAGACGGTGTCGGACGGTCCGCCGACTGGAGACGAGGAGACGGTGTCGGACGGTCCGCCGACTGGAGACGTCGGGATGGGGTCAGCCGGATCGCTGGCAGAAGGCAGGAAGTCCGCCCGGGCGCTGACGGGATACAGGGAACCGAGGTCGGCAGCAGGGCAGAGGCGACAACCGGAGCCGCCGTAAACTGCGGCGCGGAGGCAGCAGCGGGGACCCGACGCCGAAGAGTCCCTGAGGTTCGGGCCTCCGGATCAGGAACCTCGGAGACCACCCCGAACACCCTGCGAAGCTCCGCGGAAAAACGCTGAAACGATGAGCAGGCTGGCGTGCGTCTCTCCCACTCGGCGTTGGCCCACAGTCGCGCCCTGTCCGTCAGGTGGTCGATGGTACAGGTTACCTTAGCTTCCTCCGAGGCAAAGGTGTGGGGCTTCAGGAAAAACAGGATGGAGCAGTTTGTGATGAACGGGTTGCAGCCCTCGGGTTCTCCAGCATAGCGCTCAGGAATTCCCACCTGAGGCTCGGGTGCTGGAGCAGGCAGCGGGGCCGGATGCGGGGAGGCACGAGACAGAGAGGCTGGAGACGGCGCTGAGGCTACGCGCTGGGCCAGGGCTGCCGTCAGTTGTAGCATCTGGGCGGTCATCGCTGCCATAGCTCCCTCCCAGGCCGTCGCGGCCTGCGGAGTCTCTGCAGCGAGGCTGGTCATCTGCGCCTTGTGTTGTTGGAGGGCGCCCTCGATCCCCTCGAACCGGCTTGCTGTAGGAGGTCGTGCTGGGTCCATAACTGGCCAGATTGTAATGTCACGGAGCGGGGAACCAGGACCCAAAAGCACGACTCGGAGACGGAGATACAGAATATGAGGATTTACTTCACCAGGCAGGCAGGGTCAGAACAGGTAGAGCAGAAGTAACACTGGGAACACGAAATACACAAGACAATCTGGCAGGGGACAAGTGCAAGTGAGGGGACCTAAGTAGGGAAGACTAACGAGGGAATGTGCTGCAGGTGAGACGGGCATGGACCAGGTGAAAGGAACGAGGGCTGACGAGGAGGGAGTGGCTGACAGACTGAGGAGGGCGTGGAGCAAGAACTGAAATGACAGGACAGATGGTAAACAGACAGGCAGACAGGGTGAGGACAACTAGTTGAGGACTAAACCGTGACATGCTCTCCCTCAAATCCGAGCATTTTTCAGCCATCCTAAACTCTTGGCAACTCCAGAGAGACGTCGTCTGCGGCATCTGCTTTGTCATCTGTGCGTGTCATGCTGGGAACGGCATAACATCCCCACGATTCTCCACTTAAAAGGTCCTACAGTGTATGAGGGTATGTGCAAGTCAGAGGACATGTCCGCCTCAGACTTTGGAACAATGTAAGTCTGAACGCTAACCTTGTCCAGTGTGTTATGCCAATAATAGAGATTAGTGACAGATTTAAAAATACATACTGACTGATTACCCAGAGGGAGATTTAGAGTTGGAGAGAGGGTTTGTTGTGTGTGTGTGTGTGTGTGTGTGTGTGTGTGTGTGTGTGTGTGTGTGTGTGTGTGTGTGTGTGTGTGTGTGTGTGTGTGTGGTGGGGGAGGAGAGAGAGAGATATGAAGAGGAAGAGATTTTGTATGAGAGGACTTGACTGACCCCCACCAGTGTGTCTCTGAGCTATAATACCTTGCTCATGAGAGGACAAAACTCAAATGTGGCGCTATGTAACTGGTATTAGAAATGCAGTGTCCAAACAACCATGACCTCAATGAAGAACTACTTACTGCTTTGATTTCGGCTGTTACATCATCACTGCTGTTAGTCTCTGACACCGTGTTCCTCTGTTGAGTGTATTTTATAACAGCACCAAAACAAAAACAAAACAGAGCATCGTGAAAGGCCCTGACCCAGTTTCCATGTGGCCTCTGTGACGTAACAAAGTTAGCAAGTTCCTTCAGAAAGCTATGCCTTCCTCTCCCAGTTGTCATAAGACACAAGCCATGCTACAAACGGGACATTTCTGTGTCTACTCCGTCTGTCATTAATCAAATTTGAGCAAGCCCCGTGGATTGAGGAGAATGAGACCGCCCCATCTTTGACGCAGGGATAAGCCTTTGATCTGGTATAGTGGCTCAGCTGGGTTCAGCTTGGTCCACACAAAAACAATTAGGCCTGCACACAAGGACTCATGAAGACTGAGTGGCTGCGGTCAAGCACAAATGTGATTTGTATTTTCATGTCTCATGTTCAAACACATGAGTGACAGAAAGAGAAGAGGTGGCACCTGCAGTTCTGGGGAACCATGTGTGGGGAGGGGACAAGACAGAACAGTGCAGAATTGGGTGGAATAGTACAGTACCAGACAGGACCGGACAATCTAGGATTGGACGGGATAGAACAGAACAGGACGGAACAGGAGGGAATAGGAAAAGATAGGACAGGACAGGAGATCAGTGGTCTATGAAAACAAACTTGACAGGATAATGTGCGGAAACTCTGACCCATGCGTACGAACATTTTTGAGTTTTTTTGTGAGTAAAATCACTGCAGTGAACACAACTTTATTGATTAAGTAATTTAAGGATTATTCCATAGTGACAGATGCAGCACAGACAAACTGTAAACATCTTTACGATGCAACTACCAGAGCTCACTGGAGCGGAGGAGTAGTTACTCACGCTGCCTTCTCTAGTCACCTCGCCTGGCAAATCTTCACCAACAACACATAACGACTGTGTAAATTAGCCAAGTCTGGAAATAAAGCCAGTGACAGCAGCTTGTACGATCACTCAGTCTTCATTATCAGTTCTAATAATAATGCCATAAGAAAACATCAATAACTAAATAAAACTTCCTTCATTGGATACCATTCAATGTCGCAATAATTTTGGAAGCAATTAGTCTGATTGCTGTAAACGTAAACACTACGGTGAGACTTGTGATGTTTATGTTGCACGGTAGATTTTCTGGCACCAATGGAAGAATTAGGAAGGAACAAGTGTTCTTCCCATCGGTAGTCTGATTCCCCCGTAAAGAACCACTGAACAGCAGGCTCATGTTTGTGCATCAACATTCATAAGGTGCTCTGCATTGACCATTTATGGCTGTATGTGGGCGTGTAGAGGGCGGGGATGTGAGGCTGAAACAGCAGCACTCATTTACAGGTTTTATAAATCTGAATATTTTTGCCGTACATGCATTTCCTCTTTTGGACTTATGCAAACATTTAGTGTGGAGCCTACGCACTGTTATATAAATGAGACCCCTGGGAAGTATGCCGTAGAACAACACAGTCTAGGATGGAGCAATGCAAGTTATGTTAGGACAGGCCAGGCCAGTGCAAGGTACAATAGAAAAGAACAGAGCAAGACGAGACTGGATAAGACAACGAACTACAGGACCATGTCTTGGACATGGTGGGATGGGATGATACAGAACAGAGCAGGCTGGTACAGGAGAGGAAGTGATAGGATCGGATAGAATAGTGCAAGACAGGACACTCTACAAGACAGGATGGGATAAGACAAGACAGAACAGTGGAGTTTAGAAAAGCAGAGGAAAGGACAGAATGGGCCAGGACAGGTTAGGACATACTAGTTCCGGGCGGGACAGACTATGATAGAACAGTGTAATTTAGGATGGAAAAGGACAGGCCAGTGCAGGACAATACACAGTGGAAAGGGATTGAAAATATCAGTGCAAAAAAAGGGACACACTAGGAGAAAATAGACAAGTTGGATAGGAAAGGCTACAGCAGGACACTAAAAGAGGGGACTGGACAGGACGAGATGGGGCAGAGTAAGATAGAACAGTGTAGGACAGGACAGCCTAAAATAGACCAGTACAAGACGGAAAAGAACAGAACAGGGCCAGGCGGTGTAGGACAGAGCTGTGCACAAAAAAGGACAGAGTGGGAGAGGACAGGAAAGGGTTAAAGGAGAACAGAATGTTCAAACACCCACCGCAGGTATAAATCTGATGAAGACACTGTTCAAATGTCACGGTCCAGAAACTGTCCATTGCTGGAAAATATACGGCCACTGGTTTCTGGGGCAATAGTGAGTCATCATCGGTCATGAGGGTGTACACGGTGTGCTGCGGTGATGGTGGCTTATTTGCATTTGCGGGGGCTTTTATTGATTGCGTTGAATCTTCCCAGTGGGAGGCACACTCAAAGTCATGTGTCTGCGGTGCTTAAGAGACTGAGCTGCACATAAGATTACACTCTGGGGTGTTGTCATACATACATACATCAATGCTGTCAAATGGGAAAGACATATACTCATTTCAGTTATGGATCATACGTAGCTCCTATAATCCAAACTCATTAACAACGTGTACAAATAACATACAAACTCAGTATACTAATGCATTTGATTGGGTCGTTGGCTCATTTGTTTTTCTAGATGTCATCAACAAACACCTGTTGTTATTGTTCCATTCTATATTTCATAGTTTCAATACATTACTTGTATGCCTACTGCATTTAGTTTTAAAGTAACCGGAGAAGCACAATGACCCTCCACACTTATCATTACATCACAACGGATAATTCCAATAAATTCATCATATATCATTGGTGTTCTGTAAAAAACATGCATCTCTAAAACATTAACTATTTTCATGAATTATAAAAAAAAAATGTAAACCTCATTTGAAATTTTAAAAAAAATCAGAGATTCATGACTTCACTGGGCGTCACGCCATGCTGTAAAATGTTAGTTTGTGATTTCACAGCAATAAATTATTGAGAGACATAGAGACGAGCTCATTCTTAATTTTGTAAACGGTAGTTAATAATCTCACCACAGGATCCATTTAGAATCGGTTCTGGGGATTGTTTCATCAATCAATGTAATCTCCATTCCTCCTCAAAAGGACGACCCTCTGAGAGGTCACAGTTTATGGATTCAGAGAAGGTCGTCTTTGTCATGGAGACAGTTAAAACTGAAAGAATCCCACATATACATCCCTGTGATGTCCTACGTGAGAGTAATTTAGATGCCTCTGATAATGCATCTCTGTTCATTTTCATGACTGATCGCTGCCTGCATTATCAAGTGGAGTGAAGGCTAATGGCATTTGCACTTGATTGTCACAGTTCCCATCTTTTTTTTCATCAATTTATTAATGTCATTCATTTGTCATGACATGTGAAAGGTACCATCAGTTCTGTCTTAAAGTTTGCTCATAGCCTGGGCACAACTGTCCTCTTATTCTATTATGTATTTATTATGTAGATTTGTAGAATAAAACACAGATCCAAACCAAGTAAAGGACAGTCTAAGAGATTAATGTAGAAATATGAAGCTACCAGTGTGGCAAACTGCAATGAGCTGCAGACAAGTGATGGATTGGTATTCATTAGAGTGCTATGACATCAAAATATGCCTCCATGGTGGTTAAAAGAGGGCAGTTGCTGCACTGCGGTTAAATAACATGATTTCCTCATGGGAACAATGCAAGATGAGATTACTGTGCCAAGAATCAATGTTGTATTATAGATATGACTATTGCTACAATGCTCCACTTTGACAAAAAAGAAAAAGAAAAATGCATTCATAGATTTGAACTGAGTTTAAATTCACCTTGGGATAGGAAACGGGGTTTTTTGCCTTCACCTTTGATTTGTTTCAATGGATAAATAGTCCTTTCCAAACTGTGCCGGACAAGTTGCCAATGATACTTAAAAAAAAAATATATATATAATAATAATATATACAGTATATATGTTAAACCCTTGCACTATAACGGAATAAACTGGTAATTTAATGAGAATAAAGTGTGATAATTCACACTAATGTATGGCTTATTGTCTACTACACGACTGTTAACACGGCTGCTTCCCCAAGCTTTTAGTAAGAAGCATCCTGAAGTGGAGCGACAATCCCAAACAGAGCAACAGTGTCTATAAGCAGCGACACAGAGAAAATGGCACAGAGCTTCTGGTCGGAGGAGAGACGCAACAATGCACTCCAAACTTTTTACAAGTCAAAATAACTGCAGATCACAATAGCCAATGAGAATTCAGGAATAAAACATCAAAAGCTTCAACAATGTTTCTTATTCTTTCTGTTTCATGGCAAATTGCCGTCTGAGATGTACCCCTATGAACATAACAATGCTTTACATGGTGCCGTTAGAATTCAAAGAGAATTAAAACCTCTGAAAGTGGTCAGCAATAAATCAATTCATGAGCTCTAGTTCAACTTAAATAATTTATGCCTGAGGCCCAAAGGCGGGGTCAGGGGTCTGTCCCTCTACGATGCTTTTACCAGTACATGTCTGTGTCCAGGGGCCCGTTGTTTTACAATCTTTCAATGTCTGTGGCCTAGCAGCTATTCATTATTTGATTAATTAAATTTGTTTATTTGTATATTTTTATATATGAATAAGCAATTTAAAAGTTTCTAAACCAACCCCTGCAGAACCCAGAGTTACAGCTCAGTGGTGTCTTGTCATGGAGGTGGAGGGATGTGAAGACGCAGCGGCGAAACGTCTGAACTGGGGCCAGAGCTGGTTTCAGGTGCCAGTCAGTAACCAGTGAGTCTCTGCTGTGATCCGGTGTACCTGGAAGAAAGTGGGCCAAAACCCCAATCTACAAAGACAACTGCAATATCTGTGGTACTGGATGGCTAAAAATAACCTTTTGTCTCTTTCTCTCTTCCACACACTTGTCTGCTTAGCTCCCGCACTCCTTACCCTGCCGTTCACGGTGGCTTGTGATCTTTGTCTCCTCCTTAATTGGTACATGTTATAGCCCAGTCAACAGAAATGAGTATCACATGCTTGTGTCAGAGCATCGTGTGCAAGCAATTGGTTAAAGAAATCCCCAGGGTACCCTTACAGTGTAAGTGTTTGTATCTTGACACCTCCGCTTTCGGGATAACACACACACATCTGTTCCTCCTCTGATTAATCGGCAGCAAAGCCATCAAATACAGACAACTGGTGAGAGTGCCGGTATGTGTTGCTCCTGGTAATCGGATCGGTTTTCTTGATATATTTTTGTGCCCTGTTTCATCTTCGACAATCGACTGATCCTGTTAGAATAACAACCTCTGAGAAACGGCCCTACATGTGTTTGATATGCCCTTTTCAGCTATTTCAGGTCTCTCTTTTTCCTCCCACACATGACACTCTGGTGCAGCTGGCTGGACAAAATTAGGTTTGTCTGTCGGGGCCCAGGAGAAAACAAGCAGAAAACATTTGATGGAAGGTCAACCCAACATCCGTACAATGTCCAGCATGCCGCAAGCAAAGATTCACTTTAATCACAAACTTCTGGCCTGACTTTTGTCACGCTCTTACTCTCTATGAACATGTCCTTCACGTTACTGTACGAGTAACATTGCATGTGTGTGTGTGTGTGTGTTTTTGCTGGAAAAATGCATATTAATAGTTTTAAGAAAAGAGTAAAGGTTGCAGCATCAGCAGTTGGCAGGATATAGATTGCTTCAGGAATGAGTTTGAAAACCCAGAAATGAGTTGGCATTTGTGTACTTTGGGTTCCCTCGTCTCAAAGTAAATAGGTTTTTGGTTTGATGCCTGAAATAAGGTCTTTGATTAACACAAGCATATTTTAACGCTTTGTTTGTATGATATACAATTCTTCCCTCTGGAGAATTGTGAAGCTTATAAAGTCTTTAAAAAGGCGGTTGCTAACAAGTGGCTCAATGAGACTAAAATCGTCATCATGATGACAAGCCTGCCATTACAGCCTTGTTGTGTAAAGACGCGCTCATGTGTCGATGATGTAGTTTGTTTATTGACTGACATAAGCGTTTTCCTTCTGCCAATTGAATTCACGCTTCAATAATCATAAAAGTGTTCATTTGTAAAGATCATCTTGCTGAACAAAACGTGTGAGTTTCATAAGAATTTGTTGGCAACAGATCTTACTTTCACTAATCCAACATCCAATGGAACAATCCCATTGGCTTTTTGTCGAGGGAACCAGTGTGATACTAACAACAACATTACTTCCCTGCAAAACTCTATTGTTAGAATAAACTGGGAAATGTGGTCCTGCCACTCACCCTCGCTTAACTCAATGACATCTTTTAGTGATTTGTTTACCACGACCACGTCTTAATCTTAATCTGTGTCTGTAGTTCGAGAAGGTGCAACTGACATCATTCACGGTGGTTTAGCATTTCTATATGATATATAGTAGCTGCAGCAGTAAAAGTATTCCATTAATAACATGAGCTACAATGTTTAAAAGTGTGCATCTGCAAAAACAGAAATGAGAAAGTGTTCACCCCATAAAGGCATCTGTATCAGAGACAGGTGTACAGTAATATCATGTAATTATAATAGCCTGCATATGTCCCTCACATCAGCTTTATTGTTGGATACAGCGTAGTCATTTGTTAATGAATTTCAAAGTCCCTGCTTCTGTTTTCAGAATTTAACAAGGTTACGCCCAGTGCTAATGTCGTTTGTGCTTATCCTCAGCAGAGTGTGAAACTGAATCCTGCTTGCAAAAGTCCTGATAAATGCAGGGGCTAAATGACTGCATTCAGCTGCAATGACTAGAGGTCAGACTCTATTTTTAGGCACAGAGGAGTGTAAAAAAAATGCAATTCAAGATTAAGAATGCAGATAAGGCAAACAAAACGGCAATAGCCTCTGGGTTAAACAAATTCCCAGCAGTCAGAATGGTTTAGGAGAAGATACCAGCAGAATAATTTATACATACATATTAGGCTTAATATAACACCACAGTCTATATATAAGCCTGTATGATTAACATAAGCAGGTGAGTGCACCATAGGGCTGTCAAAATTGCTAAAAAATGACGTTCGAATATTCCCTTTAAAAAAAACACATATATTCGAACATATTCGAATATATGTGTAAATACAAAATTCTTCAGTTTAGGTGTTCACTATATTATACTATATAATATATATTATATTCGAATTTCGATTATTCGTTGACAGCCCTAGTGCACCAATGCACCCAACGAGCATCTGAATATATTCAAGCATTATATATTCTATAATGTCTGGTGCCTCAGTACTAAATATATTGAAAGTCACATCCAATTACTCAAAGGGTATTACTAAACAGAGACATATGCGTATATATTTGCCAGTATTAACTCTTCTGCCTCTCAGAGCTTTGAAGCTTGCATGTTTTCAGACAAGGGGGTTTTGAAGGGTATATTGAAGTTGCTTTTATAAAAAAAAAGCAATCTACTGTTCCAGAGGTTGGAGTTATAATCAGGTATGTAATACATTATGTGTGTACCTTACTGTATGTATTCATCAATCTAAAGACAAACTTATCAACCTGCTCCTTCCATGAAGAGTAAAGTATAGTTTGTAAACAGCAACCGACGAATATCGGCTCATTCTGCAAAGGCCAGAACGAAAAAGTAAAGAGGTGCTTGTAAGCAGTTGAGAAAACTGCAAGTTTAAGAGAGCATGGACTTCAGCAAACATATCTATATTTTTTCAACTCACGAAGATTGAAATGTCAAATGCCATTAAGATCTTATGAGGGACAAGTGGGATATTATGACCAAGGGCAAAGTTCTGCCTCTATAAAAAGCTGAACCAAACAATGTTCTCGGCACAGAGAGCAATTATAAGGCCGACAGTAGAACTTCTCTTTCACAATGAAATATAACATTGAATAGGTTATTATAAAAACTTATAATCTGCCATGTTTAATAATGTTTCTCTCTGACTTTCTTTTGATGGTTTCAAGATTTTTTTTAATCACTAAATTAATGAATATTAACAATGGATGCACCTGTAACTTAACTATTTGTATATGAAATTGGTGTCATTCATAGTAATGAATTATCACCTGTCTCTGCGGTTCGATTAAGTGTTTTAGCATCATTTAATTCAACGATTTTCTTTTGCAGCCCTCAACTTTACTGTTGTGATTCACTCTCATCAGCATAATTTTTGGCAGTATAGCAGGAAGCTTTTCCAGCCCAAATAAACACTGTACTCCACCTGCGCAGACCAAAAGTCAAATGGACAAAGTAAGCAGCTGGTGAACATAGTGCAGCATTTAGAAACTAAAGAGCCAGATATTTCCCTCAAGAGTTGGTATGTACCAAAAACAGAGCTAAAATAAGAGTGAATCACAAACGTGACACACACACACACAGACACACACAGACACACGCACACGCACACGCACACGCACACACACACACACACACACACTGCTTACATTCATATAAAACCAATACATGTGCAAGTTCTATGGTAGCACAGTGTGATTTAAAACCAGACAGCTCAAACACCAAACTATTTCTAATGTGAGACAAGTTTGTGTAGAGAGAGTTTGTGAAAAAGACAGAGAGACATGTAGAGACATGTTAAAGAGGTCAAGCAGATGAAGTCAGCGAACCACTTAGCTGAAGACATTGTGTACTGCAGAGAAACAGAAAGAAGAAGAATGCATCACTCAGAGGAAAAGAGCACAGGGTAGAAACATCAAGATGTGACCTTTTCACACACAAATCTCACATTGATTTCTCCTCCCTGCCAGTCAATAACAACCTCTATACTTGTCTATCTATGGTATACTCTATAAACAGATAGAGCTTATTTTTACTATACGGCATCAATACAAATGTAGTGTCTAGAGCAGGGGTTACTAATAGGTGGTTCGGGTCCAGACCCAGATGCCCTTGTATGTGGACCTACAACCAATAGATTATTGAGAATTATTTAATTTTGACGAAGCGCTTTTATTTTCACCAGTGCAGCTTTTCTAGCCTATACGGCACTAGTTCAGCGGACCAGAAAACACACCGACCAATATCACGTGATGCTACTCAGCCAATCAAATGTGTGTATTCCGATATGCATCGCGGCTTGAGTGAGATACACACACACACACACACACACACACACACACACACACACACACACACACACACACACACACACACACACACACACAGGACCAAAATCGAAGTTATTTCACACAGCGTTCTCCAAAAAGAGAAATTAACCGTTGACAGACTCTTGTTTGTTCATTCTTTGTGCAGTTCAGAACCAGTGTGTCTCATATGTTCAGAGACCGTGGCGATTATTAAAAGAGGGCAATGTGAAGCTCCACTACGAGACGAAGCACAAATGTACCCACTCGCATCCGAAATGAAGGCACAGAAAAATACAATCTAACGGCCCAATATGATCGATCGACCAGATTCCTAACACATTTATTCACCGCCCAATAAGGATGTTAACTGAGAGAGAAATAGAGCTGGTTATTTTTAAGCACAGAGAAGTGTAAGAAATGCAATATAAAATTGAGGATGCAGATAAGGCAGACAAAACGTCAATAACCTCCTATTCCTAACACATTTATTCACTGCCCAATAAGGATGTCACCAGAGAGAGGAATATAGATGGTTTCAATAACCAAAAATAAAGTCCCTAAACACAATTTTCTCTCTTTTTAGAAGATGAAAATATAATATTGTGGCTTTACATCACTTTGCACCGGGATTAACTGAATTCAAAGCTGCAGGACAATTCAGGTCAGTTCATTCGTCTCACATTAAGTACTTTGATTTAACTTTCTTTGTTTGATTTGACAGTCACTCGTTGACTACATGCAGACGTTGATACAACTGCTAGACTATGTCAATATGGGACTAAATCTCATTGTAATGAATTATCACCTGTCTCTGCAGTTCCCCAACAACTCAAGTTAGACATTATCATGATGTTCTGGCGTGTTCCTGCGTAGTCCGTGAGGGTTTAGGGCTGTCCCACTGTCAAATCGTTGAGTGCTTGAGGGCTCTCTTGCAGTTTGCAAGTTTCAATTAGATTTAATTACCCACAATTCATAGCATTGTGACGCCCACAGGTTCAGCCTGGCATATTCAATTTACAAAGAAACATTAGTATGAAGTATGAAATCAGAGGTTATTGAGTCTGTTTTGACCAAAACGAGTACACAGATTGTTTAACAATTACCTCTCGTCTCGTAGGGCAAGAGCCTGGAATTTGTTCAAATCAGGCAGTAAACAACCCAAAATAAAAGAACATGATTTGGTGTTGTACATGTAGTACCATTTCAAACACTTGCACTCACACTCAGCTATTTACCCAGGTGACGTCAGTTAATACGTCCCTGAGGGTTGAGGGTTGAGGGCATTGGGATTGGGCCAAAGAGTGGGAAAAGGAAGCTCAAGGCCGTGGAGGAGACGATGAATACAGAATTCACATACAGGCTATAGTGCACTTTTTCCCCCAAGCAAACGTCCCTCCTCCTTCTCTTCTTCTTCAGCCTAATAAAAACCCTCCGTAACGAGCAAATGCACATAATCGGGATCATTATCTTGTCTACAGATTCTCACTGCAGATCATATAAATCCTCCGGGCTGCTTGTTGATTGCGTCGGCTACACTTACACAAAGTCCCTAGTTTGTCTATCCTTTTTCCCAGCTTGTCTAATTTTGTTTACAGTAGCTCTCATAAAAGAGCAATTGTTTTTGTTGCTCCCGTGAGGCAGTACTTTAACAAGTCGTGGGAATAATGGGAGTATCAACAGAGTAAATCTGCTGATTTAGATCTTCGTCAATTAAAACACGGGGCATTAACCGTGAACAAGCACACCTCAGAACCTGCTTGTAATAATAGAAAGGGATTATGCTGTCAATTGCATTTTTGTAATGGAACTTCAATCAGATCGTATTCAGCACAGAGATGGATTTAACATTCTCACTGTGTGGTTAGACCTCTTCGGAGGGGCTAAATCAGCTGCCCACTCGCATGATGGACACTATTCAAAGTATTCACACATGCTGCACAAAGTGGCACACATTTATAATTGCTGTAACAGCATGCAAATTACGCTCTCGTATGTTGTTCTTCTGACGGGATATGACAAATGTGCTACTCCATGTAGGCGGGGCATGACAAAATACTATTCTCCAACCGTTACCAATCTGCTATCCGACCTTGGTGTTGTCGGACACCCTCAATCAACATCGTTTTGGGAAAGTGCTTGTTGCTGAAGAAAGCCTTTGGCCTTGCCTTTGGCCTTGACCGGCAAACTGCAGATTGTCTTGGTCCACAAGTTTGTTCCAGAGCTGTCCGGGATGTTCCTTCAAGTTGAGCCTGCTGTAGTGCCCACTGTGATGAGTTCCGCCCATCTCTGCATGTCAATAGAGCTGGGGGTGCACCACTAATCTCAGCCATATTCTTAAGAAGAATGTAAATCCACTCCTATCTGTCCAGTGTGTTTGCGTTGCTTAGTAACTGATCACTGACTATGGTCTGGCCCGAGAAAGGCTAAGGAAATAAGGAAATGACAGAGATAGGTCATGTATAGTGATGATTCTTGACACCTTTTCTGTTAAATTTTAATTATCCTTAATACATTAAACTAAATGTGCATTTGTATTTAGACATCAGTTTATAGGACAAATTATCTAATTAGAATGTGGTAAAATATTATAGCTTTTTTGCATTACAATAAGTGGCTAATTTCCTTTTAAGAGACATTTCCAATATTTAGTGCTCGACATCTGTGGGATTAAAATCCAAAAGTGCCAACATGGTAAGAAAGGCTAATACAATATACACTACGGAAATTGCTGTGCAAAAAGGTTAAGGCCAGCTCAATGTAAGCCAACTTTTTATTGGCATAAAAACGGCTACACAATGTGCACATCGAATAAAGCACACAAAAACAAATTTGCTGATATATAGTCCTATAAAAAAGTATTAAATAAATAGACTGAAACATATAAAATAAAATACCTGGCTTTGTGACCGTCTGTCTATCAAAATCCTCTTGTGTATTTCAGCACCCGGGACAGCGCCGAACCCACTCACACCCTCTACACAACAAACAGCGCAATCTGTCTGAGAATCACTAATAATAATTAGTGTTGATGAATTATGAATAACGTGGGATTACTTTTTCTTATTTCATGGGGAAAAAACAATGCATTTTTTCCACTTAATAATACTAATCATACTACTAATAAAACTAATAATACTAATAATAGATTTCATTTTTAAACACTTTTCTTTCAAAAGAAACTCAGAGTGCCACAGAGCCAATATATAGTAAAACAAATAAAAACATAGTTAAAGCAACCCCTAATAAAAAATAAAAAAAGATAATAGCTGACAATGAATCAACACAAGGTAAAAAATGCTTTCCTGAATAAAATGTTTTTTAGGCCAGTCTTAAAAGAGTTCAGTGTCTGAGTTGCCCTCAGGTGGTCAGGGAGACTGTTCCACAAGCGTGGCGCCGCCGAGCACAATGCCCGGTCGCCCATGGTGCGGAGCTTGGTGTTGGGGACCCGGAGGAGCGAGCCGTTTGTAGATCTGAGGGTGCGGGTGGAGGTTTGGGGAGTAATGAGTTCTTGTAGGTAGGGAGGTAAATGTCCATTTATGCATTTATGGGTGAGTAGTAGAACTTTGTAGTCAATCAAATGAGACAGGGAGCCAGTGTAGTGAGTGCAGAATGGGTGTTATGTGTTCATATTTTCGGACTCTCTTCAGGATCCTGGCAGCACTGTTTTGGATGTATTGTAGTTTCTGGATGTCCTTGCCAGTGATCCCAGTGAACAGTGAATTACAGTAGTCCAGTCTTGAGGAGATAAAGGCGTTTGGAGATGTTTTTGAGATCGTAAAAGGAGGTTTTGCACAGGAATTTGATATGGTCAGTAAAGGTCAGGTGAGGGACAAACCGAACTCCCAGATTATTGACTGTGGAGGAGAGGGGTAGGACCTGACGGTTAATGGTGAGATGAGTTATGGAGGATGACTGAACCTGGTGTGGAGTGCCAACAAGGAGGGCTTCGGTTTTGCTGCTGTTTAACTGGAGAAAGTTGTTGCTCATCCACGCCTTTATCTCCCCAAGACAGGCGGTGAGACATGACATGGCTGCAGAGGGGCTTGGGGCAGTTTTAATGTAAAGCTGGGTGTCGTCAGCATAACAGTAGAAGGACATCCTGTGTCTGCTGACAACACGGCCGAGGGGGAGCATGTACATGATGAAGAAGAGGGGGCCGAGGACCAACCCTTGCGGAACACCACAGGAGACGGGGAACAGTCTTCCCAGTGAACCATATTCAGTTTGCTTCAGTGAGTACACTATGTAGAGTATAAATTCCGTGCAGATTTTGGACATAAAATAGCAGACATTAATCATATTGCAGTATGAAGTAAACTGGCAGGGATTTCACACACAGCCTATGAGTGAACAGTCTGAATGAAAAGTGAAAACCTTGACACCCAGAGGACTGCAAGAAGGCAAATGGGATCGTCAAAGACTGTTCTGCCTGCTGCTGTTTGGCTACCGCAGCACCATCAGGCTCAGGGACAGCTTCATCTCACAGGCCATAAGACTGCTGAGCTCATGAGCTCTCGAACTCAACACATGACATTTTATCTACACCGCACTAGTGCACATTACCCTTATACTTTTATTAGCTCTTCATACCTACCGAGGTACCAATATCCTCAACCCCATTCTAAATGTAATGTAAATTGTACAAACACTATGTTTTATTAAGATGGGGCTTCAGAAAAGAGATTGTAAAGTGAAAAACTCAAAAATACAAGTGTGAAAGCAAGAGTCCAAGAGTACTGTGAGGCAAAAGAAATAGAGAGGGAGAGGCAAGTCAGAGACAGAGGAGGTAAAATGAGAGGAGGCAGTGATGCGGAGCCGCCTGGAGCAACAGTCAGATTTTAGAGGTTGAAAGAGGAACCTGCAGTTTCCAGGAAAAACATTCCAGGGTCAGACACTAATACACCCTTCCATCTGAAACGGTTGTAGGTGCTTATAATACTCTAAAGACTAATTTGCCCCCATAAAGACTTGTTCTATCTCGACACTTCAAAGATGCTCATTTTGGCGATTTAATACCAGAAAGTGTGCATTCCACAATAGAGAGCCACTTCCGTTTTAATATCACTGCTTTTTATTGCTCAGTGTATTTTCTTATTTACTTCTGTACTGGCTGGAAAAAAAACACACCTTAAAGCCTCCTTACTTAAACCAAAAAAAGGAACAATTCTATTATTTCAATAGCAACAAACAACTACAGCACCTATAGGGCTTTGAAAGTGCTTCTGTGTCTTTGTCAGCTTTCCTGTCACATCTCACGTTTCACCAGTAACACCTTGCTTACAAGGCCGAGCAGCAAAAGCAGCATGTCAGCAGCACAACAATCAGTGCCCACACTGGATCTTTACAGTACTGCTGGGCACTCTGACAGAGCCCACAACCCAATACCAAGGTCATGTACTGAAATCAATCTGCATAAGAAAGAAACTAACTTGAAAAACATCTGAAGCATAACAAATATATACATTGAAGCAGAAGAGGCTAAGACATCCTGACTCTAATTTCAAAATATGACCCAACCTCTAAAGAGACTTGATATCCCCTTTACAGGATGTTGCACTGCCAATATATTGCAGTTATGTGGTAAAAATCTCACAGATCACCACACTAACAAGGGAAATACAAGCTGTGCTTTATAATCACAGTATAGTTATTAAAGCAAAGGCCCAACATTGCTGTCCCTCACTGCTCTGCAACCCAAGGTGGTGATCTCACTGGCGCACAGCAATCAAAGCAGTATTTCCATATCTCGTATTGTTAAGTCAGATCTGACTTTAAAAGCACACTTCACCAAAGCTCAGAGGACCAGAGCGAATTTCTATTACATTTAGTTGAACAAGTATGAATCAGTGAAGAACATCTGTCACAGCTTGTTTGTATAATCCAGTGTTGGTTTTCAATTAGCTAAAAAGGAACAAAAAGTGACGCACATGTTCCGTCAGATACACTCTGATCATTAAGATAATAGCATTCTGTGAAAAGACTGAACATTAGTCACTGTGCATAGACAACCATTAGAGCTCAATAGTTTCATATCATTAAAATATAAAATACAAATAGCAAGTGTGTTGATTAATGAGAGGTGGGGATGCTGGTGGAGACCAGGCTGTGTGTGTGTGCGCGTGTGTGTGTGTGTGTGTGTGTGTGTGTGTGTGTGTGTGTGTGTGTGTGTGTGTGTGTGTGTATATATATATATATATATATATATATATATATATATATATATATATATATATATATATATATATATATATATATATATATGTATGTGTGTGTATGTGTATGTGTGTGTGTGTGCGCAATGCTTTATTTTAGAAAAGTGTCACTCGCCTCGACGTTCTAAGACCTGACCCCAAAACTATGTGTACATGTGCATACAGTTAGGTGAGGTAACTCACTTGAATGAATGGGAACAGGAGGCCGACGGCAAAGTTGGACAGCCAGTTTACGATGCCAGCGATCATGAAGGCGGCGGGCCGGTAGGACTGTTCAAACAGTTCTCCGGTCAAGATAAATGGGATGCCACCTGACAGAGAAGGAAGCAGAGCATTAGTTATAACAACCCGCTGATTGATAACAGAAACCAACAGCTTTGAGCGTTAAGTATTCTGTGCTTACAAACCACAGGAAGTGGAAATAGATTGATCATTGTTTAATCCTACTGCAGGGTGAACATTACACCTCTTAATATTGCTTATGCGTCATAATATGCTTCTAGCACTGTATACTTATAGTTATAAGCACTAATAAAATATACATAATGCCCTTTATGGCATTGTCCCTTATAATGACATGTAAGGCCACACATCATAATACTTCATAGTTACTGGTCACACACTGACATTTCTTTTTGCAAGAATCATAAAGTATTATAATTCCCATAGTTGTTTCATTATGATCGTTCTCTAATGCATTATATTCAGTGTTACATTATAATGTCATTATAAGTAACTCTTGGTGGTCATTGTTTCCTCTAAGTGAAGTGAAAATATATCATCAAATATATTCAAGAATACACAAACGTTGTAAAAATAATTTTTACTTGACATAAAGAAAACAATGACCACTTCTAGAGTAATTTATATACTAGATTAAAATGTATTATAATTATGACAATTATATTTTATACTCACTATAAAATGCTTTATGTGTTATACTTGTTTTAAATCATTATGAATATTTATGAGTGCTGATAACTCATTAATCAGTGTTAAGCCGATTATAACACAAGTATGTTTATCATGCATTATGCGTCATTGAAGAAGCTTTGTGTTCATATTATCATATATATATGGTGGACTTCCGCCGGGGTAAACGCTCTCCTCCGGTACCGGTGAGCATCCAGGGACTGGACATTGAGATCGTTAAATCTTATAAGTAACTGGGTGTCCACTTGAACAACAAACTGGACTGGTCCGACCACGTACACGCACTTTATAAAAAGGGACAGAGCAGACTCTTTCTGCTAAGGAAACTGAGGTCTTTTGGGGTGCAGGGAGCACTCCTGAAGACCTTCTTTGACTCTGTGGTGGCATCAGCCATCTTTTATGGAGTGGTCTTCTGGAGCAGCAGCATCACGGCAGCTGACAGGAGGAGACTGGACAAGCTGGTAAAGAAGGCCAGCAGCGTGCTGGGCAGTGACATTTTGGGGGGGGGGGCGCAGTTGGGCGGCGCGGTTTAAATAGCACTCCACAATGAGAAGAAAAGAGGTTTGGAGTAGAATATTCTAAAAAACAAAGCTTTATTTCAAGAAAACACAGTGCTCAACACTGTCCAATAACAACTATCAACAAACTGTAACTTTGGGCATGAGAGGTTCAGAGCAGAATGGTTTAAGAAACATTCAATGTGGTGGCCAGAGCAACTTCAGGGAATACATTGACGTAGCATTCAAACTGGGGGCCCTGCAGTAAGGTGGCACTGGTGAGGTGGTCTTTGAAGGCAAAGCGTTCCCTGGTGTGTCCAAGTATGGTGTCACAAACCTACAGATAAATCTATAGAGAGAGACAGAGACAGTAAGATAAGTTGTGGGGAAATATCTACTACAAACAGGCTTCATACTACAGACAAAAAACTATGTTTTGTGTGTCTTGATGGCTCAGCAACATAGACAAAAGGCCAGGAGCCACCTTGATGGCTGTAGCTATGACACACACACACACACACACACACACACACACACACACACACACACACACACACACACACACACACACACACACACACACACTCTCTAACTTGTTGGGGGTTGAATTGGTATTTTAGATAAAGTTATAGTCTGATATGATATCCACCCAAATCTAACAATGTCCAACATGTGTTCTGCTGTGGGAAAGATAAAACATTAAACTCTAACACAGGCATCTGCTGATTTTGACACTCACCTCTGCAGCAATCCTTCAAGCTCATCTTCCTTCACAGCCGGCGCTTCCTCGGCTGCTCAGAGCCACTGCTTTGCTCCACACTGAGCCTCCAGCTAACAGCTCCGGCTAGCATGTAGCTTGAGGAGAAGCTCCGGGTGTACGTCCTCCCGCGGTCAGTGCTTTGCTGCTGAATATTTAAATCCGGACATTCGGGTCCCAACTCTTTCAGCCTCTTCTTGTCAATATCTGATCGTGGATTGAAAGGTGTTTCGCGTAGAGATACCACAGAGTTTTCAGTCGCCATACTAACATAATCAAAGTCTCTGCTAGCTGTGTTGCTCACGTAGCTACGTGGGAGCTATATGGGATGTGAGGGAATGATAAAGGTCTCTGATTGGACGAATAGTCCAACCACGTTGCAATAAGAAACAATGTCATTGGCTAGGGCGCAGATTTGTGCGCCTGAAGATTCACGTTTCATCCGCCAATGAGAAGCTGTCCTTGCCGTAACGAGGGTGAAATGTTTGTTCGCTGCCATAGACTCACATTGGGCCGGCGCCCCGACAGGGGGAGGGGCTTTTCTCAGTGATGATGAATGGCGATATATTATATTTGGTATATCTTAAGTGGTTGTTGACAGGGGCTTACGGTCTCCCACACACATTTAGCGTGTCAACACGGTATATTTCTTATTTAAATTATTTGGTTTAATATGTTTTTTGACAGTATATATTATATATTTTTTTTCTTCTTTTTTTTTTTTCATCGCAAAATCTTAAGAGGGGCGGCGCCCTACCGCCCTCTATTGACGCACCGCCACTGGTGCTGGGGCGTCCTCTGGATACCGTGGAGGTGGTGGGGGACAGGAGGATGATGAGTAAGCTCTCGTCCATGATAAGCCACGCCTCCCACCCCATGCAGGACACTCTAGCAGCGCTGCACAGCTCCTTCAGTCACCGGCTGATTCATCCCCGGTGTCTGAGGGAGAGGTACCGCAAGTCTTTTCTTCCCGCTGCGGTCAGGCTGCACAACCAGCTGAGCTCCCAGTAGACCACTCTGACAACTGAACACTTGAACTGAACTTGGTCACTTTATCATTCGCCTGGTGCAATATTATTATTACGTATATTACGTGTATTTACGTGCAATACGTTTAAGTACTTTTCTATTCAGTCTGTATATTAATATTTCTCTACTGTTTTACTGCTCATTTATATTATTTATATTACTTGTTTCTATTGTTCTATTGTATTATTATTCTTTTTATTCACTTGTGAGCAAGGCTGCTGTAATCCTGTAATTTCCCCACTGCGGGACTAATAAAGGATTATCTTATTTTATCTCTCTTATATTCATACAAGGCACGATGGCGGAAACAAGTGCAAATAGGAGGTGATGTTTAATCTCTTCGATATTATCTTGTGTTCTTCTCGCCCTCCTCGTGTAATGAATAGTCGTACGTGTCTGGCCCTTTACATCCACATGCCATAGTCCTATTCAATTCTCTCAACACATAATCCACTTCATCAGATAAAGCTCATATTACTGTTTCAGGCCACTACGGAGATACAATCAACACATTTATTTCACTGAATTGAAATCTTGGATGTCTATGAGTTTGACTAAACACTTTTCAAACTTTCTTTGACTCTTAGAATACAACTTTAAAAGCAACTTAATACACAACTTGTGCATATGCAAAATTACTTAAATCTTAAAATCTCTGGTGATAATTCAGAAAAATAAAAATAAAAATTATGATTTGTAATAATCTAATGCCAACTGAAGAAATCTGCGACGCAAATTGAAAAAGTGTAGTAAAACAAACACCTAAATGTCTATTTTATGAGGTTTTCTTTCCACTATTCTGAAACATTATCATTAATATCTTGACAGATATTACAACCACAGTTTAAATATTGTAATAGCAAGTTTGGAAAAATCACCATAGCAACACATCCAAATCCCTTAACCTGTTCCAGCGCCGGCTAACTGAACATCACTGGATAAAATGGCCACTCCCACTGGACAAAAAAGGCAGCTCCCTTCCTCATTGATGAAGGAGCGATATTAGTTATATTAGTTTTATAGGGAGAGAGTTCTTCGAGATCACTAAGATCCGTTCTCACATCATGATGACTTCCTGTACGAGCGCTATCGATTCTGCCGAGACCTCCTCGAGCCGTACATTTAAAACCACACGGCGCAGCCGAGCATTGACCGTCTCACATACTGTATGCAGACTGGATCACAGAGTGTCTCACATACTTGATGATAGCCTTGAGCTTTTTTGCAAGTGGTACATGTTTGTAGTGTCTGGGGATGCGGAGAACATCGGGAAACCCCCTGCTTGGCGTGCTGTTCGTAACGTTTATTTAGCGCTTAAGAAACTTATGGATGCACTCATAACTATATGACAGTGTTATTAGTACACCATACATATCATTATTGTAGAACATGATTAAGGTGGACTCATGATAAGAATACAGAGAATCACACACAATTTCTTTTCACTGCGTCAATTGATTGAATTTCTGATTATGAATAATACATACATACTGATCTGCCCATACACATATTCAAACTCCTAGTTATTTGGTAATCTACACATACATGTATATACACATATATAGTACATGATACATACGTGCATACAGTACATATATCCTCATAAGTATATATTAATTAGTATACTACTGGCAGCAGACACATTTAAAGAAATATAAATCTGATTGATTTGGGTGATGAGGCACTTAAAACGTTTTCCCAACACTGACACATTTAACTTGTCTGATATTTTGCGATGCTTATGTCTTGCAGCGGGGGCGGTGTTATGCTGCGTTCACAACCAACACGTTGCGAATATTCGCAACGTGTTGGCTGTGAATACAGCTTTAGACTTTGCCATGATTATGGACTTGACTTCCTCATTTGCGTCCATGATCATCTCCTGCTCCTCAGCTGAGAAAAAAAGAGGCTGTTCCTCTGAGTTTATTTGCCATTGTAGCGTTAGAAGATCATGGAATCTGTGCTCAACTATGCTCCCTTTTGAAGAGGAGCGTGCACGCACAATTATCCAGATGACTGAAGTCTTGTTCGAATTAACGAGACTGTTTGAGGGCGGATCAGTGTTTGAGGAACCGGCATAGCCTGCCGTCAATCGTCTCGGTAATTTAAGCTGGATAATAGGACATTTGATCGACTTTGTTGAACCACGTACGAGGAATAGGGCCCAGATGTTGACATTTGGATGTTTTGGTGGACCATGACATCAACTTTGGGTGCTTAAAAATCAACAAACGTCGCCCACTGAGTTCAAATGTAATAATAGTAATCCATCCTGACAGACTATTGCAAACTCAGTGGAGAGTACTGGGGAGCAATTTAAAACACATTTCTCAAGTTAGGAGTCCAGTTAAAGGAAAAATGCTGCTGCTATCGAGCAATTTAGATCAGAACAGCACAAGCAGCAGGTCATGGCGACACTGGAGGTATTCATTCATTCCTTTGTGTCCAAAAAAAGCAGAATCATTATTTTATACTTGAACATAATGGCAGTTGTTTAATGTCAGAAGAAATTATTCAAACAAGAAAAAAACAAGATGAAGGTGGAATAGAGGTACGTGCATACAGTATTTCTGTATAACAAAAAAAGATTACGGGTCTATGTTGGTGTGAAATGTTTTGCTTGAGTATTTTACTGATAGCATTTCAAAGTTTGCATTTACACGTGAACGGTGATATTTTTGAAACTGCACAAACAACAAGATAAAGAAGAAGAGACACGAACAAAAGTAAACATTATTATTCACAGCAGACACACTCAATAATGTTACAAGTTAAGTCTTATCTGGACCGTGTTATCTGGCCCTCTTTGAATAAGCTGCAGCCTGACCGAATAAAGGTATAGGATGTAGATACGTGTTCATTGCTGTGAAGCGGTGTACAATATGTAAGCAATTTCAGGGATCTGGCTCGCCATGTGGTCACATGTCTCAGGTTTTCCCGACAGTGTTTTTAACCAGATTGACCAGGCGGATTACATCAACCTCTTTGTTCATGGTATAAACAGTTTATCTTTTACCATCTGAAAAAAGCACAAAAACATCTTCTAAATCTGTGGATGTTGCATTTTACCTACACAGCAAGTTATTTGTTGCTTCAACAGAAGCCCTTTCATTTAGAGCTGAATGAAAGGAGGTGTGGTTCACATCAGCCCTCATCGTCCTCTTACATTTAATTGCTTGCGATAATAAACCATCTAATTAAATATATAAGATGCCTTGCTGTGAAACAAATATGACCAGCTGATTACAGGTGACTCTCTCTGTGTGTGTGTGTGTGTGTGTGTGTGTGTGTGTGTGTGTGTGTGTGTGTGTGTGTGTGTGTGTGTGTGTGTGTTGGCCAGATTGCACATAGCAATCCTGGCATATTACAGACTGATCATACAAAAAATACAATAAATGAATGGTCACAGGCAGTGCAGATGTGATATAATAGCAATATGAAAGTGGCTAATATTTTCTTTTTCCACTCGTTTGTCGGACACACACTTCCTGGTTGCTTTGATCTGATCACAGAGAATGTGAGAAGAAACAGAAAAGAGTCCTTTTAACTCAAGCTGCACTGCACCCGAGAGTACTTTTTGGAGAAGCTCCGTTTTCCACTTCCACACGAAGGCACAATTTAGACTGTTATTATCATGTGATCTGTATCTGGACACACTATCTGGATTATGACATCAGATCTAATGGGCTATTCATTTACACCTGGTTCCTGGTGATAATAAAATCATTCTCATTGTCTCCGGAGCATTGTGATTGGATCTCGATATCCAAAGATGGGCAAGACTGCCAGACTTTTCAACAAAGATGTGGTCTGTCTAATCCGATCACATACTGATCTATTAGCATGCAGAATTTTCAGATTCACCCAAATATAAAACTGAGATTTATTTTCAATTTTAGCTGGCTTGGTGAGAAAGTACTGTAGCCTAAGATTCAAGAATCAACCAAAATAGACAGCAGCAGCCGGTAATAGAATTGAACTGAACATAAGAGCTTCTGATATTAGCCCAAGTTACTTAAAAAATACCTGCAAGGATTTTCCTTTTTGTTTCCCTCTAAACAACATAAAATCACTCACAATATTTACAGATATTGCATTGAACAGATTATGTATTCCTCTAATTTTGTCAACAAAATAAAGGTGTACATGCCAGCTGCAGTTGTTATTGACATAGTACTGCTCTAATCTGATTTTTCTTTTACATTGTGAACACCAAATATAATATATGCACTAACTACAAAACTGCAAGTCAAGTGAAGATATTTGTGTTTTGTCCTGCTTCTCTTGACTGTTAGGAGTTATTATGTTATGTTTAAGTATGTACACTGAATGTTTGTATTGTATCTTTGTTTGCAGTTTTCACCAGGATGATTGAGGGAAAAGAGTAACAGTAAATGGGTGAAACTTACTACGACTATGTCTTCATTGATTTAACTCAGTGTTTAGTCCAGAGTTTCAACACACTGCACGAGAACACTACACCCTCTAATGAAGGATATCCAACTTTAATCAATGAGCGGGACAACCAGCAAACAGGAAATCTCATAGGAAGAGATTCTGGGTGCAGCCACAACAACACAGCGCTCAATTCTGCCAGAAGAGGACAAATCCGCTTTGCACATGCGACACGAGCAGGTGGAGGAGGGTGGGGCGGCTAGCCCACGGGGCCAATTTGTATATGTGTGTGTGTGTGTGTGTGTGTGTGTGTGTGTGTGTGTGTGTGTGTGTGTGTGCTCGCTTTAGATCAGTTCAGAAAATAATCCGCTCAGTACAAAATAGTGTTTTCCAGGGACTTGTGCACCTAATGATGTGTGAAGCCTGTGAGTGTGCAAGCAGGAGAATACAATAACTCAAATGATGGGGTTTTCTTTATAAATGCTGATAAATCAGGCCTCTGCTAGCAATAGAAGCCTGATATGCTAGCTGCATCCTGTATTCGTCATATTTAGTGCACTTGTTGCCACAGCATGTTCCATGTCGAGCCAAATGCATCTTGCTGGGTTGATCCCAGGGACTGTGCACTAATTAGACCATGTATGTAAGTTGTCCAGCGTATCCTCTTGGCTTCAGAGGAAACAGCATGTGTTGAATCACATGAGATGAAAGTATGCAGGCTTGCCTTTAAGATTAACACAACAGCAAAGCACTGAACGTAACGAAACAATTTAAATGAAACGCCTGCTTTGGTGCAAAACTCCCTACTAACCAATAATCTATCAGTATTTTGTAGGAATTAAAAAGCCTATATGCCTATGTATGTGCCCACTTGTTCTCCAAACGATTGGAAGTGTTATAGCTGCTGTTGACTACTTTTTTTATAGATTAATTTAGACCAAAGCAACATGCATAAAAGCATACACTGAGACATGTATGTACTATATTTATTTTCCCGGTGGAGGGATTCAAATCAAAGTCAAACTGGTGAATGCATCATCCATTAAAACAGCTGGAGATGTTCAGATTAGAATATGTTCATGCTGCATGCGCAACACCGAGCAGGTGGGCAATGCATGCATCAATTCACACAATAGAAAACAAGACATGCAAATTCAAGACAACTCCCACGTACTAATGGTGCTTTGCTAGTGCAAAGTTCTGACCTCAATATCACAAAACCCAGTTTAGGATCAGATAAGGATGTTTATTGTCATCGTAAAAAGATACAACGAAATTAAGTTGGCGACTCAGTCAATTTAGCAGCGACAAGGTAAAAAGACATTACTGATTTAAATCAAGACATTCAATAAATATACAAGATGTATAATACATATATATATATATATATATATATATATATATATATATATATATATATATATATATATATAAAAGAGAGGATCAGACCTAGTTTTAAAGGACACCGGATAATTATTGGTGGTGCCATATTTAAAAGCCCATACATAATTAGAGAATATCAGACAGAAAATATTCTTTTTGGTTGGGATTTGTGCGCATGCCTTCTGTTTCAGCTTGACCTCTTGAGACATCACAACTCCACAGGGGTCATCCAAACTCGACCAGCGCCAGAGCCTTGATACGTTGTGCCTCAGGCAGAGAGCCACAGATGACAGGACAGCGGTTAGAAGGCAGCACCAGAGGCCACTGCGTTTTGCACTTGCAATTGATTCTGACAGCGGTTTTGCCAGCCCCCACCTGCCGGTGGATCACAAACTTCCTGACAGACAGGACGCAGCAGGTGAGGCTGGGAAAAATCATATCCAGCACCCGGACTATAAGCACTGGCGCCCCCCAGGGATGTGTGCTCTCTCCACTGCTCTTCTCCCTCTACACCAACGACTGCACCTCAGAGGACCCATCTGTTAAACTCCTGAAGTTCGCAGACGACACAACAGTCATCGGCCTCATCAGCGACGGCGACGAGTCTGCGTACAGACGGGAGGTTGAACAGCTGGTCCTCTGGAGTGGTCAGAACAACCTGGAGCTGAACAAGGCCAAAACGATAGAGATGACAGTAGACTTCAGGAGGAGCCCCCCAACACTACCCCCCCCCCCCCCCCCCCCTAACAATACACAACAGCACTGTTTCTGCGGTGGAGACCTTCAAGTTTCTGGGATCCACAATCTCCCGGGACCTGAAGTGGACTGCCAACATCAACACCATCCGGAAAAAGGCCCAGCAGAGGCTGTACTTCCTGCGCCAGCTCAGGAAGTACAACCTGCCTCAGGAGCTGCTGATCCTGTTTTACTCCGCCATCATCCAGTCTGTCCTCTGCTCTTCCATCACTGTGTGGTTTGGATCGGCCACCAAACAGGACAGAGTCAGACTCCAACGGATCGTCAGGTCTGCAGAGAGAACCATTGGTTCCAGCCTGCCCTCCATCCTGGACTTGCACACCGCCAGAGTCAAGAAGCGGGCTGTAAAGATCACCACAGACCCCTCTCACCCTGGACACAAGCTGTTCCAACTCCTCCCCTCTGGTAGGCGCTACAGAGCACTGTACGCCAAAACCACCAGACACAGAAACAGCTTCTTCCCACTGGCCGTCACTCTGATGAACAGTTAAACAGACTCTTCATCTGCACTATCTGCACTTTTTTGTTGTTTTACTACTGTCTTTAATGTCCTTTTTATATTTTTTATATTTATCTTGTATATTGTGTGTGAAAAAAAAAAAAGTACGAAGAGCAAGTGAAACCGGAGTCAAATTCCATGTATGTGCAAATTTACATGGCCATTAAAGCTGATTCTGATTCTGATTCTGATCTGTTTCGTTGATCAGTGTAACAGCAATCCTTTTTAATGGCTGAGAAGGTTAGGAATGGATATACAATACATTTGAATACCCTAAATTATAAATGGGGCATATAACATTTGAGAAACTGTGTTGACAGGCCAGGTTCAATCGCAAAATATTAGGGTGTTGCTGCTCTCACTGTACTTCATTTCAGCAGATAAATAATGTCATTCCTGCAGATCAACTCTTTAATTGAACCAGCAGTCTGTGTATGTTATAAATCATCCTCAAAAATAGCTGCATTAAACAATCCTAAACAACTGTGTTAACGTGCTTGTTAAAGTTGAGGTTGTGATCAAAGTCTCAGACAGGATCGAAATACAGTTTTAAGATGAAAACCAAATTGTACAACATTTTAAATATTAATCAAATAGTATGAAGACATGGGCAAGTGTGTGTGTGTGTGTGTGTGTGTGTGTGTGTGTGTGTGTGTGTGTGTGTGTGTGTGTGTGTGTGTGTGTGCGCGCGCGCGTGCGTGTGCTTGTATAAGAAAACTTCTGAGGACTGGTGCTGTGTGGCGATTGGTAAATTAAAGTCTGGCTTTTTGGAGGCAGAGGGAGGAGAGTTCAGCATCCTGACAGCTTGATGTTTAAAGCTGTTACCAGGTCTGGTGAAACAGGCCCTAAGGCTCCGGCATCTTCTCCCAGATGGCAGGAGACTGAAGAGGCTGTGTGAGGGATGGATGGGGGTCACTCGTGACTGCTGCTTTGCAGGCTAAGCAGATGTTGTAAATGTCCCAGAGGGAGGTGAGTGAGGCACCAGTGATCTTCCTAGTGGCCTTCACTATGTGCTGCAGGGACTAGCAGCTGAAGGCCGTGCATCTCCCAAACCACACAGTGATGCAGCTGGTCAGAATGCTCTCCATGATGCCTCGGTAGAAGGAGCACATTGTGGGTGCCAGGGCTCTTGCTCTCCTTAATTTCCAGATAAAGTAAAGATGCTAATGGTCTTTCTGGGCCAGTGATGCAGCGTTATTTGTCCAGAAGAAGTCCTCAGTGATATACACAATAATACAAAATATTGAGCAGTACCGTGTGGGGTGTCGGCTCTCCTGAAATCAATAACAAAAGCTTATATTTACACTACATGGCCAGTTGGTTCATCCCATTCCTGTAGTTTCTCCCATCATTGCTGAGGTGACCCACATGCCCATAAGCAGGATTTCATTGGAAGGGCGGGTATGATAATGGTGGCTTTGAAGCAAGTAAGGTCAACAGCCAGATTCAACAAGCTTTTGAAAATGTCCGTGAGGGCATCCTTGACCTCTTCTGCACAATCTTTAAATACACAATCGGGTATGTTGTCTGGACCAGCAGCCTTACAGGCATTTATCATTAGTGTTTTATTCATGCTCGCTGGGGAAAGGTTGTTGAGAGGAAGTGGTGTCCTCTGTGCAAGTGTGTTGTTTAGAGCTTTAAAATGTGCAAAGAAATTGTTGAGTTGCTTCCACAGAGAGACATTGCTGTAATAGGCCTGTGGTGGAGCCTGTGAAGGTCTGAATTCCCTGCCACAGGCTGAGTGTGCCTCTGCTGTCTTTGAAATGACGGGCTGTCTTTTTGGCAAACAGAAGCTCGGTGTTGGTTGACTCTGGCTGTGCTCAGTTCAGCTGTGTCACCAGCTCTGGTGGCTGCAGCGTTCCTGGTCCTCAGCAGCCTACGGACCTCTCATTCCAGCCATGGCTTCGGATTAGCAAATCATTGTGGTTAAACGAGAGGTACAACTGAGTGTCACTAGCGTAGGAATGACTGCAACCAACATGCCATTCATCCCTTTGAGGAGTGCAGTCTCTGTACTGTGATTAGCCAGAAATCCAGACTGAAATATCGTTAAACAGCAATCAATTGCTCAGCAAAAACTTTTTCTAGAACCTTTGACAGAAAGGGGTGTTGGATATTGGTCTGAAATTATCCAGGATGTTAGGGGCTAAGAGTTTTCTTTTTTAGAAGAGGTTGAACAATTACATTAAAAGAAACCAAGTCATAAAGACATGTTAACTATGGAGAGAATATAGGAACTGACTGATCTACTCCCTTTAGAAATCTCTAAGGCAGGATGTCGAGAGCACACAAAGAAGGCTTCATTTTATTTATCGGCGAGAATGTCAATAGATATTGTGTCAAAGCACTCAACGAAGGCAGTATAAATCTTTGTGTCCTGTGCAGGAGGAGGAATGTGCATTCTAATGCTTGAGACGTTGACAAAGAAGGTGAAACATTCTTCACATTTCTATGGAAAGAAATCCATACTGACACTTTGAATCGTCATGTGCTAGTGAGTCTTTTTAATAAGGATCGAAAGATACCGAGCTCTGGCATTTCTAACTTATTTTTCTTATAGATTTCTATAAAATCCTGGAAAATAAAAGATTTATTTAAGAGGGACCTTTTTTTGTAAAAAAGCATTTGCAACATGAGTACTAGAAATGTGTATTAAGCACAGGGAGCATGAGACCTGCTATTAGCCTATAAAACATCTATATCTAAAGACGGGTGCTTTTAAAAGCTTTCCATGTTAGGGGAAGTCGTGCTAAGGTGCCAGGTCCATGGATCTTAATAATAGATTCAATAGGCCTAAAAAGGGTTAGGCTAAACGTACAGTGAAATTGGTGAAGTTTATAGCAAAATCAAAACTGAGAGCACTTAGCCCTTGTGGACGTCATTAAATGCCAGGACTGCCTGGAGAGGCCAGGATAAAATATGTTTAATGAATTAACTTTGAAACATAAAAGAGAGTTCTCCGAACAGAAACAAATTGTTGATAAAGCCAAATTGTAATCTGCATTGCATCTGCAGCTAGATGTGAAGATGCAAGAGTCTGCTCAAGCCTCCGCCGCCACGGCGGGAAGGGGGCCGGAGATAAAAATGTCCTTCTTACTGAGCTAAGATTCACTGCGGAGTGCTCGACCCAAAATCCAATGAGAATACCAAATATGAGAGGGCAGCACATTCCAGATCTAAAAATCCACATCCACATCACAATAATCTTATTATTACGTAGATACTCATATATAACATAGATACCATGCTGATAGCAGGACCCATTAACAGGATGTACCTGCTCTTTTTTTTCCAGAAACTGGACGTGGTCTCGCCGAGGATGAACAGCAGCACTTAAACTCCTGAGCCGCTGAATCACCCAGTCCACCCTGCAGTTCTCTGAGGTCTGTGACAGAAAACTGCAGGGGGTCGAGGTCATATTCTAATTAGACTGATTAGAAAGAAATATCACATGGCAGTCCATGAAGACAGAAAACACAATGATTAATCACGCTGGGTGTTTAACTTGCTGATGGTCATTCGGGCTGTGGGATAAAATATGCAGCATTCAAGATCCTGTCTGCAACAATGATGATATTGGAATAAACTGTGGCGGTAGGGAGGAATCCCAGGATTAAAATCCAGTAACAATAAGAGCAAGGTTTGCTGGGGTTGGGCACAGAGAAGTCAGAAGGACACTGCTTGGAAGACTTTAATTGAGCACATGTGGAGCTTGCAGTCACAAAGGACTAAATGTTCCCCCTCAGAAGCGTCCTCCACTATAAATGAGTGTTTCGGGTCAGGGATAGTCAGTAGAAACTTTGGGAATAATGATGCTGCACATTCATTCTTCAAAAGGCCTGTTAAGCCTTTAAACTCTGTGTGAAACTATAGCGTTCCTCTGAGAGCATTGAAATGAATCGTACGTAGATGTTTGCAAAGTACAAATAGTTACTGTCAAGACCTTTTGAGCAATTACTTCACGTGCTGAGTATGTTGCCATAAGCATGAAAACATTTCATTTGAATAAACCAAAACAAACATTTAGAGAATCCCTTGGAGGGCATTGTTCATAAAGCTTAAAAGGCAACAACGGTGTGGACAGGCCAGCTGGCATCACCACCTATACACATTATTTTTACGGGCACAGTTTTCTTGAACAAATACAGTGGTAGAGCAGGGTCGTCCTTCAATCAGAGGATCGGCGGTTCAAACCACCGAGCCGCTAATCCATGTCGATGTGTCCTTGCTCAAACACTTAAAACCAAAAATTGCTCTCGTAGCTGTTTTGTATGAATGTTAGTTAGTCCTGATTCATCAGTGTATGAATGGATGTGAATGATGACAAGTAGTGTTAAAGCGCTTTAGGAGGTCGGAAGATGAGAAAAGTGCTGTACAAGTACAGACCATTTACAACAGGAGATCATCATGCAACCCCATAGCCATTCAACTCTCAGTACCGTTAAAACTCATAACTGGATTGCTGTGGTTTGGAGTTCAGTTGCACTCCCGGGTTCATGTTCGTACTTTCAGATATCAGTCCTGAAAACTGAAAATGTCCTAAAATTAAGGCTGTATTGAGAGGCAGCTATAAAAAGGCAATGTGTTAAAGGACTACTTCACCCACAAAATGACCATTTATATATCAATTACTCAGTCAGTGTTACCTTGAACTCCTGAAGAAAACTTAGAAAAGTCGTAATGAATTTAAGTAAACGAGACCGCATTTGACGACAGACAAACTTTATCAAAACTCTGACACAACTCCCGCAGTATAATCCAAATCGTACGGTTTTAGAGGAGATATATAATGTTTACAGGGAAGCATGGTAAGGGGATCACAGTCCTTTACTCAGATGTTGTGTAAAACTGATACAATACAAGAGTAGAACCCTCAGTCATTCCTTCCAATAAAAGAAAAACTTTCTCCAGCTGGTTAAGGAGTGCGTGGGATGAATCCAAAAGTGAGGACGTCTCAAGTCTACTCTTCCATAGCAAATGTTTCAGGACCCAAGGGAGAATAAATATTTCCCTGCAGAAGACATGCTCCTGACAGAAGATCAATGTCACAGTTCTAAAAAGTGGGTGAGGGAAACATTGTTTCCTGCTTTTTAGTAAACACATCTCAGTGGTCTGTACACACAAGGGAAATATTACATAAGCCAGTCTCAAAGGAGACATTGGCCATGAGAATCACAGCAATGTGAGGGGGAAACGAGGCAATCAGGACTCTGGTCCTCAGGAGGCTCCAGTTATATGTGGGATACAATCAAACAGGGACAACGGAGAATTACAGAAGGATTTATGATACAAATTCATGTTTTTTACAGTAAATGTCTATGTGGCAAAGTGCACATTAAAATAGGCGCTTCATGGTTTCACTCCTAAATCAAAATGATAGATTATTCAAACCGCGTACAGTACGACAAGACAGGAATATTAAATAGTCAGGAAATTATAAAACAAAAGCAAATGAGGTGATATACACAAAGATAATTAGAGCCACCAAACATGCGAATACACACACACACATATATTCAGGTGTTCAGAGACCATTTATCCCTCAAAGTCTTAATACATCAGCCTTTACTTCTTCCTTCACTTTTTTTCCTCTTCCAATTGAATCTTAATTTACTGGCTGCCACACATCATTCAATTTGACCTTGGCTTGAGTTCCTCTCATATCTCTCGACATCTTCTGTCCCTGTGTATTTTGCTCGTGGCTCCTACAAAGCAGCAGATGCCCCTCTTGTCAGGGCGGGTTCACATCTCAACTCTCCTCTCATTACCTGATAACTCTCCAAACAGCAAGTCCGGCTGCCCAACAATTTTGTTTCCACAATCCCACACGAAAGGTTTATCATCTTGTTCCGTGGACTTCTGTCTTATCCTCTCGGGCCGGTCTGTCAGCACTTTGTAACCCCCTATATTCCTTCCATCTATAAGATCTATGGCCGTCAATCATGACACCAGCTGTGTAGACCAGCTGGTCTCCTCGATCCAATAAGCACAACGAAACAATTACATCGTTAGTCTATCATCTTGCTGACGTCTCTTTTTAAGTATGACTGTCTCTCTACCTTCAGTTTGTTCATGTTGCTGTTTCGCACCCCTCCACCTCCCCATCTCCGCCCAGTCTTCACAGATCCATGAGCTTCATCAACTCATCATTCTATCAGCCTAATCATCATCACCACCACCAGGTCTGGACTTCATGGGGGGATTTATCTTGTTGCTGATCGGGGCAGACGGCTCTCAATTAAAAATCTCGCTGTAGAGTCCAAGCGCCAAAGATTCTATCATCACATATCATCTGTTAACAATAAACAATGATCCTTTCTTTATATGGCTGGTCTCTCCTGTTTGAACTACATGACACGACCGTCTGCTCCACCATGCTGTGACTACAATGACTGTAAAAAATTGCATGCATTCCAAGCAAAAACTCACTCATTCAAAAGTGTTTGTACGTGCGTGCCCAAGCAGTTTACACCACCACTCATACTTATCACCTCATAGTCTCAGAATGGTGTATACTTTTACGATTGAATTAATGATACAACAATACAACACATAATACTTGCGATTAATTAAAAACAGCTACTGTACTAGCTGAGAGAGTGTAGAAAACAAGTCCTACTTTGAAGACGTAGTAAACTTTGTATGTTTATCTGACTCTGCCGACTCAATGCCAGACATGTGTTGCAAGTAGTAACCCAATGCACTCTGGGAAGTGGAGAGAGAAAAAGAGCAGACGATGTGTTGCATTAGGTGGGGGATCTAATGGGAAGTAATGGATGAAAGTAACTTTTAAAAGGTGCTAAATAATGTAATTGGGAACAAAAGCTGTCAAATAAATGTAATGGAGTAAAAAGTACAATATTTCCTTCTGAATTGTAGTGGAAGAATATGGAGGACCGTAAATGACATGAAATATTTACTGCGGTCAAGCCAGCCTCCACTTCGAAAAACACAGTCGGGCCAGCCCACACATAGATTTTCGGGACGCGTTTTTTCGAGCCAGACAAGGACCACCAAGTCCGGGTAAGGGTCTTGGTCCTGTAGGGGGTCCCAGTCACTCATCTAGACCCAGACAAGGACCACCAAGTCCGGGTAAGGGTCTTGGTGCTGTAGGGGGGTCCCACTCACTCTGAGCTACCCAGAGAAGGACCACCAAGTCTGGGTAAAGGTCTTGGTCCTGTAGGGGGGTCCCACTCACTTATTTTGTAATTAAACATCAACATGCCTTGTCTGTCTCTGGATGACATCTTGAGGTATAGTCTACTATCACTAAGAAGTGGAATTAGTTCATAACAAGAGTCATTTCCTTTCATATCTAATCTGAAAGTAGACATAAATTAACTCATAAATTGATAGTCAGCTCAAGGAGGGGATTTTGAAGGGCTTTTATTTTGTAATTAAACATCAACATGCCTTGATTGTCTCTGGGTCATATCTTGAGGTAGGCTACTATCACCCAGAAGTGGAATTAGTTCATAACAAGAGTCATTTCCTTTCATATCTAATCTGAAAGTAGACATAAATTAACTCATAAATTGATTGATAGTCAGCTCAAGGAGGGGATTTTGAAGGGCTTTTATTTTGTAATTAAACATCAACATGCTTTGATTGTCTCTGGGTGACATCTTGAGGTAGTCTACTATCACTATGAAGTGGAATTAGTTCATAACAAGAGTCATTTCCTTTCATATCTAAATCTGAAAGTAGACATAAATTGCCTCATAAATTGATAGTCAGCTCAAGGAGGGGATTTTGAAGGGCTTTTATTTTGTAATTAAACATCAACATGCCTTGATTGTCTCTGGGTCATATCTTGAGGTAGGCTACTATCACCCAGAAGTGGAATTAGTTCATAACAAGAGTCATTTCCTTTCATATCTAATCTGAAAGTAGACATAAATTAACTCATAAATTGATTTGTAGTCAGCTCAAGGAGGGGATTTTGAAGGGCTTTTATTTTGTAATTAAACATCAACCTGCCTTGATTGATAGTCTACTATTAACATGAAGTGGAATTAGTGGAATTTCCTTTCAACAAGCTTTTATTTTGAAATTGCCTTCATCGGAAGAGTCCTCTTATTTTGAAGTCAGTTTGTCCACACTCGTACCGTAATGCCTAGTATAAACGCGTCCGGAAAATCTATGTGCGGGCTGGCCCGACTGTGTTTTTCTAAGTGGAGGCTGGCCTGACCGCAGTAAATATTTCGGCAAACTTCTCCTCAGACCTCAATGCTTATTGTGTGAATTACACCATCAGTTAGCTTGTAGGCTGTGGAGTGGTCCAGGCTTTTCTTCTGTCGGGGCGAAATTCTCACAATAACTCAAGTAAATGCCCCGTCAGATATCAAACACATTTGGGGGGAATTGATGACAGAGAGAGTAATTTTTATCCTTAAATACTGATGAATGAAGAAAAACATTGGGCTCCAGCAGAAGGGGCACTTTTCTCATCCAGGGCAAAAGGGCAGGTTGAGCACCCTCAGCAGGAACTCAACTGGTCGCCGTATCTTTTTAAGTCGGCTGATTCTTGAATAACCGATCACAGATTTGATGCTTAAACAACTAACTTCTCGCCTGAAAACATCCTAAAAGTACATGTTGGGACTCAACAACAGTAGTATTCAGAGAACGTCAACTTTCAGTTGTGAGTTTCCTCATCAAGTACAGAGAAGAATGCGTGTTGAGAAACGGCCGCTGGAGACATCTTAACGCTGATTGGCCAAGACTCATCAAAGATCTTCTATTATGAAGATCACGACCACTCCAATCTCAGAAACGCTGGCCGGCTAGTTCATATATTTTGATTTCAAAACGGCGAATTTCGCCGTAAGGTGACAAGTTTGAAGGTCTGCAAAAAGGAGGACAAATACGCGTCCGGCTTGATGCTGCGCCGGACGCCGGACAGGGCATTGAAAATCCGGACTTCTGCTAACGGTTAGCTGAGCTTGCCAACTTCAACAACATGTGAAGGCAGAAGTAGTAGAGCACAACATACCAGGAGCGATCACACTCCTGTGACCAATCATGCTTTAGACAGAGGTTCGGACCGCCCCAGCTCATTTGCATACAAGGACACAGAAATACAGAAATAAATAAATGTATAAATACGTGTGGACACATAAATACAGGCATAAATAAATGAATAAATACAGAAATGTAGAAATAGATTTATTTAATGATGTCCTGTTTAGGTATAACTTATATTTAGATATTCCTGTATTTATTTATTTATTTCTACATTTATTTAAGCATGTATTTATTTATTCCTGTATTTATTTATTTATTTATACATTTATTTAAGCATTTATTTATTTATTACTGCATTTATTTATTTATACATTTATTTAAGCATTTATTTATTTATTCCTGTATTTATTCCTGCTTATATTTATTTATTTATACTTAAGTCATTTTCAGTCCTCCATAGAGGTATACAGTGGTAGAAAATGTACTTAATTTCATGCCACCACTTGTACACATGACTGTAAATGTACTGTACAGTGCATTAGACAGTGGTGTATAGTAACGAAGTAGAAATACTTCGTTACTGTACTTAAGTAGTTTTTTGGGATATATGTACTCTACTTTACTATTTATATTTCTGTTTACTTTTACTTTTACTTCACTACATTTTGCAAAGAAAACTGATACTTTTACTCCGATACATTTCCCCTGAAACCTTCGTTACTCGCTACAAAATCAAATCTATCTCTAGAAAGAAAGAAAAAAACATCCGGGACTGTGGTGGAACACAGACTCCACGAAGCAGGTTTTGCGAATCACAATATTCTGCATTAGCCCTCTACATCCTCTAGTCCAGCGCTCCCAAACCTTCATGCGTCACGGGCCGGTAACGTGAAGACCAAACTGTCACGGACCGGGTCCGACCTCGGAGAGACAGGAGACAACGACACCTGACGTGTGTTCGTTATGTCCAGTCTACTCCTAACTAAACCTTTAGTCCAGTCTACTGCTTAACTTATAACGCGCTGCACAAAGACAGGATGTTGGAATGGAAGCAGGTTTTCATGCTTTTTTGGCGATCTCAGGATACTCTGCCTTGGTTTTAATCCAGAACACCGGCAGAGTTGAAACAGATTTAAATTTCATTTTTAGGGTAACGTAACATATTGACATGTGTCAAGAGGTTCCGTCTGAGGTCACCACAGACGGATGTATCTGGTCATTTTTCACAATAAAACATTTTTCCGGACTTTTTTAATTTAACTTACATTTTTCATTTATTCTTTCTGTGCGGCCCAGTACCAAGGGGCCTGGTATCAAGGGCCCCACGGCCCGGTACCAAGGGACCCGGTACCAAGGGGCCCGGTACCAAGGGACCCACGGACCGTTACCGGGCAGAATGAGCATATATGTCATAGTCATAGTGTCATATTGCTTTTTGGAGAATTACGATGATAAGTTCATAGTAGATGCAAAAGTATACTTAGGTACAATATATTATGTTGAACATAATATATATGGTTATGTTATCAACACAACTCCTTGTCCTTGGTCACGGTGACCACAGCACTTAAAAGAATAAACTTCATAATTCTCAAAATTCTGACCCTTTGCTTTTTTATTAAAAGCATGTACTTGTACTTTTACTTTCAATACTTAAGTACATTTTATATCAGAAAAATACTTTTGATACTTAAGTACAGAAAATATCAGATACTTTAAGACTTTTACTCAAGTAGTATTTTAATAGGTGACTTTTACTTTTACTGGAGTAATTTTCCAGTAAAGTATCTTTACTTTTACTCAAGTACAGCTTTTGGGTACTTTATACAACACTGGCATTAGATATGTGTATGTGAGCTCTACACACATTAAGAATAAGCTTAAAGTGGCTTTTTATTAATGAACGGCTCCCTGTAATGTGCCAGAGATGCTCAAATACTGCAGATCCCAACAAACTGCTGGCAGCTTTATGAGCTCAATGAAAATGCTCACCATGGCACGACGACTTAGCAGTAAATAATGTCCTTTAATAGCTAAACTGCTTCTTCAAACATCAGTTGACTGTCAGAAGCAATAAAGTGTTTTATTATTAGTGCACAAGTATTTTATTTAAATCACGGGGCAAATATTTTTATGGAAAAATTTATTCAAGAATAGGAAAAGGGAAAACAAAACCAGAGCAGCGTTTGTATCTTGAGATCTGCCTGTAACAGCGAGGACGAAGCCATATTGTTTCCATAAGGGAACAACAATTATTCCTGCACAACGTGCATCTCGTGACAGCGTCTGTTGCTTTTTCATTTTCAACTACAGTCATCGACAAACCGCACAAAATAATATAATTTGTATTTCGTCTCATATATACAATTCATAAACACCAGGTGAATGTAGTCAGTGTGAAACAGTTTATCTGATTCTCAAAAGCACTGAACTCCGTTGACTTCCTTTTTCAGCCACCTGCTATATAAACCAATACATTATCTTAAAATGAAGCATTTGTAGTGAAAGTACCAGTGCATTAATTCAAATTCAAATTAACACATATTATCATATCTTATGTTTCGTGTGCATGTGAATTATGAGCTTACATCTAAGAGATATGAATCAAAAATTGCAAGTGCATGTGTGCTTTGGAAGCAGAACATTCATTGTGCGCGTTGTTGAGCCGGACCTCTCAGAGGAGGGTTCAAATACAGCATGGGGCCGGTTTCGCTTTTCATCTTCTGATTGACTTTGTGAGACTAAACAACACCCACAGGAGCTCCATGTAGGAGAGCGCCGGCTGAGATCTGAAAGATGCTGAAGCGAAAGATTTTAAAATGTATTTTTGAAGTTTTGTTTTAAAGTAAAGAGAGCCGCAGCTTCACAAACTATCTTTATAAAGCTGGAATACGTGTGAAACTGTGTTATGTATCAGTGTGTCCAAAGGTTTTAATAATTAATGCAGGTATCAACTGTGTGTGCTGTGAGTAAAATTGCTTGGTAGGTGGTCGGAGCAAACAAAAAATCCAGTAAACACAATCTATTGACAACATGAAGGGCACCTCAGCCTTAAACTGTTTGCTCCTTGATGTCATTTTGTAGTATGCATTCCCTGAAATTTCATTTAAATGAATTTCCAATTCATATAAACCCATGGAAGTAATTGTCTAACTACCAGTATAGTTTTTACTCCTTTCCAGCAAGAGTGCTGTAAAAGAAAAAGCTTGCATGCCTTTGTGTATCCCACAATTCACTGCAGTGGGTGGGAGGTTGAATGCGACAGACACTGTAGGTGCTCGAGAGCAAAAAACAAAAAACAACCTGGTATCAAATAGACATTTTATGTTTAAATCAAAACAGTTTTCCACTTGTGGATCAGGAAATGAGTGCTTGTCAGAGTAATAAGCTCAAAGAATGCTTGGCCACAATATACTTTTATCTGACTGCACTGGCACTGTGCTTTTTAAAGCACTTTATGAGCGCATCCTTGTTTGAGGGACTGACTCTTTATCATGATAACACTGTCTTCTTTGACTGAGATTTCCATTCAAATCAAATCAGCTTGCATTGATCCCCCTCCCTTAACAGAACAGAAAGGCTCGCTTTCTTAGATCACAAAGCGGGCTCGCTGAAGGGGAGTGAGACACAAAAACTGGCAGCGATGTCAGTGTCAAATCTGTGAGTATTTTAACTTTGTTGTTTCGCCGATAAAGCTTTAAACGCATGAATCTGCTTGTATGACATTCACTCACCTGTAACAAATACAACATCATCAACACCCATCACCCCTCTTTTTGGCCATGCAAATGATGTCTCCAGAAGAAGAACAAGGATTGAGATGTACATGTCCCGACTTCACACTGTGGAGGTACAACCAGCTACTGCTGCTGCAGCTGAGTCACTGCTGTCACAGACAGCTGCAGGACCATAAAGCATGATGTAGCTGCACCAAATGTTGAGTGAGACGCAAGCCGAGACGGCTGCCACAGAATCACACTGCAGACAGTATGAATCAAATATAATTTGTTTATGAAACAATCGTATTTTGTGAATACATTTGCACGTAGAAATTGTGACTCAAACTCATGCTGGATGTATCAAACGTTCAGAAGCAGCTGTTTTTAACTGCAGCTATTCCACATAATGTTGATGAAACACAATCACCTCATGAATGTGAAGAACATTCACAGGATGTTAATTATTGTGAATTTACACAATGCCGATGCCACTGAGACATTAACATTAGGAAAACTACAGCTCCAATCTTCAAAATATCGAGAACAAGAACTTTGTTGTTTGTTGTATTGTTACGGCATTTACGGCACTCGTTCAGCGGTCCAGGAAACACACCGACTAATTACAGTTGTAAATCATATCACTTGACGCTATTCAGCCAATCAATCACCAATATGGTATTCCGATAAACTTCCCGACGCGAGTGAGGTTAGGCTCGTTCGAGCTTCGCCTGGAAAACTCTAAAAACTGCGTCCATCTCGCTCCCGTGAGGTTATCCTAACACGTGAATTCACGGCGCAACAATGACGTTAACTGAGAGGAATAGTGGTTTCAAGAAGAACCACGGATAAAGTCCCTGCATACACATATATCGTATTAAAAGAATATAATATTGTGGCATTTTTTGGGTGACATCACTTCACACCTGCATTAACTAAATTTAGTGCTGCAAGGCAATTCAGTAAAACTGGTAGCACTTTATAATATCTACACACTTTAGCATTAGTAAATATGAATAAACACTTAATTCATAATTTATAAAGCATTGTTCCAACATGAACACTCATTAGTAACTCATTAGTATGCAATTCATAAACACAGTTATAAATGTTTCATTCTTGATTAATAAGCTTGGGTTTTCATACTTTATAAATGGTGGAGTCCCCATTTGTAAATTAAGTATTAATTAAGGACTTATAGATGATTAATAAGATCATTTATAAAGTGTTAGTAAATGATAATTGAACTGGATTATAATTATTCCAGTTCAATTTAAACACTGACGATAAATATTGTTGAGATTAATATAACTGTTGGCTACTTCAATAAACTGTTTATGGGACAAAATCATAGCGCAAGTTAGACATTATCGTGACGTTCGGACCTTTGCATGAGAACATCTTCTCTAAATGGACCTCGTTGACTTGTAATTGAATATCACTGATATAGGGGAAAGCAACTGGTCACAATGTAATAAAACAGATCAATGCATCTTTGGGGAAGTATCGGTCTCTTATGTGCCACAAGGGAACAGTGACAACATGCTCAGTGTTGATATTATGTATTTATCGACAGCATAGAAGAAACAGCCCTCTGAGGACTGTGGGTAAATCCAAGAGTAAAAGATTCTCAAGGTCAATATGTATTGAATTCTGTCAAATGTGATTCCCATTCCCTGTCCAGAATGCAGAAACCAGTTGTTTCTTGCCTTGCTGATTTTTCAGATAGGCACCATAATTATAAGTGTTTTGAAACAGCTCTGGTCGAGTGGTTTTCTCGGGTTTGACAAGGCCGCAGAATCTGACTCACTCAACAGGAGAGCCAGAAAGCAAGAGTTTCCAGTTAATGAGATGACAGTGTTAGCCTTCTAGAAGAAGCCTCAATAACAAACCAAGAACTTTCGTTTTGTTCTTTTCAGTTTTAAAATGGTTCAATGGTTTAGTGATCAAAAATCAAAAATGTCTAAATATTAGCTTTTAAAACAAAACTGTATGAGAAACTTTGGAAAGCACATTTTTGTTCAACTAAATTGAGAAAATTAAAAAACAGGAATGGAACTATTCTGCAACCGTAGTGTAACTATTGCCACGTCCAAAAATGTCAAAGTTTGATCTCCATATCATTTGCACTGCAGTCTTTCTGGTGACAGGCAAACAAATGGTTGGCTCCAGGAACCTATAGTGACTCCCAGGTACAGCCTCCAGCAGCGAAAGGACCCAATTAACCTCCAACAGACATGCTCATCACTGGCTCAGGTGCTTGGCAGAAGAATGGATTTGCCTCAGCAGAGAGCGGTTACACATGCCAATCATCTGACTCAAACCATCTGAAAATCTGTCTACCTGTGAGAAATTTGCTAAACATTTGTCACCTGGCCCTCCAGCAATAATTAAAAGTGCGGTGTGTGTCAAAAACAGCACATATACAGTAGTTTGCCACTTTGCTTCCACACGAAAGAAAAACGTGTTAAGCTGGATGATGCTGAATTTAATATACCGGGTGATTCTTCGGATGTGTAATAACTGTGCCATACATAATTTTTGTAGTTACTTTGATATGGTCTCAAACCCCGTACACCAGACAGGGTGCACACCATCCATCCACCCATCCAGAAAAACATCTGAGGGAGCATTTCTGCCAAAAAGACGTAACTCAGTAAACTAATTTGGTCATTACACATGGAACCATTGTTTTACACGCTCAGAATCACAATCATGTCCATAAACATTCTCATTTGTCCAGGTCAATCAATATCTTGTAGTCCTGAATTTGATCACACATTTAGGAGACTTCATCAATCTGGAACTGATTGATGAAAATGTTCTCTTGACCAAACCAAGTCGGGTTGCTTTGAATCCAGGACTCCACTTTTTTGTTCATCATGTAATACATTTCTCATAATGAATAACGTATTACAGTGTGCACAAAACTGTTATTACGTTATATATAAATATGTGTTACAAGTAAAAGTCCTGTATTCAAAAGGTTACAGGAAGATATCACGAGGAGCTTTTATTTTGTGTTGATTTTGGCCGTCTATGTGGACAAAAACAGTAATTTCCAAGCATCAGAGAGCCTCTTTTTTTCTACTGCAGCAGTGTTGGACAGTCTGCTACGTGCAGTCCTGGTCCAGGTTTTTCCGTGCCCCCATGCCCTTTAGAGGGCCCAGTAATATGGGCCTCCAGCAGCGTGGTGTTGGCTCTCAGCTGGGACCGGCGGAGCAGCGAGGTGACGCTCTGCTCCTCGCAGGAGGAGGAGACACTGCTGCCGGGCTCAGAACTCTCCTCCTCCCGCCGGTGCTCTGACTACAGATCAAAGTGAAGGACGCTGGTCACTGCTGGAGGCCCCTCTGGTGGCCCCTCTGGTGGCCCCTCTGGTGGCCCCTCTGGTGGCCCCTCTGGTGGCCCCTCTGGTGTCTGAGCTGAAGAAGTTTCTGCTGAACCTGCATGACTTTATCTGATTTCACACAAAATCCAACCCGGGGGCACCGATGACAAGCATTAAGGAATAACCATATAGAAATAATTTGCTTGCTGTTGGTCTCATTTACTTATGTAGGTCATATAGAGGAATCTGTATTAATCTCTGACTATTTCATAACCTGAAAGTTGAAAGTTCCTCACAGTAACTTTAATTAAAAGTACAAATATATTAACTGTATTAAAATGTAAAGAAAAAGTACTTTGCAGAAGGGCCCATTTCAGAATAACATAAGCTACGTTATTTATAATTTGATGCATTCATTCAGTGTTCATCATAATGTTGCAGCTGGTAAAGGTAGATATCATTTTATATAAACTCAAGTAAAGTGCAGTACCTCAAAATTGTACTCATGTACAGTACTATATGTACATTGCACTCCACCACTGCTAGAGCACAACATAGATCTAGCCTTTTAATTTGGTACCAGAATGATGCCCTTAATTCTTAAATGTACACATTTTCCTTCCCACCAAAGTCTGACCAGATCCTGTGGGAAACACTGAACCGTTTCCACTCTCCCCTATAATCCTCTCAGTAGGGGAAGGAGTAGCCAGTCACAAGTCCAGTGCTAACTCCAGTACACCCACCAAATGAAGCTCAAGCGTAAATTCAGTAAGGAAGACAATCTTTACTCTCCAGTCTTCATAAGCTCAGTATCGAAGTCTCACAGCGATTACTCCATCAGCGTGTATGTTGAATGAACCAATCGGAGTCGGCGCAGTTTCCGTAAGACAATCACAGCGTTGTTGTCAAACTTTTAAAATCTCTGCTGCTATCAGTTGTCATGTCAGCTCAAACCGATGCGACCCTCCTCCACCCCAGGCTCCTCCGTCAGCATCAGTCCTGCTCATCATTCATCATTGGGTAACAGCAACTCCCTTCTTCAACAACACCACCAGTGTCTGGACTCCAGGGGGAATTCTGCCTTCGCAGATGTCAGCATCACTACCCCTTGCTTATTCTAATTCAGGATGGAGTCCAATCGCCAAAGACTTTGCACTATTAAAATATATGCAAATGTAATTATTGTTAAACTCGGAAACAAGCCTCTCCTGACTGAAATTATGTTAGAGGATAAAAAAGGAATATTGGCAATGTCCGTTCTACTTTCGACATTCATTTCTGGAACACTGCTATCAGGGAAACTGATAAAGACCTTGATTGAACACCTAATTTATCTCAACGTGAAGCTTCACAGAATAAAAGGATATACATATAAATATACTGTACTGTGGGATAACGCTGCATCGAGAGCAAAACAGACTATACATCACTCGTACTGTAAACCATACACCCATGCATCAGTACACAGTGTATTAATCCATGTGAGCATCATGTAAACAGAATAATGTATTCAAATTTAGTAAACTAATTTGCAAAAAAAAATCTGATTCATGTCATTAAGTTATGAGAGGCCTTTTTTAATTGGCTGTTTTGCAGCCACACAAGCATGCACACAAGCACACTCACTGCAGTCTGCACTGTGAGGGTGGTAAACAAGCTGCTCTTATATTGCATTGGATGCGCCTTGTTTGAGTTTTATACAGGCACTCCTGGAATATCATATTACCATCCTCTCCAGTATTGTGTCGTGATCACTGGAGAACCATTCTTGATGTGAAGGTGTTGAACGTATTCTGCTGACAGTGCATGAGTTTGACAACGGCACTACTGCTCATGACAGCCGTGTTCAACAGACAAACAAATAATACGAGCCTCTCACTTGTTTTGGAGGAGCAGGCTGAATGAGGTGCACACACTTGGTGAAATGAAATATAATACAAACCAGGGGAATACGAAGTTGCTAAAACCATACGAGAAAACCCCCACAACACAAAGTATATAGCTGGACCTATAGAGCACACACAATACTGCACCCCAAGAAAAGACACTATACAGTAAGATTGATTATGATTTCTTATGTACAAAGTACACCTGCTCTGTTTAAATATCGACTATAGAATGATATACTTAAATCTGACTTCAAAGTGTATCCCAATTGCAGGTGCATTTTGATACCTGGACAAAGGTAGGTGGAGTAAAAGGCAGTTTATTTTGTTCAATAACCAGGCTATTGACAGGTGTGTCGGATCAGCCAAACGTATAAATGCAGACTTCCATCTGTAAAGGAGATCTAAAGGTAGGAGGCTAATTACCCGGCCAGGGAAGTGTTTCACAGAAGATGTAGGAAATGGCCAGTGTCTGATTTGATAACTTAGCACTATACCAAACAAACATACTGTAACTATGCCCTTTAATTCATCATGTCAAAAGCAATATCTTTGAGTTTTGTAAAACTCTGATATATCTGGGCCATGGTAAAATGCTTTCAGAGGAATTGTGGCTCCTCATTTATCCACTCACAAGCTCAAAGCCCCTCTGGGATCATCCCTTATAGTATGTGAATGTTCTCCTCTTCCCCTCCCAGCCATTCACCGTCCCAAAGCAATGAGGGGCTTCATTTATTTCTATGGACCATAAATCATCACTGTGAGGTGGAAATAAACAAGAAAATGTCTCTCTTCCCTCAACGATTACCACAGAAGTGCACCTGAGCAAGGCGCCGACGATTAAAAGCTGCTGTTGCACAGTAGCAGGGGGCATTCGTGGCGCTGTGTGATGTTTTATGTCTTCTTGTTCTTATCTTTATTAAAAGACATGGTCCCTATGGTTAGGAACATCACATGTGTCTCCTGCAGCATTTTGCATGTGATTGTTGTGATAAGTCTCCACTTTTCTCCACTTTTCACCACTCCACCGTTCTCATCTCATCCTGATACACTGAGGCACTTCATTGGATTAACGCTCCCCGGAGACATTATTATTCAGACTGGATGCATATGTGTGATGACAGCGATTGCCTCACCTTGAAACTCAAAGTCAACCAACCACCGAGACGCACTGTACTCACACTGTCCCCTGTGCATCTGCAGTGCCATGCCATATACTGTATATATATATATATATATATATATATATATATATATATATATACACACACTGTATGTAGTATGCTAACATGTCTAAAAAACACTGTAAATACAAATCTGTGTTCCTCTGCCAGTTTTAAAAGTGAGGACCAGAGTTGGTTCCGTCACATATCTTATTCAACGACCACACTGAATTACAGCCAACTGTGAATGACGCAATCTGATAAAAATCTGCATGGTGTTCATTCAATCTCTTTCAAGTGTAGTTTTAAGTGAAGTGCAGCACTGAGAACGGAGAGAAGAAGAAAAAAGGAGAAATCTCAATCAGTTATGTGAGTCAGTGGTTTTACCTGGCCCGGAGCAAAAGGACGCAATCACTGCCAGAATACAGATGTAACTGAGGTAGGGCATCCATGACACACTGTCCTAGATAAGAGAGTGAGAGAGATGTCATAATCATTATGTTAGCAAAAAATCTCTTGGCAGGAATATGACATGATAAATATATCAGGGAAATGAATAATTAATAGTGACATCCTTTATTTCATTCAGCTTTTGTTTAAACATGCATCACCAAATAAATCCAGGAAAATTAAATCCATACATTTGTAGTTTACATTTCTTAATTTCTTTTTTTCTTGTGCAAGATCCACTAATCAGTGCTAATTAAGCAAGTTATTTTTGTTGAAAATGTGTGAAATGTCACATATATCACGCTTATCATGCAGAAGCGATGTACAGTATAACAACCTAATTTCCTCAGAGTTGGAGCCCTGATGGTAATTTGCTCGCAGTATAATTGGACTGTAGGACAGAACACCCTTGTGTATTGAGACACACCTTTTCGCCTGCAGTGCGCCTATAGCGAGGTTAGTGGAGAAGAGGAAAGGTGGCTCACCTGGAAATTCAGAAACACTGTGAGGAGGCTGAAGAAAAAAGCCATGGCCGAGAACCCAAAGATAAGGAGTGGCTTCCTCCCGATTCGTTCTATCACTAAGCCCTGGGAAGACAAAGCAGTACAAGATTAGAAGAATTTCAAGGGGCTTCTGTACAATGGCTGATTGATTATGAAGCTAATTGTTTTAGGGATGGTAATGTCAGTATCCCACTTTGTCCAGACTAAAACATCCTAACTATTGGACAAAAGCTGAAATATTTTTGCCATGTTGTGTTAATTGTTGTTGGGTTGTAAAATCCTTTCTATATTACATATAATGCCGTCTGATGGACCCTAAAACACATTAATCTGCTCCACCAACTGGACTTCCTGGATCGTATTTGAGAGTCTCACCGGGACCTGAAGCTACGCGCCCCCAACACAGTCTCTCATTGTTTTCATGAAGAGTTATTTTCAGTCTGAACGCCCACTTACTCTTCTAACAACACAAAGAATAGTTTTCTCAATTACCCCACGAAGAAACACGAAGATGTGTTATCAACATGTTACAATCTATTTGGGAGCATTTTCTCAGCTTTCTATATCAGGCTGTGTACGCCATATGGTAACAAACATAGAAAGTGATAATTGCTGAAAGAAGAGGTAGCACATCACATTTGATTGGTTAACCCTTCAAACTCTATACATAATGCACCATACAGTATAAGGAATACAAATGTACTCATACAATATTGCATGTGGCTATTCAATAATTCCACATGTATTTCTCACACCCAGGTGTCGTTCTATTTAGATGCACGTCATAGATGCAGTGTGGGACATGAGATTCATTACTGGCCAAGCTCCCGACTGAGCGCCAAGCAAATCCCTCGCCACAGCAGTTGTTCCATTGTGGCCTCAAAGCATTAAAGTATTCATAACATTGCCCTCAAACTCCAGTGGAATTTCACCAAAGTGTGGAAAAGAGGTCACTGTTATTTGTACGACATGCACCGAGGGGGAAACAGGGTGGAAACAGGGTTGGAAAAGATAACTTGAGGTGTTTTTGTATGTGTGGTGTTGGAGAAGTGCTTCTTTTTTTCAACAGTTTTACGTTGGCAGCAGGTCATGACATGGATTGCCTTTAAAAGCATTGGAATTTACACTGCGCGCGCGTGTGTGTGTGTGTGTGTGTGTGTGTGTGTGTGTGTGTGTGTGTGTGTGTGTGTGTGTGTGTGTGTGCGGATCTTCAGGAATCCCATTGCTCCCTGAAGGCATAGGATGTTTTTCTCTACAGCGACACAGACAGAAGCACACCCACACTAACACACCAACCACCAGCGAAGCCGCAGCTTATTACGGTCTCTGAAGGTGTGCGTGTGTGTGTGTGTGTGTGTGTGTGTGTGTGTGTGTGTGTGTGTGTGTGTGTGTGTGTATATATATATATATATATATATATATATATATATATATATATATATATATACATATGAGCTTGTAAGATAAAAAGTGGGCACAAAAGTGAAGTGTCTGTCGACTGTAGAAAAGTGTATGTTATTACCAATAGGAGATGAAAAGAGATGCACGTGTTATTGTGTGAAGCCTTGATTCTGTCATTTAGCTGCTCTGTAGACTTGACGGCTGATGATAACCGTTTCATTATCATACACTCATCCCTCGGTTTGAATGTGGTGTTCAAACCGTCATTGTTTCAATTTGACAATATGTGCAAATGCACTGTTTCCATGAGTGTTGACTGATAAAGACTGACAAAGAATGGTCCTATTACAGCATGCAAATCCTGTCCCTCTGACAAAAAGCAAAAACCTACACTTCAATGACTTGCTACTACAATATGCAATATGTGTTTCAAGGTGTCTATTTTGCGCAAATAAACAACACAATGAACTACTGATGAAACTGGAATAAATGACCGCCCTGGCACAATAATGAATGCATCCCACTCTGCGGAGGTCAGACTGATTACACTGTCGCACAATCACCCCGACTGTGACGCTCTGATTGTTTTTTGTTCGCACTAGTGACAATCAATGCACAAATTACATTGTCGGACCAAAATATTGGAAGAGAAGACTGACATGTTTGCTTCTTGGATGGTGCCGACCATCTGCTTTACATTATCCCCTGTTTATGTCTGCAGTCGGAGCATAACTGAAGATATTATTATTACATTATATGTGTTCCTGCCTGCAGAGAATGGCGTTTGCAGATAATTGTATTTGTACAGCATGAAAAAACAACTTCCAAAGGCAGAATAAGTCAGGCGAGAAAATCCATCACAATAAACATGAAGCATTCACTTAGTGTTGACAGTGTGACTATAACTCTTCTTTAATTTCCTTGCTACCGTGATGTCATGTTTTGTATTCCATGATCATTTGTTTGTATTTCAACTTTAACTTGCCAGAGGGCTCGACGTGCGTGGGATTTAATGTGGGTAGGCACACACGGCACAGTTCTTGTGTGTTCGCCAGTCGTATAGTGAAAAGTGTGTCGGAGTGAAAGGGCGACAGCTCAGTAGGGCACGAGAAAGGGAGGCAGGAGGTCAGGGGAATTTTACATGAGGAAAAAATCCATTGTGACTGTCTTTTGTTTAGTTTTTTCATCATGTGTTTAAAAAATATGGTATAATGCAGCCAAAGAGAATGAAACAAATTGAATAAAAGAGTTAATCAGAGCTGGATAAAAGTAGAATAAACAAGTCTTGGGTTGATGATTAATGATACCATCGTGTTAAATGAGATACTGAATTCAAAGGCAGAATAAATTAATACAAGGCCAATGGAAAGATATGACCAGATGCAAAGGGAAATGAGCTGATACAGCTTCCCACCAGGCGGCGTGGATAGTCGTGAAGATGGTCAACTTCTAAACGTTTTTACACAAAGACAAAATTCAAGGTTATCTCGGGTTGTATATCATCACTAAAAATAGAAATAGGAGCAAAAGATGAGAGCTCCTGTTTGAAAAACAAGAGAAACAACCGGAGCCAGATGCGTAAAACTCTGTGATTATCAACTTAAAAAACTGTACGCACAAAGACATGGTCAGATTTATAAAAGCTGCACATATGCCTGGTTCTGTTTTATAAATCTCCATCATTATGGAACAAAGCGCAGATACATGAGCTTTATTCCCATTCCTACTTTAAACTTTATTTGCGATTTGACAGGAATTATGAAGCAAGAGAGGGAGACATGCCAAAGTGAAAAAATTTACCAGGGTGAGTACGAATGGGGTCACATGGTATGTTTAAGCCGTTTAAATAAAAAATAATAATAACAATTGTCTTGTAAATAATACATTTTAACAGTGATCTTCCTCCGCCCACTGTTCACATTATTGAAAAACAGCAATTTAATGAAAAGGCTGCACTGACTCATCCATCCTGTATATTTTCTATACCCACTCATTTGTGGTCAGTGTTGCTGGAGCCTATCCCAGCATGCATTGCTAAAAATTAAAGATGATACGTGTGATACATCTTTAATACCACATAGTCAATTCCAAAGAAAGGCACCAAATACACAGATATTTCTACAACCAATCAAAGGGGTCTCACGAGTAGCATGAAGTGTGGCTGAACGTACCGTGGACCACTGAATGTGAATGAACACATATAAAGCCTTCGAGGACACGATGCACAAGCATAGTGGGTCAGTGGGAAGTGCTGTCAGGTCAACACATTCTCATAATACAGTGACCTCATACAATGACCTCATGCTTCAAACTATGATTATGCAGGTACCCGTCTACCAGAGGTTTTGGATGTGTCAGGGACCATGTGTCAACTTCCTATATGCATAGTGTCTTTTCAAAATAGACTTCTGTGTTCACATGAAACATACATATTCCACTTGGCACATGCATACAGTCGCTTCTTCAAATACATTTCCAAATTAGTTTACTTAGTTTTGGGGATTTACTTGCGCATCTAAACCAATCTTAATTTCCCTATGGAGCAATAACAGGTAATACGGTGTCTTCTGGGTACTCCCAAAACCAATTATCACCAATCCACAAAATGCAAAAACATAAGTAATCTTTGCTGAGACTTTGCAGGTGAACACTGAGCTTTCTATTGTGAGCGTTTCTTCCCCTTCCTTTGGAATATGAAAATTGTATATATGGAAAAAACTAAGTATTTGCAGATTTGTGTGGTGTAAAGGCATTACTGATGGAATAAGGTCAGAGCTACAGCTAAATGCATTATGTGGTGTATTAAGAAGTGAATATCCCAGGATTTGGGGATTAAAACTCAACGTTGAAATGTTTGCCACAGAAAAAAGAAAGTCACATTTTAAAGCCAAGTGTAGAGTTTACATTTGAATATCCTAAATATTTGAAGCTCCTGAAACACAAAATCTAATTAATCTTTCTCACCAGATGTACATGAACATGAGGCTCATGCAAATGGCGTCTGTTCAAAAGCAATTAAATATCACCACAATACTCAGCTTTATCCCAAAGGAAATATCACTGTCTGTGTTTACTTTTTTCTGACAGTGGCTGAGATACTGCTGCAAATCAAAGCGTGTACAGTTTATGGTTATAGCATTGTATTGTCTTTATAAAAAAAACAAGTATCGCCATTTACAAAAATAAACGCAATTGTATGTGTTAATGAGTAAGCAATGTGTTGGATAAATAAACACATTCAGTTTTACAACCCATTGATATGCAAGTTTGACTGGAATACACACATTAGTCATAAATGATCAAATTTAAAGAGCTGGCGACTCATTATGATCAGCAATATACGTTTATTTATATCACGTTGTCGAGCAATGGCAGTTGAGGATGACTCGATCTAAAGAGCAGATTAAAACAAATCTTGCAGAAGTGAACTACGAGTGGTACAGATTTACATTCCTGCACTGTGAAACAGATAACTTATCAGGATAAGTCGAACAAAATATACCTTGTGATATAGAGCCTGATGCCCCAAATCCGACATGTTTGATTTAAAGTAGCAATACTCACCGAGATGATGGCAGCCAAAGTCTCTATGCCCCCGGTGCTCAGGGTAATATAGGGGAGAATGCTCTCTGCAAAGCCTGCCTCCCGAAGAATCCCACTGGTGTAGTACCAGATCTATGAAAAATAATACACATATAATATATATATATATATATATATATATATATATATATATATATATATATATATATATATATATATATGTTGTTGTTAGAAATTATGGACTTTGATGGGCTGAAGCACTGATTGGTGCTGTCACACTGTTTGCAGGACTTGTACATGTTTATGTTTATCTACACTTCACATATTACATACATAACTTGCATTTTTGCACTCTCCTATTGTTTGTTTATTTACACCTCACACACTTAATATACACATACATACATACTTGCACTTTTGCACTTCTACTGTTTAAGTTTAATTTAATTTAATTCCTAAATTAATACTCTGTTCTTTTTTCTTTTTTTTCATCCCAGCTATTTTTATTAGTATTTTTATTAGTATTATTATTGTATATATCTTTCATCCCTGCTGTTTTGATATCTTATTTTCTGTCTGTAAATTGCTGCTACTCGACACCAAATTTCCCCTTGGGGATTAATAAAGTATATATTCATTCATTCATTCATTCGTTCATTCATTCATTTCTCAGCTGTCAGCTTCATTGCAGCATCAGCCTCCGTAACATCACCAAGTCAGTCTCACACTATAATATTTACTGGAGTCATTTGACGGGTCTTATGGGGATGGTGAGTCCCAATAAAGACCTCCAGAGTGATCTAAATTAAATTCCTGTCTTCGTGAAATGAAAATGTATGTAAATCGAGTCATGATCTTTTTTATGATGATTCAGATGAGCTTGGGATTTCTGGCTTTGCGTTATACAGTATTACTAAAAAATCCATCAACCTATCAAATGTGAAAATTTGATTATACAAAATTGAGCACAACTATTAATCTTTCTCGTAGCCATTCTGAATATGAATGTGAAGTGATGCATTATAACTGGGGCAAGGAACTGGCTTAATAGGACCTCCTAATTTATGTTGAATATATTTACGCTTTTTTACCATTCATAACAAAAAACATCAAAGAATTTTTTTTACATATGCAGAATGTGATTTTTAAACATAACTGTTGCAAACAAAATAAAATAAAATGTGTTTATAAAAGAGACAACACATATGGGGTCACACCTGTGCATGTAGAGACTCAGGGGGTTCTGCATTGAGCTGCTACACCTGATCCACTGACACTGATGGGACTTTTTAAGAGTGAACACTGGAGTTACAAATAAATGTTGCTCCATGTCTGCTGAAGGTGTTCATAGAAAAAGCTGTTTAAGGAAACAATATGCCAGTGTAATGCTTTTAACTTGTTTTGCTTCCCTCAAATGGCCAAACAAATTGTCACTTCAAGTATGTTGCGCTGCTTGCCCGAAATAGCACTCGCTGAAATCAGGGAGCGAGGGTCAGACTGGGTGTGTTCTGCACGGTCTGATAAAAAGAAATCCGAATGGATATTTCTCTCGTCTGAGTCACTGAAGTAGGAGGTAAACACATTTCACTTTCCTGCCGTGGCACGAATCTGTCCACTGGGGTCCAAAACTGATTGACAATTTTCAGATGTGATGAGGTGTAACAGAGCATCTTGAAAAAAGGCTGATGCTGATATGCAGCATGCTTATTACGTAAATGGTCTTCAATTTAAAAAAGAAATCCTGAGAATGACTCACTAGGATAGTATAAAGAACGAGATTCCACTGACAATCTAAGGAAATTGAAATGAGCGCTGCATCTTACAGCGTTGAGGCCACAGAGCTGATAGCAGGCCATGATGATGACGATGGTGATGAGCTGCCAGCGAACAGCTGGGTTCCTCAGCAGCTGGAACACAGAGGCGATTTGCAGGTTGTCCTGAGCCCGAGCCTCCGCATGGACCTCCTCCATCTCCTGGGACACATCTTTCTTCCCCAGTAACCTCTGGAAGGCTGACACACACACACACACACACACACACACACACACACACACACACACACACACACACACACACACACACACACACACACACAGTGTTAAACACATCCACAAATAAAAACCATCATGCTGGGAGTTGTCTGGAGTTTTACCTTTTAAAAACCAAGACTGAGCGACTGTACATCCTAGCTTGTTTTATGAAGAAGAAAAAAAGCCCCAAACAGCTGTATTTGGATGTATTGAACACCATAAGTAATATACAAGTGAAATATATGGTTTGGTACATGAGAAAATTCAAATGTCACAGACATTGTGCGCAAATGTGCCCCAATGCAAATTTTGGAGACCTCGTCTGAATTTTCTCTGTACTAAACCCTCTTTAACTTTGTTCTGCTTCACTTTATCAAAGTCAACTTTTGCAGAGAGAATGTTCACATATTGTGCTATGATTTGGGTTAGAGTTGGACCTTACAGCTGCATAATTTCAAAGAAATAATCATCCTGAAAGTGCTTTTTTACTAGGCGGACCTGAAACCTTTTCATTTTTGCTGTGTGTCATCTTCATTTACTCTTAACAGTAACATATAGACTGATATTTACACATCTGAACAAAATCTCACATGTGTAGCCTTTTATTATAACACCAAAATTATTCAAATAGCCCTAGTGGTTGCAGAGATACACCATTTTTAGGGTGAACACATTTGTCACGTTGATTTGAACAATTCCTGTAAATATGACTAATGGTTAACGAGAAAACTTCACAGGATACCTCGAAGTGTATTCAAACAGATTAGTGACGTTCTGGGCTCAACATGTTCTCAATTTCAATGCTTCCTCCGGGATACATACTATTACATTTTACTGCAATGCAGATGAAACTCTGCCCTCTCAATCACAGTGATTGAAAGTAGTAAATGCTCTAATATGTTGTATTGTTCTCAAACAGAAGCAGACTAAATTCTCTCCATTTGTCATAGACTCGAATATCCTAAATATCATATTCTGGCAAACTTCATGATGAAAACAATGACTTTCATTAAAACCCTCTGCCCTACTTGTTGTGCAACAACTTAATGCACTTACGTCATGACGAGCATAAGCTATAAGATACATGTTTTTTCTCTCATTCAAAAGGAAGAAAACAACAGAAACACATACACGTTTTATATCTGTGTCTGCATCGTTTGCAGCTCGGCCAGTTGAAGGTTGTTTGAGCGTGTGCTACTTGGATGTAATGGACTGGAGGGAATAGGGGGCTGAAAAGAAACATCTCTCTTCACAATCTTTTAGCCTATCTCTGGGGTTGTGAGAATTCAAGGTGGGAACCGGGTAAAGACATGATCCAGAATAGCACATCTACGTACCAACAGGGACTAGAAGTAGGTCATTGGGACGTGGGAGTGTGAACAGTGACCACGCAGTAGGCAGTTAGGTCTGACAGACTAAAGCTGGTCCAAGGTGTCCAGGCTGGCATGGTGCATTTGTAAGACACAATTACATTGATTAATTAATCATTAGTTCAAAAATAATCTACAGCGACATAAACACCATACAAAGTGGAAAGTAAGGACAGAAAAGAAAAGAGAAAAGACTAATCATCCAAAAATGAACCTCAGTTACAATGAATAAGTTGCCTGCCATGAGACCTGACTTGATTATCATCAAGATTAGTACGTACATGAGTCTGCAATCATCTATCCCTGCTGATAGAAGCTATGGAAAACTGTTGTAATCCAGACTCACACAGGGGACGTCAGTGCCAGAGGCGTGACGTGCTATTAATGTGTGGTAACTTTTTTTAATTTTCCCTGCAGGAGAACAGCGGGGCTCTGTCACATGACACCGTTGTGGTCTGAGCACTCCCAGCACGCACAGCGGCCTGATTGACAGGCTGCTCGAGAATATACACTACATTATTACTGCGGCAATAGACACACCTTCATTGAAACAGGTGCTAAATATTTAAGAGAGTCTTAAAGGGGCTGACAAGAAGGTTAACGTGGACGCATTTTGGCTTGAATTTTAAGAGTAAGTTGTCAACAAGTCTCATTAGAAGACCAAAACAATAATGCACAAGTCCCAAGTCCATTAGTTAGTACTGTCGATGTACATCTTTATATAATGGTCAGGAATTCATGACAAAGTATGAACAAATATTTGTGTTTTTTCTAAAACAGCTGGACACTGTGGTTTCTAGTCAATTGTACTCAAACAAGAGGAGGTTGTGGATTTTGTGGGGACCATTTTCAGCTGCGGGGAAAATACATATTTTGTGCAGTAGTAGTGAGCACCTGGACAGTTTATTTGGGATTGACTCAAAATAAACTACAGTGCCCATGTTCATGGCAATGAAGGAATAGTCCAACCGGTGTTCAGGTGCTGCTTCTCTGTGTGTTTTTAATCAAGGTTCAAGGTTCAAGGTTCAAGGTTTTTTTATTTGGCCATTAGATTAATGGCACTGACACTAAATACACTGACACTGAGGTTTGGAAAATGTACCGCTTTGCTTAACTCAGACACTACTTATCATTAGCACTTGATGGCAGGCCAACACACATGTGGAGTGTTTGTAGTTCCAACAACATAAACAAAGTGACACCTCACCAAACGTATCCTTTAACTTAGCTGGTTGGTCCATTCATTTCTGCACAATGACTATCAAGAAGTGTTTCTATAAATGTGTAAGAAGGATAACACATAGCATTCGTAAGGTCATTTGATGGGAGTGACAAGCAAAATAAGTGCCGCGGGGAGTCGGATATGTTTGAAAACTGCCAAACGAAAACAATAAATGAAACAGCTAGATTATATCCCAAGACTTAATGCAGGTCAGAGACCTTCAGCCACTATGAGAACAACTAGAGATCAGGGAAAAGGTCCAGAAACAAGCACATACTGTAATGCATGAAGAGTTATGATTGAATCGGTGTGTTGTGAAGGTGAAACCTCATGCCACATATTCTCATGTATTCTTCAGAAATATTCAATACAGTAAAGTCAAGGCTCCTGAAATTAAGCCGCTTTTAGTCTACAAAACTATCTCACCTTCAACCTATAAGTGGAAGGCAGGGCCACTATAGGACGCGACAAGAGAGGAGACGAAAAGAGACAAAAGCTCATTTCCTGATGCCAATTTGTTGAGCAGACTCAAGGTTGGAATTATTTATTTGGTGAGAGCAGCTATAAACAAAGACAGATGGCAAAACGAGAGTGAGCTAAAAATAAAAGTGCTCCATCACAAGAAGTACAAGCACCGTCCTTGAATTCCAAATACTTTAACAACAAAGTTTCAAGATTACCTTCACTGCTCAAAGTTAGTTAGTTTTCAAAGAGACGCCATTACAAGTATTTGTTATTAAAAAAAATGTTATATGTGTGTGATAACTTTCCAAAATTGATAAATCATGTCTCATAGCTGTATTATAAATTAAGCTCATAGGTCTGTGACTCAAACTAGAATTTGTGAATGATATTTTACATCTGATTCATACCTGAAGCAAAATGCTCTTAATGGTGAGCCCCATGTGGTGTCATCATGATGTGTTATTCTTGATGTCTTATTATATTGCGGGGCAGATAATGTTAACATGTTAATATCTTCAGGTGAATCAGACAGCTCTACAGACAGGGGCGGAGTCGGGTGAAAAAGTGGCCCGGGAGTTTGTCAGACCGGCCCACTCAATACACGGCGCGTTGCCCACTCAATGCATCGCCTACTTGGAAAAATACCCATACACTTAACATTATTGTGGATGTTTACAACAAATTTACATCATATATGTTGTTTTTTTTTATAACATTTGGATCCACCAATTTTCCTGGATGGACACATGGAATAAAATAACACCCAGCATGCACCTTGTTGCACGCTGGGTGTGTGATTGTGTGTGTGTGTGTGTGTGTGTGTGTGTGTGTGTGTGTGTGTGTGTGTGTGTGTGTGTGTGTGTGTGTGTGTAAGGGTGTTGAAGGTGCATAACACCTCGTTGAATGTGCATAACACCTCGCACTCAAAAACGGCTCCGTATGCGAGCGAGTGACGCAAGTATTGAGTAGGCTAGAGTGATTGACATTTAATAACACCTAAAACAAAGTTAGACTGGAGGGAAGAGATGAGTAAAGAAAATGAAACCCATGAAAGCGAATACAGATTGCGAGGAGTAGTATAAATGTCAGTCGTCGAGTGTCAGCAAGTATTGGCTTTAGGTATTAGAGTAAATGTAATGTGTTCTGTGAAGCATGGAATATAGTTGGGGCTGTGGATGTCAGAGGGAGGGCCGGATGGTGATGGAGGTGAGCCAGCATTGGACCAGCCCGCCCCGCCCACAGATGCCACCAAGACATCACACATGCAACGTGTGCATTGGTAGCAATTTGATGAACTTCTATTAAATGTCATGAAATTAAACATAAAATGTTTCCCAGTTTGTTTCTTAATTAATCTATTTTATATATGTAGAGAGTATTTTGGATGCATTTGTATTGCCAAGAAGTTACAGTCCATACGAAGTGAGGAAAACCAAAACATCCGATTTAAGTTTTACAACGATCAATACTGCAGAATAAAACTCATTGTTCAAATGTATTTCAACATTTCATTGTGGATTTTATGTATGTTATGAAATACCAAATCGGATGTTCCACATTACAAAGTACACAAGCAACCAAACCTTCAGAGAGGGCCTCTCTATGATGAATGGACAAGACATCTAAGAGTTCAAGCCCCCCCAGAGAAAAAAACATATCTGAAGTCACATGTTGCTACATGCGTCGTTAACACATTCATTTTGAGCTATTCCTCTCCCCCATGTGGTGCCTTCTCGTGTCCTTTTAACATTCAACAAGACCTCATTAAGTCTCAGATATCTAGAAATGTTGGTCTTGAGAGTATGTACTTAAATCCTTAAAGGACATTGGATTGTTTAAATTATTATTTTACAGGTTTCAAGACTTCCTTATCTTTTGAGGAGAGCGTAATAACTGAATTTGAAAGTCATAAAACATGTACTGCTGATTGGTCCTTCAATGTTTGCTCATGGAAGCAACACTATGGTTAAGTTATAGTTATACTTTAGCAACTAAAATAATTTGGTTTGGCAAAGATTGTGATGTCATATACGTTATGGTAATTACAGTATGTATGACACACACTCACATGAGATCATTTAGTGTGACTTACACTCGGGAGAGTACCATTTACTCCGATGGCTGTCAGATAAACATCCATAATTCTGCTTGATTATTTTTAGCATAACTTCAGAACATGCCTGAGAATGATCAGGTTCATCGTTTTTTTCCCAGTATCTGGTGATAGCTTTCTATAGATCCGCAGGAACATTGCAAACGGGAACTGCTAAAAGCTTGTTTTGGCATACCTTTGATGGTGCCACTTGCCAAACGAAGTGGCTCAAAAGAGAATACAATGCGGACATAACAGCCAATTTGATAAACTTGGAAGGAGTCTTGCTGTCCTGATGGTTTTCATTTTTTTCAGTCAACATATTGGTTCCCAAATCTGCCTGCCAGCTTCTGTTTTTTTACAACAAAGTTTGTCTTTATTAAAAACATCAAACATTGGATTTTTCACTTGGAAGTTCACATCCCTAGTGTAGCCCTGTCTACAAATATCATTTAGACATCAGGATGTAAATAGTTTTCTAAAACATTCAGTTAAAAGTAGATAATCATAGAAATAATTTGAGTTCTCTTCAGTGCAAAAGTTAGAGTTTATGCAAATGAGCATAGTTTGCTTAAGGTGTACATGATTCAGCATGTGCTTCCTCACAGCCTAACTTGTTTTACAGAGTAATCTGTCAATCTTTGTTTTTCTGTGTGTTAATTGGGTTGTCCTGAGACTAACAGCCAATCCAATCTACGTCTCAGGTAGAGGGGTGGGACTTAAGCGGATTTAGAGTTATCGTGTGATAGTGGACGGCAGAAGCAAATGAGCACCGTTGAGTGAATCTGGAATTGTTGTATGAGAACATAATGTTAAGAACTTAATGGCTGACGACCAGTTATCCCATGGTTTGCACTTTTATGTGATCTACACAAGGAGACGGACGTTTGTGACTGAGAGGAAGGATCGGGAAAGCTCTCGTGCAAAAACATGCTTAAATATACACGTCGACAATAGTTAAGAATAATAAAACCAGGTGTGATCAACACAGATAATAAATAATCAAATCACAGTATATTAGTCCCCAGTGAAATGGAATTTCTTTTTACCATATCGTACTTGTATGCCATATCAACGTACAAATAATTTGATGAAACAGAATCATGAGTTTACTGTTAACACCAGCCTTCTCAAAAAAGACATCCTCTGTTGTAGCCCAGAACAAAACTTTTGAACTAGACTATGGTCACCAATTGACTTTGGCTTGTACAGCATAGCATGTTGTCCACAAAGTGTTTGATTTCAAAGTGTTAAAAGGGATGTATCTGGATCTTTCATTGTCATCTGAGAATTTCACAATGTAATTTTGGGGAGTTTTGCTCACACACCTATTTGTATATAATGTGAAGGGAACTGCAGCGCTAACACACCCTTGGGCCCTTGCTAACAGATTTAGGGTCAGATATTGCATTATTTTTATATGTTGGACTCTGTTAGTTAGGAAAGAGAAATACCATTTGATAATAAAATAATTTAAACTCATCTGTTTCATTTTATCCTGTAATAAATACGTGTTAAAAGCTGAACTAAAATCAATAAAAAGTAAATGTGCATGTGTCTTACTGTGGGTTAGGTGGGTGATACTATGAACTGCATCATCAGCGCTTCTTTGTTGTATTTAAGCAAATTGCCTCAGTTTTCAGTAGTCACAATATGTTTTTGAAAACATTTCATCACACTTGAGGTCAATGCTACGAGACTATAATAGTTGTTCTCTCTTCTTGAACTGAAATGATTATTGTTTTTTTCAGAAGTGCAGGGACAGTGTGTCCATTAGCTCTCTGTGAGTCATGAGCAGAAGAAATATGGATGTGTTGCTTGGTTCCATATTGGTGATGGCTTTCATTGAATGTTCTTCAATAAAGTTCTTTTGTTGTCTCCTGGCCTTATTTAACAACTGAATACGTTCCTATCGTTTTTAGCTTCACTCAGTCCTTATTTAAAAATGCCACCTTTCATCGTCTAAAATAGAGAAGGCCACAGTTATACTGCAATGCTACAAAGCATTTAACATTAAGCTGTAATTTAGAACCAATCCTTCAGAGAGCGCCCTTTCATAGAGTATAGACATCAAAGAGTTCAAACCAAGCCAGAGAAAAAAACTATCAAAGTCATATCTGATGTCACTTTATTCTACATGCTTCGTTAACTCGTGAAGTTTGAGCTAAGCAAGAGGAGCTAGGCAAGAGGATGCATATAGATGAGTTGAGAGTTGAGAGCACACATCTGAATCCTTTCACACATGCAACGTCGACATTGGATTGTTTTGAGGGAAATATGTGTGAGGAACAAGACATTGCATACTTTGCAAGGTGGAGATATTTAGAGCTGGAACGATGATTTGATTAATTGATAAGTTGTCAATTAGTACATTAATTGACAACTACTTTGAGTATTTGTATAAGAAAACAAAAGCTCAATTATCTGATTCCAGCTTCTTAAATGTGAATATTTTCTGGTTTCTTTACTCCTCTTCGACAAGAATATAAATATCTTTAAAGACATCAGGGCGTCATCATGGGCTTTGGAAAACACTGATCAACTATCTTTTGACATTTTATACAAGCCAGACAACTAATAGATTATTAATCTCGACAATAAACGACAGATTAATCAACAGTGAAAATAATCGTTGGTTGCAGCCCTAGATATATTCACAATGTCTGAGGTCTCCATTAAAGCAATATCCAATTAACAGGAAGAATGACAGTGTTCTTTTTTTTTTTTTTATAGACTTGAAACATTGTCTGAACCTATCCTGAAATGGTTTCTCCCATTTAAATTATATTGGGGGAAACTGAGCCAAAGCAATTGTGAGATATACTGTAAAAACCACAAGTCTAAGCAATGAGAAAGCTATCACTGAGTCAGTGGTCTTGGTAAACAACATCAATACCCTGCAGATTACGATGTTAATGTATGAGACTATCCCAGGGGGGTAATCAACCTGCACTGCTTTGATCATAGGAGCGCTTTAACCTCAAGAAGGCAGCATGGGCTGATGTCATGCAGCACAATAACTCTGTCACACACTCTGGCTTCCCTCATACAGTTTTTCTATTTTTCAACACCATGCCTACGATGCACACACTCCCATATAGTGTCCTCTCCTCATCCCTCTGTGCGTGTGAGAGTGTAGACGTAGCACTAGGTCACGTTTGTGGGCCCTCCCCCCCTAAACGACAGCGTTTTGAGGCCCCGCATGGGTTGTGCTCCGACATAAGCAACAGCAAGGAGGGCTCTGACTTGGCTCGTCTCCATGACATTACTCTGGAGGGAAGGACATTTTTTTGTTCTAAATAGACGGTACAACACGTGTCTTTCAGTTCATCTAAAAGGTATTTATTTTAAGGATTCTATGGTATTGTTGTTTGTATCGTTACTGCATTAAAAAAAAACATTTTCCTAAAGGTTTGGTGTGTTTTATGCATGTTGTGGTCAAACCAGGTGGAAAGGCGGAGCAGGCAGAGCACAGGGGGCGGATCCCCAAACTCAGGTTGGGGGAGGTGATCGAGGGAGTGTACTTCCCAGTGTAGGTGCTGCAGCCAATTAGCACATGGCATTGGTCACACCTGCAGCCCATCAGCTAATTAGAGGGAGCATATCTTCTAAGAGCTGGGAAGCAGCAGCAGGAGGAACAGGGACTGGACAGGAGGCAACGAGGATCTCCTGAACCTCTGGAGTGGAGCCGCATTGGACGGGAGGTAATCCAGCGCACTCGCCTCTCTCCTCTGCTCTGCCCACACAGGACGCAGGAACCGTCGTGAGACCGAAGGTCAAAGACCCTGACCGGGAGGAATCTTTTGTTGAGTTTGACCCCATCCCCCTTTACCCTAACCTATTTATTAAAGGACACTTTTTGTTACAGTACTACTGTCTCTGAGTCTCCTGTTTTATCTCTGAATCTTGCCTTCAAGTCCCTCAGGTTGCCACAATGTTTGTAATCCCAATCCCTAAACTGAAAAGCAAATACCTACACAATTAACACATATCTGAATAGTCGTATATTCCGGTCCAGCCCTAGTATTTGCCCTAGTATTTGTACCTTGATACTCTTACCCTTTTTTTTCAAGCTCCAGAAGGGCGTGGACGTGATTGGTGTACAGAATAGAAAGTTGCTTTCGAAACACAAATGTATTTGAGACAAGAAAGCTTCTCGTGGTCGCCTGGATGCATTCTAACCATATTCTTGAAGGAGAACAGGTGATTTTTGGAGCATGTACAATACCTCTTTCTGCTCCGGCCTCATCCCTCCTCTCTATCAGCAGGTAGCGAGGACTCTCGGGGAGGAAGGGCAGCACACACAGCTGCAGCATTGCCGGTAACGCCAGGAAGGAAAACAGGTAGCACCATCTGGTTTCCTGCAGTCAAAACATCCACAAAAGAACGACTTTTAAGTAGCAGTCATGGTTTATGATATACAAAGACGTGAGATAAAGCTGATACTCCACTGAATAAGAGGATGCACAGCATACCCTCATTTAGAATTCCTGCAAACAATGCTGATTATCATTTAAATGCAATATAGCAATAAGTTACAGTGCTTGTAGAAAATAGGCCATAAGCTTAAGATAGCGTAAGCTAAGTATAAGACGTATGGTCTTCAAGTGATGCATTTATTAATGCATATGTTTACTTGTATGTAAACATATCCATGAGTCAAAGGTAGCATTAAATACACCATAACAGTATGTTATGCTGTGTGGCAGATGGTGAATTTGTTTTTGTTTGAGGCTATCGCTCTAAATAACACTATTACTAATTAGTGTTGTGTTAAAAAGTGTTGTGGTTTCAGTTTTGCTCCGATATCCTGAAAACTACAAAAATACAAAATCCTAATTCTTGTGAGGTAACTCATTACAGATTGATTTGTAGCATGTTTACAACACGGGGCTCTTTAAGTGGCACCTTCCTATTGTCTTGGAAATGACTTTGGTCAAGGGCGCTCCTGCCTTCATAGACGATGAACTCAAATGCAGTTAACTGTTTTCCCAGTCACTGCCATGACAGTGACTTTTGAAGTACAAAATGATCAGCGGATTAAAAGGTCAATACAGTAAAACTTGCAGTAGGAATGCAAGAAACTGTGTTTTAGCTTTATTATCATAACTATGCCTATGTTATGAAGTGAAGACAGACAACATGGCAGCAGAGTAACAGAGTGATGCAGAACCAAACAAGTGCATTAATGGGGAAGCGAGGTTGTCTCACTTCCACTGCAAGGTGATTTGTTCACAAAATGCCTGAGGCCAAATATTTGTCAAAGCCTGCTAGATTTATAAAAGCTGTAAACATGGTATTTTTCTGCGATTTTTTTTCTTTCTGCAGCCAAGGGAAGATAACGCTATATTTTACAATCATCATTCCTGGAAAATACTGGTTGCCTGATTCTCACTCAAAAGGTGTTCTAGTTTGTAAAGGCATGTCCGACTTGATACAAAGTATTCCGGGAATGCAATTCCGTCAGTGTCAAAAATCTGACAGTGTCGGAAAGCTCCAAGGCGAGTGTGAAAACCAGTCTGTCGATGAAGGTCACCACCGCCACACACCGTGAAGGATCTCTTACTCATACGTTACAAAAACACAGAGACTGTATTGATGCAGCTCATACAAAGCATTGCCCTGAAGAAGGATGACAGGACACCCCACTATTCAGGACTCTCCGTGATCGCGCCCGTGCAAACGGGAGGGAGACAATTATGCAGAGACTGTGGAAGGGAGATGCCATTTGGAGAGAAAATGTCAGCTCTCAACTCAGAAGAACTCTTTGGGGGATTTGGTTGCCTATAACCTTTAATACATGGCTAGGAACATTTTAATCAGACTGTAAAACTTTTTTTAAAGTATAATTAACTTTTTTAACGACCCGTGTTGTCAGCCTGAGCTGTGAATTATCTGCTCACTCGCGAGGTATAAAGTCTGCAACACTTGTCCACCGAGAGGTGATGACACTTTAATGAGTCAAGTGTGTGCTACTGTGTAGTATAATGTACCGTATAATATATATATAAATATATTGTAGCGACCCTGTACAGGCGTCTGTTAGTGGGGAGGGGTCGGTCAGGGGGCCTCTCACTCTCTCCGGCCAATCACAGGGAAGCAGCGTGCTCTTGGTAGGGTTGCGGCCTGTGATTGGTGGAGTAGGGGGGTAGGCGGGTGGTTAAGGAGGAAGTGACGTGTGTTGTGGTATGTTATGCTAGTGTGGGGGATGCTACGTGTGCAACTGTTAGCGAAGAGCCTGTTGACAATCCTGTGACCACTGTTGTAATAAAAACCGGAAAGTTAACGCAACCCAACGTCTGCGTGTCGTATCTGCGGACGTTACAATATATATATATATATATATATATATATATATATATACACAGTCCAACTGATTCAAATGTAAAGACCTAAATTAAAACAGAATTAATAGAACTGGTTGTTTAGCCACCTGAGGGCAACAGAAAAAGATGTCAAGATCACATTAATATTGTTATTCTATAGAGTTGATATGGCTAACGTATTAGCAAAAACGTTTAGCTATCGATATCATAATGAGAGCAACCACAATAATAGGGAAATTGTAGTGAATAAGCGGATACAAGCGGCCGAAATGAGCTTCCTCCGTAGGGTGGCCGGGCTCAGCCTTAGAGATAGGATAAGGAGCTCGACATCAGGGGGGAGCTTGGAGTCGAGTCGCTGCTCCTTCGTGTTGAAAGGAGTCAGCTGAGGTGGTTCGGGCATCTAGTCAGGATGCCTCCTGGACGCCTCTCATTAGAGGTTTTCCAGGCACGTCCAACTGGTAGGAGACCCCGGGGAAGACCGAGGACACAAGGAGGGATTATATCTCCCGGCTGGCCTTGGAACGCCTCGGGATCCCCCAGAATGAGCTGGAAAGTGTTGCGGGTGAGAGGGAAGCCTGAGTCGGCCTGCTGAACCTGCTGCCACCGCGACCCGACCCCGGATAAGCGGCTGATAATGGATGGATGGATGTAGTGAATAAATAAATAATGGTAACGATAAAGATTAGAAGTAATCTGAATTCATTCAAATAATGGAGATTTTACAGCAATGATAAAATAGCAACATTATAATCTCATTATAAAACACAATTCAATTGACCACTATTCATTACAACCACCAACGGGATTTAGATCTCCAGATATAACATCAGGGTTGCGAACCAACTCCAAAAGTAAGTCTTCTGGCATCGGTGCTTAAGGTTCGCAACATATGCACGATTGTGCCGTAAGTATACATTAGATATCAACGGAAGACTCATATTTGGAGACAGTTACACAATTAAAATGTTCACCGGACCATAATGCATGATCTTCAAGACTTCAAGACTTGATGACACACAAATGGGCCATTTAGGCGACACTCCCACGCCTGATATGGCGCCACATTCCCACCATATCTGACAACGCATCACAACCTTTCTATTAATTTCCTATTGAGAGCAGGAGAACCAGTGGCGCAGTGCACTGGACATATTTGTGCTGTATGTACATATACTGTACATACAGTACAATTAGGGACCATAATTAGGTTCTAAGAAAATACTTTACATGATCCGGAGAGACTATTTTCATGTGGACCTCCACCTCCATGTCTATTACTCATTACGGCCCTTCAGAGATATTTCTAGTAATATTTAAAACATTTATGAAGTACGTATTTTTGCCTGTGACTGATGCCACAGGCTTCCACTATTCTCTTCATTCTCTTCACGTTGCTCTGTGCACTAAGTCACGGGTGAGATATGTAAATACTTGCATGCTGCACTGAGATATATAGGTCGTCTTATCCCAGCAGGAGATGAGCGTAGGCGCCTAAATTAGACTTCTTAGAGGCTGCTATGACAGAAAAAATATGAGTTAATGTTATACAAGCATTGATTTCTGTCCACTGTTCAATAAGAAATCTCTTTTTTTTACCTCTATATAATTTAGTGGTAGGATATCATACAACGGGCTGCACGATGGTATAGTGGCTATAGGTCACCTCACAGCAAGAGGGGCCAGGGTTCGATTCCCGGTTTGGGCCCTCCTGCTGAGTGGAGTTTGCACGTTCTCCCCGTGGCAGCGTGGGTTCCCTGGCAGCGTGGGTTCTCCGGCTTCCTCCCACAGTCCACAGACATGCAGCTTAGGTTAATTTGAGACTTTAAATTGGCTGTAGGTGTGAATGTGAACGTTCAGGCTCCAGCCCCCACTAATAGGATAATAGGATAAGCAGTTCAGATAATGGAATGGATATCATAGAGCTTGTCCCAACAAGTCCCGACAAAATAAAATACAGTTGAATGTGCTTAATCAAGGAGGGTTTACAATAGGTAGATGTAAAGTATATGAAGATATCTGCCACACACACACACACACACACACACACACACACACAGTTTACAAACTAAACGCACGCCTTATGGTGTCTACCAATAGCTCCTTTCCCTCCTGGGCCCTGATCTCATCCTCCATAGTGATAACGCAGCTCAGAAAACCCTGCTGTGACCTGAAGTGAGACTTGTTTACAGTAAAGCAGCAGACATATGGTTCATGCTGCATTCCATTTTCCCTTTCAATTATCTCCTCTGAGAATGCATGAGGCTGCAGGCTGTGCATTGCCATTGTGTGATTGAACAAAAGCAGAGGATGAAACACATTTTAACTTTTTGTTTTGAGTTGAGAGACAGAGAAGAATGTGCCCTTCATGAAGCTCGGGCTGCTGCTGCAGGAAAACCACCACAAAGAGAGGAGGTTAGTGTGAACAGATAACTTCTCAGATAGAGCTAATGGAAATGTCAGGTGGCCCACGTCTGTGATGTATCCAATTATACAAGTTAACATTATCTGTGGTAGGTCAGTCTTAATTACTGTACCTCACCAGACCATTCTCCAAGTGAGAAATGAGACTGCTCAATGTGCACATTTACTGAGTTCGCTGCAGGCAGCGACAGCTCGTCGCAAATCTTTATTTTCAGAAAGGGTGGTGAGATGTAATTGGCTGTCACTCACAGTGACGTGGTTAGAGACTAATTAAAAGGTGCATTACAGGGTGGGGGGAAAAAAAGTTCTCTTATCCTGGAAGAGAAATTAAGTGGTTGGTAATAAGAACTTTTTTTTTTATCCATCCAGCAATGCATAGCGCATGCCAAATGATTTGGTGCACAGATATTCTGCTTCTCCCTTGAAAGGTTGTTTCATGTCTCATTAGTCGGTCCATTACCTGAGATAAACATTTCTCTGCAGTTATTGTATGTTGGTAGAAGGTATGAACACAACACAGATCTCGTTGGTAAAAACCTCACGTCACCAGAATCTCAGCCTTTGGAATATATCGGTGGAAATCTGCCGGGATGAGAAGAAAAGCCTCTCATCCCTCTGCCTTTAGCTGTAATGAATGCCACCTCCTCTTTAAACCTATTTTCCTGATGCTCTGTCAAAAGAGGAAATTGACAGCTGGACCCTGCTGTCCTATTCTTAAAATATTAAAGTGTTGCTCGTTGTTGTTTGGGGAACTGGTATTCCACGAGGATTCACACCTTACAAGAGGGGCGTTAAACTTTGGCCGAGCAGTCTCATTGAAAGATGGCGAGCTGAAGCTCTTGGTGTTCACAGCACACACCTGACTTCATAAATTACCTGGTAATGAAACAAGAAATGCTCAAACAAATGCAAGCAAATTGTTATTTTAAATGTTCAACGGCGTTTGTTGTTAATATGTTGAAAACAGGGAGAGAGCAAGTTGGTCTTCATGTGCATGTTTATCTATAAAAAAGTGTCTACATATTTTGCCTGTAAATTATTATTATTTAAAAAGGGCATTACATGTTATTCTGTGGTTTGGTTATATGCTAATAGGATTTTCTTTGAGTTAAGTAGATCCTAATAGTTGGGGAACTTTCGCTATCTTTGTGGGGCAGAGACAAAACTTAAAATACATGTGTTCACCAGATTGTCTTTCATGATATCGTCGATTCCACTTAAAATATCTGAATATTGGTTTAAAGAAATTAAAAGAGCGTTTTTATAATGTTATGGAGAAATAACATAACAAGAATTAACAAGAATCTGTCTCAATAAACCTACAAGGCAGAGAAGTAAAGGGGTGTTATGGATAATATGAAACAGAAATATATACACTACCGTTCAAAAGTTTGGTTTCAGTTTCTTCGCAATTTCTCGCATGGAATAGGCTTCATTTCTAAGAACAAGAATAGCCTGGTGAGTTTCACATGAAAGTTCTCTTTTCTGGCCATTTTGAGAGTATAATCAAACCCACAAATGTGATGCTCTGTGATACTCAACTAGCTCAAAGGAAGGCCAGTTTTATAGCTTCTCTAACCAGCATAACTGTTTTAAGCTGTGCTAACATGATTGCACAAGGGTTTTCTAATCATCCATTAGTCTTCTATGCGATTAGCAAACACAATGTACCATTAGAACACTGGAGTGATAGTTGCTGGAAATGGGCCTCTATACACCTATGTAGATATTTCATTAAAAACCAGACGTTTCCACCTAGAATAGTCATTTACCACATTAACAATGTATAGTGTATTTCTGATTAATTTAATGGTATCTTCATTGAAAAAAACTGTGCTTTTATTTGAAAAATAAGGACATTTCTAAGTGACCCCAAACTTGTGAACGGTAGTCTACATTTTATTTATATGACAAAATATTGTCAAGAGTGAAAAAACAATATCCCTTCCTTCTTTGTTTTATTGTCCAGAAGTCAATACTGTTTAGTTTGACTTAAAATAGAAAGCCAGTACAATGTATAGAAACCTTAAAACCTATAAGTAGAAGTCTGGTCGAGAGAGATTAGTAATGCAACAATCTCTGAAGCAAATGTATTATATGTATGCAAGTGCATATCTAACCCTATATGCATGCATTTTGGTCTGTAACCACGAGCGTACTACTACCACGAGCGTAAACATTAGATTATGGTTAACATGGTGTACTAAAATCTATAATTGATATTTTTTATAGAAACAATGTATCAAATGACTATGAAAACAGTGTGATGATCTGAAAGAGCAATGAACGTACTGAGGACTATCACTTGAACTTGAAGCTCCTTTAGTGCATCGTTCTGTTCATGTTCAGTCTCCCAGTGTCGTTTTCAGCCACAGCAGGCAGCAGCTTTCAGAAATAGAATCCTCTAAAACCCACTGAACAGCAGTCTGTTTCCCGTCTTTTTGTGAAAGACAACTACTCTAACTTCACATTTACCGTAGAGACATTTGAAGTAATCAATCCTGTACTATCAAAGTAATTTAGAATACCATACTACTCTGATACCTGTCTGATAAGTCACAACAATCTTAAATTAATTGAATTACAGGGACCATCCAAACATATAACCATTGATTTGTTTTGCCCACTTACACAACCCTCTGGAGCCAAAGACAAGTCTGATGAAGGATACATAGATAAAGGCACATAATGGCCTCTGAGTCTAATCTTACTGGTGGAAGATGTAATAAACATGTTTCCCTACTGGGAAAAAGTCAGTGGCTAAGCATGAAGGTTAGAGTCATTATCATTTGTCAAAGTGTATCACCATTTTGGACCAAAGAGGGAGGGACATCTGAGACCAGCTCCCATTAACAGATGCCTCCACTGAGTCTCAACCAACGAATAGCAAAGACCGGTGGCATTATCATAAGATATCAAAGGTGTCTGTGATGCATGAACACATAACCGTGGCTGCATGAAGACATTTTATATTTATAAAGGTGCTCTGCAGGTTGAAATGATGGATGGGACAAACCAATACTTATAAATTAAAAATGAGTACCTGCTTTGCAGGAAACTCGGCCATTATGCCCATGTGTAAATGTCAGCGCAAAAGGACAGGAGGAAGAGAGGAGAGAAAAACCTGGTCAAATCCTTTTAAAATACATATAAATGAGGGGATTCACAGCTCAAGACATACTTTGGGTTTCAAACAGTATGGATGTCTTCCTTAACTTTTCTTGAAAGTGAAAATACACATTTATTTCTATAATTTGTTCGTGTATCAATTGAGGGAGGAGAGAGAAAGACAATGATGAATAAGAAGGACGATACATTAGCTGTATGGGGCATATGAAATGTAAATTAATTAAGTTACATGTAACCCCCCCACCACCAGTTACTGTTGGTGGGGGGATTTTGACAGTTTGTGGTGTTTCGTTTATTTTGAGGATTCTGCAGAGGGATGTGCCGGTGCTTCATGGACTGGCTGCTTCATTGCTGGGTTGTGAATGGCTCTCTGTATGTTTTTCTTTGTGAGGATGATGTCTGTGTCCGAACATCTGGGGATGTATTGGGTGCTGATCATAGAAAAAGAATAAATGGGGAATAAATAAGTACATATATATTAGGGCTGTCAACGAATAATCGAAATTCGAATATATATTTGAATAGTTGTTAAAAACAGAATTTCGAATGTGAAAATTAATATTCGAATGTAAAAAAAAAAAAAAAAAAAAGTATTTCGGAGGATAATTATCGTGAATCTGGCAACCCCCGCCGCGGCCGCGATGAAGTGTCCTCTTTTTGTGTGTGTGTGTGTGTGTGTGACGAGCCGTTCGGGGCAGAGTCTCTGACCCGGAGCAGACGTGAAGCTGGTTGAGGCTTTCACGGGGTTTTGCTGTTGTTGTGGCGTAGGCTGCGGTCCACAGTAGCCTGTTCTATGTTCCCTTAATAAACACCCTGTAAGCCAGCTAACGTCTCGTAGCTGTCCTGACCCAGGGTCGCTACACTATGTAAGCTAGAGTTAGCTTACCATTCAACGACAAGCAACTTGAGGCCACATCTCCAGAATGTGCACCCAAGAGAATATGGCATAAAATGTGGAACTTCAGAGAAACAGCCCCGTCTGGATACGTATTTTGCGCCGTCCGCCACAAGTTCGTTGTCTGCGGCACGACAGGAGGCCTGCACGCAAACATTGATTTCGTTCGTATGCAAGGACATGAGGGCTTCAGGGAGTTCTGTGAAGCACTGGAACCGAGGAACCTGATCAGCACTCAGCATGTGTTTATTGTTGCCGTTCATTTAAACCGCTATGCGCGACCGACGGTGCGGTGCGGTGGGGGGGGGGGGGGGCACCTAAAAAGAATTTTGTATTTACACATATATTCGAATATGTTCGAATATATGTGTTTTTTTAAAGGGAATATTCGAACGTCATTTTTTAGCAATTTTGACAGCCCTAATATATATATATATACACATACATATATATATATATATATATATATATATATATATATATATATATATATATATACACATACATACATATATATACACATACATACATATATATATATATATATATATATATATATATATATATATATATATATAAAATCACGAACACTCACATACCGGTCATTGTTTTGTGCACCGTTGCACCAGTTATAGCAGGCTAAAGTCCGTATTGTGTGGCTGTGGTCTTGGCTGCTGCTGCATATTCAAAGATTGATCTGATGTAGGTCTGATCAACTTTGAGGATGACTTCAGGTGATACACCGTGTCTGTTTACAGTTACTAAAGGCTTGTCATCGGTGCCACTGGGTCGGATTCCGGCAAACTTAAACATAATCGTGCAGGTTCACCAGAAACTCCATCAGCTGGCAGGGACCGGCCTGGGGAAGAGCTCCAAGCCCACCCAAGTTGAAACCATGATTGTTATGTTACAAGTGTGTTATGACCTGGTTCAACAAAAGAGTGACAAAATCATGGCTCCTACACACACCTTCTACTCCGCCACCAGTACCTGGTGGAGTAGGCGGAGTAGAAGGTGTGCAGGTTTGTCGTTATTTAGAGAGTGAGGCTGGAGGCGTCCAATATTTCTTTGAGTGCTAATTTGTTTGTAGCGTCACAGTTAACAGCCTTGTGCATCAAGTCTCCTATTAACACGTTGTTTTGTTATAGGTGATGGTTTTAATGAGCTTTTCAGAGGGCTGTATTCCATTGGGACAAGAGTGGGGGATACATTTTAAAACAGTGTGTTATTATAATTAGTGTTTGTGAGTTCTTCCTTTGTGAGGGTTAAGAAGGGTTTCCCTGTAATCTGTGCCTTGTTTGATTAAATGTGTTACCAGTTTAATGGACACTATACTTTGACCTGTTTTTCAGTTAAAATGTGTTTCATTTTGCATTTATTTTTCCTTATTCCTCTTATGTTAATGCATTAAAAGGTGGGTGTCATAAAAGAAGGCTAAAAGAATGAGATGAGGATAAAACTACGTGCAGTTGGCACATTTCGCGTGTGCTCTGTCCTCATTGCATTGTTTGTTGGGGCAGTTCCCTGAACATCGGAGACATGTGACCGGGTTCTTGCATCGCATTGATACGTGGTTGAATTGCAGTTGAAACTGTGTTGAGTGGACTGGACTTTTCAAACCGTCTTGAGGGAGACCTAGCGGCTCTGCTGGTAATGCAATGGGCTTTGTTGATGGAGATGCCTTGTTTTTCCAGTTCTTCATTTATTTCTTCAGGGTTTCCAAGGGGAGAGAAAGGAATTTATGGAGTGGGTGAATATCAGAATGCATCCCCTCCTCATGCTGATTAGCTTTTTATTTGTAACGTCTCATTTGCATCATATCAGGTATGACAACAAATCACTTTCCAAATCTGTGAGCACAAATATCAAGGCCCCTTGAATGCAACTCCAACAGCTTTCACATCACTCCAAAATATTTCTATATGTCGTGGCTAGCTCACGAGTGGATTTTCTTTTTGACAGTAAGTGGACGGACCCAGTCACCATTGTATCTCTTGATTTAATTGGTTACAATCCTCGACGGATATTATTCGATACACAAAAACGAGGTGGCGGTATAAAGTTGCAATCCGCCACTAAACATTACATCACTACAGCCAAGAGGTACATATTGTACTTTTACTCCACTACATCTCAGACGTAAATATCATACTTTTTACTCCACTACGTATGTAAGAGGTACATATTGTACTTTTTACTCCACTACATCTCAGATGTACATATTGTACTTTTTACTTCTGTGAATAGTTGGTGGAGTGTGTTCAGTAGACGAGAGTGCTGGTGTTTCCTTTAGTGATTTGGTCTCCTGTAGATTGTGACTCTTCTTCTGTGGTGCTGTAGCTCCCCCTGATGGTGTGACAAGCTGCAGTAAATCTAGTTCACTGAGGGTGATTATTTGGATGACATTGGATGTGTTGGCTAGCTGCTTGTGGTGGTACAGGCGCAGGTCTTAGGGGGTTGATTGGGTGGTGCTTTGGGTTTTCTGGTGTTTGGAGTTGCTCCTGTCGTGTTTTGTGCTGTTGTGGTCTTTTTGTTTGTAGTTTTCAAGTAGTTTAAGTTTCCATTGAGTCTTTCCTTCATGGTTTCTCTGTTGTAAAGGCTGAGATCCAGATGTTCTTCATCTCCTTTGATATAGGCTTGGTTGCCATTTTGGTTAGTGGCTGGTGTATGATTGTTTTTGTGTGAGTGGGATGGGATAAGATGAAATACAATCTATTTGAAGATAATATAAAAAGTAACAAGAATATTAAAATAATAATGAAATTACAATAAATTATTCTAAAACAAGTGCTTGTGGGTGATTGTAAGGGTGTGTCAAGTGTAAGGTGGATGTAAGTGAGAATCTGTGTTTCTGAAAAATTATTGAGGAACATGTGAGAACATTTAAGTGTATAAAAAATGTGCTTTGTGTTACTGTGAATGTGTCTTGAAGAACAGAAATCTGATTGTAGGTTTTACTACTATAGCCGACTTCCGACCAACAAGTTCAATTTAATTACAGAACAAAACCAAGCATGTGCTGATGTTGAGAATGTTATCTTCTGGTACACTCCAACACACTTACCCAATGTAGTGTTGATTCAGTATGTGAACACTTCACTTATTAGACAATGTCTGTTTTCATCCCGAAAAGATAAACTGAAAATATCTAGCACATGAATAGTCGAGTGAAGACTGGATCGCTGCCATGAGAATGCAAGTTGAGGGCATTAAGGTGAGAGGGGGGAAGTGGATCCTATTCCCTCCAGCGTAAATACGGTGTGATGCTATCTTATTGAAACAAGGAACAGATAGAACAAATCAAATACTGAGCAGGGTAAAATAACATGGTTTTATTACTGATGTGGCTGAGGAGGACACGCACTCTCTCTTCATTTTCACCAGAAACAAATTGATGGTAAATCATTAAGTGCGAGCGGGGTCTGCCGCTTATCCATGAGGCTTCATCGGCTCTACTGACAGATGGAAAGGTCCTTGACATTCAAACCTAATCACACCTTGATGTCACATGAGGCTGTTGAGATCACATGGCAGACATGAGCGTCTCAAGAGTTGCAAGAATTAAGGTGCAAATTGGTGGGAGGACGTCAGCCATCCCAGGTTGTATTGGACAAATGGAAAGGAACTTGTGCGGACTAGCTTTTTAATTGTAACGCCTCATTTGCATCATATCAGTATGACAGCAAATCACTTAACCCAGTCATCATCGTACCTCTTGATTTAATTGGTTACAATCCTCGCCGGATATTACTCGAGACACAGAAGTGAGGTGGCGGTATAAAGGTTTGCAATCCGCCACTAAACACTACATCTAAGAGGTACATATTGTACTTTATACTCCATTGTACTTTTTACTCCACTACATCTAAGAGGAACATATTGTACCTTTTACTCCACTACATCTACGAGGTACGTATACTTTATACTCCATTGTACTTTTTACTCCACGTAAATATCATACTTTTTACGATGTGCTCAAGCAGAGTTGTAATCAGCAGCAAAAGACAAACAGGAAGAACAACCAGCGAACAACGACGACACAGGCTCCAAATTCACCAACTAAACCAACTGTATATTCACTTTGTATCCCCATTTTCCCCCAAGGCTCAGCTGTACCTTTACAAAATTCAAAGTTTGCAATTTGTGAATCTTTATTTGCTGCTACACTTAAGTTTCCTAAAATTAAAGTTTATAAAGTGTTTTTGTTATTGTTATGATTCACAATTAACCATTGAACTTAATCACAAAATAAGTGCCAAAACTGGACAGCAGATGCAAGGTTATTTCCTCATCATCGATATCTACTATTTATTAGTTATCTCTATTTGTATTATTGCATGGTGACATCTGAGATTAAATTATGGATGAATAAAGGTATCTGTATTATTTTTTAAAGCAAAACTGGACAATTTTGGAAGTTAAATGTTTAACAAAATGTTAATGTTCCTCTCAGAAAAATATCTTTGAAAACACAAATATGTATTATGGGTTTTGTGATTTCTATTTTTTTATCATCTTCATAGATAAGTTTTTGTTCTCATTATTTCTGCTTAGTAAAATGGGAGCTCTTTCTGGGAGTAAAATATTTCTATCATATTTCTCATCAAAACGTTGAGAGAATTGATACATGTCTTGTGTTAACTGCTACTATATTTCACTGCATTTATTTATATTTCACTACGAAGTATAAGTCCTTTAAGAGTAACTGATTTAGTTTCCAGTATCCAATGCCAATCCAAAAGTGTATCACCTTATTTATCCCAATAAGGTCATGATCTGGATATTGTGGCATCACAAGGGGACAGGTAGTGGAGGGGCGCTACATTCCCACTCATGATAAGCACCCACACCACAAAATGGCCGTCGTGGTCGACACTACATCTCCCAGACAGCCTCATCACTCACCCAGCTGCAGGTGCTTAGGGCACCTAATTGAGGCAGGGCTGGGAAGCTTAATAAAGGGCAGAGGGGAGAGCACATGGGGGAAGGAGTTGGACAAGCAGGAGGAGAACCAACACCTACTTCACTTTAATTTATACCGCCTGTGTGTGTTTTTCCAGCTCTCTTGCACTGCCCAGCCCTAGCCAGCCCTAGGGACAATCTGTGACACTACAATATATTTTATCACCAATTATAACGTTGATGATTTGAGTGAGACACCAAAAAGTACTCTAAACTTATGGTGTCATGAAGCCATGAAAGTTTTAATATCACCATCGGCATTGTTATCTTGTAATCCTCTCCTGTTTATTTCATTACCTAAAACTGCATTCAAGTTTTTTTAATAATTTTGACTCATGTGACCTTGAGGTTTGATTGACCAGCAAAGTTTAAATTGCTACGGGCTCTACATGAATGAACAGCAAAGTAGTGTTTTCATGTCATGGTTTAATGTTCACTCGACATTCTCCTCCCTCAATGAATGAGATCAATCTGTATGGGCTTTGAAAGATTCATACTTGAGTATGAATCTTTCAAAGTATGTACCCAAGTCTAAATGGATGTTACAGCTCTTCAGTGTGTTCACAAACATATTTGATTCAGGATACAGTGTGGAACAATGTTATTCCTTTCTGATTTGCTAGACAGAGGCAAAAATAAAAGCCAGTGCCGTTGTTCCAACACATTCTTTCCAGCATTAAAAAATATTTCTCTACATGACATTTATTAATTTTGAAGTCCAACTGAATTTATTCAATTAATCACTTTCATGTTATGGAAAGGAGGAAACAAACTTCTGGGGATACATCAACAACTCCTGTTCCCTTTTCTCGTGGCGGAGTGGGATAAAGTAAGTCAAAACGTAGCTAGAATTACAAATAATCCTTTTGAATTGCCCACCAACAGCCTTAAGATGCAGCTCATATACTGTAAGAAGCTGGCTCCTTATTAAATTCAAGACATAAAAGCACTAAATTCTCTCATGACATACAAAGTCAAATCTTTTCCTGGGCTCCATCCAGGCTCCACTTTGTTGTTCCAATTTGGACTCCAGTGATAGAAGAGACTGCAACAAGCTTAATTTAAACTCCAGCCTTCAAAATGTCTCTATGCAGGCATAAAGGTAACATCATAACTATTACTCCCACATGCTCCTGTGGTCAACAGTCTCAGCAGCACTGACCTGACCCAGCAGCTCGGGCAGCCCCAGCACTTGTCCCATGAACACCCCAAAGCAGATGAGGATGGCGTTGAACTGGCCAATGGACCCTCGGATATGTCTTGGCGTAATTTCTCCTAAGTACATGGGGAGGACGCTGAGAGCTATACCTGTCGAAACAACAACAACATATTGAAATGCTATAAAAAGGACGAAAGACCTATATGTTTAACGTGATGTATAAACACTCAAGAGGGCAGGCACTGACATATCTCACTGTACATGATGCCACTCCCCTCTCCACCAAGTGGAACAATAAAACGAGAGAGAGAGAGCTGTGATACCAGCAGAAAGCATCGCTCTGTGTTTCTTTTAACTTGAAAATGTTTGAATTGTCTCTCACTCTTTATTGTCTTTCGACAGAAACACAGAATACCAACGGACTAAACCCCACACTGACAGGATTCAACATCCAGCAAGATTTGAGAAATGCTGAACTGACTTGAATGGTGTTGTTTAATCCTCAGACTAGAGCTTGCAATATATCGATATCTGATCGATATCATGATGAGACTAGATATTGTCTTAGATTTTGGATATCGTAACACTGTAATATGGCCCATGTGTTGTCTTTTCCTGGTTTTAAAGGTTTTAATTACAGTAGATGTAACTTTCTGAACTTTAAATGCCTTTACCCACGTATATCCAAATTAGTGATATATGCAATATATTTAGTATAAAAGCATCCATGGCCAAGCCGACAATATTGTTGTAAAATCAATATTGAGGTATTTAGGCAAAAATATTGTGTTATTTTCTCCCCTTGACATTGAGACATCAGACATATTGAGGATGTAGGTACTGTAGCACTTGTTTGGTGTATCAGGAGTCAAGTGCTTATCAAGACCGGCAAAATAAGTCTTTCTCACTTACACATGACCATTTTCTAACAGCAGCAGGTTTAATTCAAGCCGCTGTCTGGCGATGTTTTGGTAGCCACAGTTTGATCTCCCGGAAACTTGTTTCTGCAGGTCACGTAACTCACAATCACAAGGATGAATGAGCACTGTTGAGCTCTTCCTCCATGATTGGAGACATTTGCTCAGAAGGGAAAGTTAGATCTGTAATCAAAGTCTCGCTGGCAGCTCACCGATCACCAGTGCAATCAGGGCTGTCACGTAACACACCCTTGATATCTGCCAAGTCCCATAGATATGTCTTTTCCTTGGGGTGGCGTTCTACCACACGCCTGTATTAATCTTTATGATTTGCCTCTTTCACATTTATGTTCCACATGAACAAAGCCAAGTTTCTTTTATTTCATTTGAAGCTGCCTAAGTTCACAGTGATTCTCAGAGGAGGTGTTCAGGTACATCATGTAAAATATGTTTGTATGTTTGAAGGCTGCTCGATCTGTTCAGCTGTGATCTGAAGTTTAAAGTTAGTTAAGTTGTATGGTAAAGATGCGTGCATTTCTGGAACTTTGATATATTGCATTCTCAGGAGCCCAATTACACCCACACAGTAAAAAAAAAAAAAGTGCAACGTTGATAATATAACCATCCAGTATTCTGCCATGCTCTGTACTTGTTTTACATCATAAAATTGTTGCCATTAATGAATGAAACACTTACCAGAGTCAACCCCGATTATGAGCCGACCGATAATGAGCATCTCAAAAGATTGGGCCCTTTCCCCCAGGGTCAGCAGCAGAGTAGCCATTAGAGCGAAGCTGTTATTCACCAGCAAGGTTCCCTTTCTAATGTCAAAAAGAGAGAGAAACAACACATATATAGGTACAAGTTAAAATTATCCTACACAAATGTACAAAGATTATTTATTCACTTCAGTTCAATTAGTCAAAATGAGCACAATCATGTTGTGTGATATATCTAAATAGCAGAACCAATCACAGCTAGTTAATCTAAATACAAATAAGAAACATGTTTGTAATAATTACTATAATAATGAACTTTATTTATGTAGCACTGCAGATAAAAACAAAAACAAATTTAAACAACACAGGGATCATAAAAAAACAGGGAAAGTTAAAAATGTGAAATGGCAACATTAAATACTCATAAATACTTTCCTAATAAATAAGGCATTAAGAGAGGACATTTCAACAAAGTGTTTTGGAGCAAAAAAATAGCCTTTACAAAAATAGAGGATAACAAAAGGAGACTGGAAGGCCAGTTTGTATCTGAGCCTCTTCTTCTTCTCATGAGACTCAAACTCATTGTGCATTAATGCAACCTAAATGTTCCCAGCATCACCATGGTTGCTCACTTACCTTAACTTAGTATTTATTTTAACCCAAACAATGATATTTCCCTCACCCTGAGATGTTTCAGTGCCTATACCTAACCAGATGCTAACAAGATGGAGAAGCAGTCCGAGAGAATATCCCATCAGGGCCCTGTTTCTCGTACCTGGCTTACTGAGTTAGCGGGCTAATTGTCAGGATAAGATGACGTAGGTCTGGCTTATTCAGTTCCTCGAAGCAAGTTTAGATAAATCACCATAGCAACACAGCCAAAAATTTAAACCTGCTCCCGGGCAGGCTTACTGAAATTCACTGGATAAGATGGCCACTCCCACCGGACAAAAAAGGCAGCTCACTTCCTCATTGATGAAGGAGCGATATAGTTATATTAGTTGTATTGGGAGAGAGTTCTTTCAGATCGCCAAGATCCGTTCTCACATCAGGATGACTTCCTGTACGCGGCGCATTAGATTCTGCCGTCAAGGAATCATTTATTTACGAGAGCTTCTCGAGCCGCGGACATTGATCACCACAGGCGCAGCCGATCGCCCGTCTCACAGACAGAGACTCACCCTGCATGCCGCGCTGTTCTTAAGTTTATTTAGCGCTTAAGAAACTTATGGATGTGTTGAAAGCTCTCATAATTATATGACAGTGTTATTAGTACACCATACATATCATTATTGTAGAACATGATCAAGGTGGACTCATGATAAGAATACAGAGAATCACACACAATTTATGTTCACTGCTTCAATTGATTGAATTTCTGATTATGAATAATACATATATACTGATCCGCCCATACACATATTCAAACTCCTAGTTATATAGAAATATACACATACATGTATATACATATAGTACATGATTCATACGCGCATACAGTACATATATCCTCATAAGTATATATTAATTAGTATACTACTGGCAGCAGATACATTTAAATAAATATAATCTGATTGATTTGGGTGATGAAGGACTTAAATTTAGCCGATACATTTTCCCCAAACTGACACATTTAACTTGTCTGATATATTTGCGACTCTTATGTCTCACAGCGGGGGTGCTGTTAAGCTGCATTCACACCGAAAACGTTGCAAATGCGTTGCGAATATTCGCAACGCATTTGCTGTGAATGATTAAGGTAATACATTCCTCATATGTCTTCATGATCATCTCCTACTTCTCAGCGGAGAAATAAAAAGAGGTTCCTCTGAGTTTATTTGCCATTATACTGTTAGAAGATCGTGGTGTCAGTGCTCGATTATTATCCCTTCTGAAGAAGAGCGGGCACGTGCATTTATCCAGATGACTAACGTCTGGTTAGAATTAACGAGACCGTTTCAGCGCGGATCAACCGTGAAGAAACCCAGATAGCCTGATGTCAATCATCTCGCTAATTTAAACTGGAGATTAGGACATTTGCTTGAATTTGTTTAGCCAGGTACGAGAAACAGGCCCCAGTTCTGCAGGTGAGGTGCTGCAGAGGATAGGCAGATTATAAGATGCTTATCAAGATTGAAGATATATGGGTTTTGAGAAAACACAATTATAATTATAATTCATAGAGACAAACTTTTGATTGAAATCTGTGTGTATGTACCGAACAGATGTGCTTTTAGAACCTCTCGTTAACAGCACCATCCCTTGATCCCTTTCCTTTTCTTTTGTTTCCTCTCAGTTCTGCTGGTTGAAATTCTGGTGAGGAACCAGCAAGAATTGCCAAACAACTTCACGATTAAATAGTCAGTGGAGAGACTCAAAACAAGCTGTTTTGATTGGGATGTTGTGCTTTTGTACATTGTGACCAGCGTCCTCTTTACTCAGAAAAAAATAAAGCCTAACAGCATGATCACAGATCACAGCATAAGGCAGAGGAGGTATCAACTGCGCCCAAGCAGTTGCAAATAGACAAACAATCAGGAGAACCGACACCTGAACATGAACCTGAACCAATCATCGCACGACCATTACTTCCGTGTTACTTCCGTGTTACTTGAACGAGACTCGATGAGAAGTGCAAGCGAGTCGACGAACCTTCCCAGCACTTTGATGATTACAGAGACGGACAGCGCTCCGAGAAGGCCTCCGATGGCAAAGATGGACACCGTGAGTGACCAGAGGAGGGTGGCCGTCTCCACTGCAAGAGGCTCCCCATATCTCTCGATCCATGTCTTGTTGTAGAAAGCTTTAATGTACTGCAATACAAAAGAGACATGGGAGAAAGACAACTTTTAAATGAATGGCAACTCATAAAACATAAGACTGTACGCTACCATCATGCAATACAGAATGTGTATATGTTAAGTGTTTAATACGGAACAAGACTGTACGCTTGGGGGAAATTTACATTCAAGTTGGCTTCATGATCGAAGCCAATCTAAATCCTTTGCCTTGTTAAATATAGATATATATATATAGATATTTTTTTAATGAATATCTTATCTGTGGAGCACATTTCCAACTTTAGTTCACAAGTGTACAGAAACAGACTTATTAAATATGTCTGTTTTAATGTCTCAATGTACTGGTAATATACTATAATATACACAGTTATCCCCTCTGCCTGAATAAAAGGATATATTATGTGAAAACTATATTAAATGCTGTTATCTACCAAACCCACAGCGGCCAGGGTCCCAACCTGTGGCCCATCTCCTCCTCTCTCACTCACAGACAGACGGGCAGCTATCTACATCTATATATCTATATCTAGATTTATACAATAAAGTAAAACATTATTCAAAAACATATTCTAATATGCAATGCAATGCAAAAACGTTGACCCTCCCTCCTGTCCTCTCCCTCATTCAGCTCCTCTGTGTTTACCCGTCAGCCCCTCCCTGACTCCTGTTGAACTGTATATTTGGTTCAATGGACATTCTCCACAAAAATAGCCAAAAATATAGTCCACATCCAAATACTCTCTTTCAGATGTAATGTTCAATTAAATAGTCTCTTCAGTTTTACAATCGTGGACATGAGAGCGCAACCTGAGTGACAGCATACAACACAAAATGACGTTAATCTTGCGTTTTACATTTGAGTCTCATGCCATTTATTGTTTGGCAGCTCAGGGCCATGAAAAGAAAATCTCATCAAGCATCATACCATCAAAGCAGATTCAAACAGGTTCCTTGTTAATGTAAAATGCTGATGCAGTCAGTGAGAGCATGTGTTCTTTGTGCTGCAGAGGTGGCACTTGTATGTCCATTGTCTGCTGGAGCTCTCAGGGGTGGGATGTCCTTACAAGTGTCGGGCAAACTTACTTTTAATGAGACGTTGATGCAACTTCTGAAAGTGCCGTCATAATTTATTTTATTGGTATGAAACGAAGAGGCTACAACAGGTTCAGTTTTTACTAAACCCTTCTCCCTATTTGGAAAAAGATCAATATTACAAACTTTGTCTGAATTTATTGTTTAACATTGTGACATGGATTATCGATGCCGCATTAAAATCAAAATCAGAAAACAATGCATTGTGAAAAATAGAATAGGTGCTCTGCATTTCAGCAATAAGGCCGGTTTCTTTTCTATTTGAAGATTGAAATATATCGTTCATGCCAAAATAATCTGATATGCAGACCTTATTATCACTGCATGAGCTGCCCTCAACACTGAAAAGTCAGAATAATCGTGCTTTTAACGCATGTTGATTTGTTTTAATGTCAGCATTTAAAATGTTCCATAAGTTTGGTCTTATTCATTGTGTGCTTTTCAAGCTGCTTCCTGTTTGGGTGTGTTTTAGGTGACGCATTTGGGCTAACAGTACAAAGAGAGGACAGGCTGGGTCATAAGAGCGTGTTTGTCTTGCTGCAAATGTTTTTGTGTCAGTTTAAGCTGAATTTTAGATTAAATGAGTTTGAATGTGAGGAACTTTTCTTTCCTTTGATCCCTCTCCACTGCTATCACAACAATACTTTTCCTGTATGAAGTTGTTGGCACATGTGAAAAGGCTAATTTCAAAACACAGCTATACATCAAAACTGCCCCAAACCCCTCTGCAGCCATGTCATGTGTCACCGCCTGTCTTGGGGAGATAAAGGCGTGGATGAGCAACAACTTTCTCCAGTTAAACAGCAGCAAAACTGAAGCCCTCCTTGTTGGCACTCCACACCAGGTTCAGACATCATCCATAACTCATCTCACCTTTGACAGTCAGGTCATACCCCTCTCCTCCACAGTCACCAATCTGGGAGTTCGGTTTGACCCTCACCTGACCTTTACTGACCATATCAAATTCCTGTGCAAAACCTCCTTTTATCATCTAAAAAACATCTCCAAACTCCGCTCTACTTTAACCCTGTCAGACACAGAGAAGCTCGTCCACGCCTTTATCTCCTCAAGACTGGACTACTGCAACTCACTCTGCACTGGGATCACTGACAAGAATATCCAGAAACTACAGTACATCCAAAACAGCGCTGCCAGGGTCCTAAAGAAAGTCCGGAAATATGACCACATATCACCCATTCTCCACTCACTGCACTGGCTCCCTGTCTCATTCCGGATCGACTACAAAGTCCTACTACTCACCCATAAATGCATCAATGGACATGCACCCCCCTACCTACAAGAACTTATCACTCCCCTAACCTCCACCCGCACCCTCAGATCCACAGGCCGCTCGCTCCTTCGGGTCCCCAACACCAAGCTCCGCACCATGGGCGACCGGGCCTTTTGCTCGGCGGCGCCACGCTTGTGGAACAGTCTCCCTGACCACCTGAGGGCAACTCAGACACTGAACTCTTTTAAGACTGGCCTAAAAACCTTTTTATTCAGGAAGGCATTTTTTACCTTGAGTTAATTTATTGTCAGCTATTACATTCTTATTTTTTTATTTGTATGGGTTGATTTAAGTATGTTTTAATCGGTTTTATCTGTTTTTACTATATGTGTGGCACTCTGAGATTCTTTTGAAGGAAGAGTGCGATAAAAATTAAATGCATTGTTATTATTATTATAATTAGAGACTTGGTTGAAGCAAAGGCATGTGGCAGGGTAAATCAGGCTTAATCCCTACCCAGCTACAGAAATCAGATTTCACAAACACGGTTCAAAAGAAAGTAACTGCATGAAGCCATCACCTGCAATTCCCACGACCTTCCCACTGATTTGGAGTGAGGAATATGTGAATAGCAAGTGTTTGCTTTGACCGTGAGAAAAGACGCTTTCAACGCTAAAAAGAGTCAATGTTTGCCGTCTGATCACATATTTAATGTCTAAGATCTATCGTATAGGCTTTTATACATTGGCCATGCATTTTTTAACAGTCCTTTTAATATTCCTTTGCAAATTGCAGCTTCACAACATTCTCAGATTGGCTCGTTGTTGGAGGAAAAGTGCATTGGGAAAACTGAATGCAGCTTTATAATTGATTGTGATTTTAGTGGATTTTTATTAAATAGATAAACTCCAAATACATGAGAGCATAGCCTGCAGTTGGTTATTTACATTTCAGCATAATTAAGACAAAAATATTTCCAGATCTTTTTTGAAAGCTCAGCATGGAGTTAGACATTAGATATTAATGCATTGTGAAGCTTGAAGCGCACAATAGCAGGTTGGTCATTCATCTCCAGTGAAGCACGTTGGTTCTGCTACACCAGGTCCTACTGAAAGGAAATGGATGCATTTATTTTTGTAAACAAGAGCCCATCATCGGCCCCTTTCAGATATAATAAAAAGGCAGAGTCAAAAGAGAAGAGACCCTCTAGTGATTGCACTTGAGACTTGTTTTCTCAGTATTAGCACAGAGGTGCTAGTGATGCGCTGGTTCTTTGTGATTCTGACCAGGGTTAGGATTTCAGTAGTGGGCGTGTCTAGCAAACCTTTAATTTTCGATCATTCACCTTTAGTTGGTGATGATGATGTGCAACACAGCCTTGCTGGACTGATCCTGAAGCTCACACAATTACTAATCAGAATCCTAGGTCAGATCTTCCAGGTTTCTTCTCTCTCCCTTTCATCCTCTTATGAACCCCACTGCTGTGTGACTGAATTACACTCTCAGGGTTTCAGTGAAGGAATGCTGTTATATAAAACATATTGAAAATGCCCCGTTCTAATTTAGCTAAAGACACATAATTGTCTTCCCGCCTGATGTCTTTCCTCCTTTATCTGACAGGAGGCCCTGTACTAACAGAGGTCTACACGTGGTCTATCTATGCAGTAAACACATATTCTCTTTAATTGCATTCCCTCTTCTCCAACCTGAGACTAAAGATAGGATCACGAGAAATGTTGTAATAAATCAAAAACTTAAACGAAAAAAAAGATTTTTCTTTTTTGTTTAAAATAACAAAATGTTACAAGCATGAGCTATATCATAGAATATGAACAGGCTATCTCTGATTGATCGGTCGACCATTTAATCTAAACTTTAATCTAAACTTTTTGTTTCAGAACAGGCTTCTGTTGAATGTGTCTTTAAAAACCGGGAGAAACGATGAAACCTTTAACCCAGCAGGACCCCTCCCTCCATCCATATCGTGCGTCACACTGTGTGGTAGGCAAACAGAAGATTTTGTTTTTGCCAAGAAATAGACATCACAGACTCTAGAGTAGGGCTGTCAAAATTGCTAAAAAAATGACGTTCGAATATTCCCTTTAAAAAAACACATATATTCGAACATATTCGAATATATGTGTAAATACAAAATTCTTCAGATTTTCTTGCAGTGTTAACAAACGGAGAGGCATCAATGGTGCGGTTTGACTCACCAGAGCAGGAGCGTTGACCACAGAGAGGTTGTAGCCGTAAATGAAAGACGACCCCAGGGCACCGAAGAAGGCTGCGCTCAAGAGACAGCCTGTGACTGGCTGCTAAAGAGGGAGCACACATAACACAGAGGGTCATGATAAACAAACAGCCAGGAACATAGTTGTTGATTGAGGTCGGACCAAAATTGCGGGAATTCAACAGAGGATATTTACAGGCTCAGGTATCGAAGCTGGGTTATTCCCTTCATTTTTCCTTTGAGTGTGTCACTGATTACCCAACATGCATGCTGTGTTTGACATAGGGTGACATGTTTGGAGAGCAAGAACTGAACTAAATGGACAGTATGCTGTAGTTGTCATTAAAAATAAATGATAGCCCTGAGAAATAGGTCTATTATTGGATTGTAAGGATGCTGTGAATAGTGCCGGTACAAAAAATGAATAACAAGACTAAAATTATGAAGGCTCACAATAAGTTAATTAAAGCTCATAATTCTAAAGCGCCGGACATAACAAAAACCATCAAGGAGATTTTGCTACACAGACACAAGAGGAAAAGCTACAATGTCAAGAACTCAAAGCCATGTAAACACTTCGGGAGGATGACCTTCCTGTAATTTCATAAAACTGAACCAATTCGATTATGAAATCCTGTATGCAAAGTTGACATTTAGGCCAGAAGATGGTGCGGAGTATTAATGTAATGGGTTCATCCTATGGGGAGCCTGAAAGTCTTGTGAATTTCCACTCAATTTTAATATATCCTGTATACAGGTTGCAAATGTGGCCTGATATGTCTAATTAAAGGTTAAGAGGGGACCAGAATCACTGGGGATCATCCTCTGTGGATAATGAATATTCATAATCGGTATAATTTATATGATATAGGCTCGCCTTTCAGGTAATGTCTGATATCTTCACTTTGAACTCAAAGTTAAGGCTTCATAATGAGCACAAGATGTTATGAGTAAAAATACAAAACAAGGTGCAATTCATTTAAAGTTTCTTTTTCAAATTTGGGATGCTGCAGCTGTCAGCGATAAGTAATTAATTTTCTCGCATTGAAGAACTAAATTAGGCACTTCCGGCTTTATGAGCAGCCTCTGTGCAGGGTTGAGCAGATGTCCTATGTATAGCCTATTCAATCTGATTTGATCTGTTAGATTACAAAGTAAAAAGGAACCGTCTGAGTGAAAGGACTGCATGTGTCAGGTTGTGGCAACAATTAAGGCCCAACAGAGCAAAAGCAGGAGCTGAATGTGAAGTGGAAGAACATTGCTGCTGGAAGTTATTTTAGCAGTGTGTACCTTTTTCAAACAGTAAGTAAACTTAGAAGCAGCCCGCCCATAACGCCTAGAGGCATACTACGTAGGAAGTTTGCAAAATCAATGTTGTTTCTGCCCATGTCCGTTAGAGCTCACTGGTAAAAGTACGCCTTTAATATGCACTTTATATATGAGTCCCAATGGAGCTCCCCTTTTCCATTTGCTTTTTTTTTCACAAGGCATAAGCAACAGCATATATTTCACCAGCTGTGTTTGCATCATAATTGATTCCCAAGAGTTGTCTTGAAGTGTGATCTTACAGAATTGGAAAACAGTGTGATCGTGTGCGTCAGGAGGTGAGAGCGTCGCCAAGACCGTGGAGTCAGTGCTGTTAAAAAGAAGTACTATGAAGACCCCTTCGTGGATAGATGTAGGAGGCAGTGGCGGTTTTGGCCACGGGCGAACCGGGCAGCCGCCCGGGGCGGCACTTTTTCATGACACGTGGGGGGCGGCACGACCACTTAAAAATATATATATATATATCATCTGGGCCACGAAACGGTTTTCCATTATCTATCATATCACTGTGTTGGGAATTGGCAGATTGGCGCCCCTTGCGGCTGCGGGCGACCCTGCTTGCCAGACGCCTCTGGGTCTCCCGGGTGGGGATATCCGGTGTGGGCTATGGGGCAATACTCTAATGCAGCGGTCCCCAACCTTTTTTGAGCCACGGACCGGTTTTGTGTCAGACAATATTTTCGCGGACCGGCCTTCACGGTGTGGGCGCAAAATATGACGTAATAAATATGACGTAATACGACCCGCATAAAGACAATTATAAAGTGCATAAAGAAACAACTCACCATTACGCTGCATTAGTGAGAGCCCTGAGCTTGTTTCTCTGCTACGAGCCGGTCCCGTCTCGGGGTGACGGGAGAAAAAGACCGAGCCCCGACGTGTGTTTATGTCCAGTCTACTGACTCTACTCCGTAACTTAAACATTTGTGTGCACTCTGTAACTTAATTAAAACCCGCTTCACAAAGACAGGATGTTGAAATGGAGGCAGGGTTTCAGAGCTTTTTTGGCGATCTCAGTAACTCTGCCTTGATTTTAATCCAGAACACCGAGTTGTAACGGACTTTTTAGTTTCATTTTTGGGGTACCGTATCACGGAACCTCTTGACATGTGTCAAGATGTTACGTTTGAGGCTACGCACAGACGGATGTATCCGGTCTTTTTTCAAAATAAAACATTTTTCCGACTTTTTTTTACCCGGCGGGGGGTCTCGCCCGGGGCCCCATTCGTGGATAGATGTAGGAGGCATTGGGTTGGTATTTACCCATCAAACATCAACTTTTGAGGCTCCTCAAGCATCACTGTTTTAGCTCGTATCAGGTATGGGATGACCAGCCGGGGTACTTTTGAGACTCAAATGGTAAAACAAACATTGCTGATGTGGAAATCTGAACACCCCTCAAAGTGTATTCATCCATACACATACTGCTTCCTGTAACGGATCCCCGTATATGAAGTGGCATGAAACTTTCTGCTGGTGAAATTACTTCTTTATTTTCTTCCTTTGGGTCAAAATACATTCATTAAACGTGTAAACTATCACCACCGTAAGCGCGTTAGCCTCATACGGGTCCATTCAACTATTACACTTTTTAAATGTGTAAAGGCGCATCCGTCCGTAACAAGATCCGTAGCCGTACTGTCACGCTCACATTCAAGCATAAAACAAATCTGCGCTTCCTTTTACCTTTTCGAAATAAAAGTCCGATTTATCTATTAGAGAGAAAGTAGCATAAAGCCTCTATAAATTCTTCAAACATACAATAGCATCTAGGCATACGTCAAGAACCAATAAGGCAAATACAAAGCAGGCAATCAACCCAAAACAATACACCTTCCATGGGGTTATTTACACTCCCATCAAATTAGAATGTTTTTACAAAATGGAAACCTTAAAACACACAATTTCCACTTACAGAATAATGAACGACTGTGTTAGACTAATTGCCAGTGGTCAGGTTGCCGTGCCACTGTTAATGTTTTTTACAGCTTGAACCACTTATGCATATCCTCAGAAATAGCTCATATGACATAATGATGTGAATTCTAACAATTGTTCATACACATGTCTCATATGCTCTTTGATAGCTTTTAGTCAAATAGAAAAACATTCAAAATAAATATGAAGAGGAAATGTAAAATAGATATCTTATTATATATCTAATAATTTAAATCGCGTTTGTCAATACAACCATCCAGTTGTTGGAAATAGGAAAGCAAAATAGTTTTTCATTGAGTGGTTCATTGAGCTACTGGATTGAACAACATTTGCTTTATTATTTCACAACCAAATGCGTGGAAAAGATAAAGATAACATTGCTTTGTATTTGGTGCCACCTACACCGACAATAACTGACGGGGCAATGACATAAAAGAAGCTGTGTAGCAATAACTGCTCGGACCTTGACTAGTTGGAACATCTTCAACCCGGATCAGATGTTGGAAGATTAGAAACCAACTGTGTTATCTTTGGGGAGTGTTTTATTATGTAATTGTGTGAGGCTGTCTAAAACTAGCTGTAACTCTAAAGTTTGCAGAGCCATTAGTGAGGGAATGTGCGGTTCATATTTCATGATGAGTCTTCATTAATACACAGACACTCATTCACAAAGCAATAAATGGTTTCTATGAAGTCATTTTCCACTATGATTTTCTGTTCGCACAGCTTTATTTAGTATATATTCCATAGCAGGAACTAAATAAAGACTCTTCAATGTGAATATCCCTCGATAATTCTATATATCAAATATAATATTTTAAGATAACTTAGACCAAAACATTTAAAAAAATCTTGAAAAACTAAACATAAATTGATCATTTTTAAAACATGTCAATACAGTTTTAATTTTTCTTTCTCATTACAAAATCTAATATTAATGTGATTTTAACACAGCTTCCAACAGTAAAGAGGGCCTCTTTTTCAGCAGCAGTTTGCTCACAAACCCTTCCTGTCTCTGTTACATCATAACTGTATGACACAGCATGTCAAGCTTCAGGACAGGACTGTCTATCTGTTCAACCGGTTTGATTTATTGCATCACAAAAAAGTCATCATAAAAACAATAACGATACGAGCTATGAGTTAATGACAACCTGTCCGGATGTCTTCAGGTCGCTCATCTTGTGCTCTGCCGGCTGCTCTTTCGGTGGTTTCTGCATCTCAACGTTTCAGCAACCTTGAATGAGAAGTTAATCTCATGTTACACGTGACTCGTACAGAATAAGAATAAGAATAAGAAGACGAGACACATTTCACAACAAAGAGGAGGAAGTGGAATTCATCATATAAAGTACACCATCTGCTGAAAAGGAAACGCCAGTCCCTCATGATGCTGACATGCACATACTGACACACACACACACACACACACATTGAGACGCTAGTACAAGAACACATAGGATCACACACAACACTAATGCAACAAAGTCAAATGAGTTTTCCAACATGTAAAAAAGATTGTCATATATAACAAATGGACAGTAGAACCAAGGCGTCATTTTGAAGCATTGTATTTTGTACCTAATTTCTCCTCAACATAAAAACTAAGTCTGGATGTGTACTGCGTCACAGTAAAGAATTCACTGATGATGGCCAAGTGCAAAATGGCAAATCAAAAGCTAGAGTCTGCCACCTAGTGGTTATATGAAAGGTAACACTCAGCAATATTGGACTGCAGACATCGTATAAAAATGCAGAAGTTGTATAAAAACCTGGAGATCTCCAAGTCAATGTAAATGTATACTTTAGGCATAGTTTCTAATGCTGATTTCCTCTCCGACCGCACAGTTAATACGACTAATAGCATTCGGTCAGCTTCCTGAATGTAAATGAGTCCCTGAAAGGCTGACTAGAATGACAACTGCAGGACTCTGCATCCTGAGATGGAGAATGAAAAGTCACCGCTGAGGATTTAATTCATAAGATGACTAAAGACCGTCCCTTACTAAAACTGTTGGTCGAAGCCACTGCTTTGATGTGTGACAGTGCTGCAGCATAAATTGCTGTCAAGCTAAATGAGTCAACAGTTTCAGAACATTAAGAACAGATTTAAAAAATCCCATCTCCGCTATCAACACATTAAGAAAGTTGAGCATGAAAGCTTATCCTCAACTTTGAAAATAGTTTGACCAAAAAATCTGAACTCAACGTTGAATTACTACATGCAGAACTTTTCTGTGCGGTGACAATTGAGCGAACCATAAGCAATTAGTCTTTACCTCCCACATTGGGAACAATAAAAAGCATAACAATGCATTATTAGCCTATTATTAGTCAATCAAAAGCAGTGTTAGCCCATTGTACTGCTCCTACAGTTCCGTGGATAACATCCAAGATAATTGTGTATTACAATACTAACAGACCATGGCATTGAGGATAACAGAACAAATAAAAACATGTTCACCACACTGAATAAGAAGTATCACTATGGGAATACTTACCCAAGCATAGGTTGTGTATCCAGTATGTTCAGGAAGACTACTGGCCCAACATGACCTATGACAGTCGGTCAGACATTTACGTTGACAAATGATTAACTTGGATAAGCCCCTCCCATGTTCTCTTTCTAATGTAAACCTTGGGTTGGCTCCGTACATTAACTACACATTAACTACACGTTTGTGTTAATGCTGGAATGCCTGTGCCTTCCCACATCTACCCCAACTCTGAAAGGTGTTTTTCAACCCATGGTCTTGTGGTGGTGAATGCTCCACAGAGAATGAAGCATATGGTCTATACAGGGTTGGGAATACAGCCCTGAGGCTGGCTCCTCCCCAAACCATTTCCCTAATCAGCGCCACCTTAAAAAAATGCACCTGTTAGCTTAGCCTTATTCCTTTTTAGCCCCTGTCCTGGCCCTGTGGGGGGCTCTTAGTGGTCTTCGAGTGACAGAAACCTTTTCATTGCTGTTTAAGTGAATATACATGTTAGTACTCCATATATTAGGTGGTTCACCTGCTGCTGTGTTGCCTCTGTTTGACCTGTTTGATCTGTGTTGCCTCTGTTATGCCTTTATTTTGCATGTTTTGGCTGTTTATTTGTCTTAATTATTTCCTTTGATATCTTTAATAAAACATTTGGTTAATTTTTACAAAACATGTTTCTGTCTCATATCAGTAACGAAGTCTAAAAAACATATCTTAAGGTTGTTGCTTATATTTCTTGGGGTGTGATTCCTCAGGTGCCAGGTGGTGGTGTTGTTGGTTCCCTCTCGTTTTGCTCCTAAAGCCCCGCCACAGTAAAAAGTCAACAGGTAGTTTGGCTTTTTGTCCAAACCTGAACTCATATGGACAGTAGCTGGTGGAAGCATGTTCTTTTGTGTTGTATGCAAAAAGGATCTGAGGCAGGTACTGTGGACATTTTCATTGTATGGTCATGCAAGGTGCGGTTGAATCTCTCAGACTGCCTATTACCCTCAGGGTGGTATGGTGTGGTGCAGCTTTTTTCAATGCCATATATTTCACACAATTTTTTTTGCAGCCATACATGTAAAACCATTTTCCTGTAAGAATCCAAACGGCGGTGCTAGCTTTCTGGTCCGAGGTCAGATGCCCTTGGGTAAATTTAGAGAAAACATCCGTGATGACAAGCACATTATCTTCAATAATGGCCAGAATTTCTCGGGGTTGTGACGCCATTATGTGGGTTGATTGGCTTTAGCTATACCAGGCAGCCATTACAGTTGTGGCAGTATTTCTTGCCACATATTGAGCCAAAAGTATCTCTCTCGGACCAGGTTTATGGTCCGTTCAACTCCTTGGTGACAATGGTCGTTGTGGAGATGTTTGAGCACCTCGGCCTTAAGATACTTAGGGAGGAGGAGCTGAGAAAATTATCCACCTGTTTTAGTTTGTCTGATAGGGCCAGAAAAAAACGCCATCTTTTATACAAATGTTGTCCCATTGTTTTCCCATTTAAATGCACCAATCACTTGATCTGCTTCCTAGAGAGCTTGTAAATCTGCATTTTTTTTCCGCTTTGGGAGAGCTTGCATTGCCAAAGTAGTGACATGTCCCTGAGGTGGAATCTGTGGGCCATGTTTTTGTTCCCAGATCATATTGGGTACTTGAATGCCATGGGGTTACTGAAGATATTGAGTCATATGTGGGCTACCGAGACGAATATTTTTACGAATATACGATATTTGCTTGCTCATACTGAGAGGAGGGTAGAGGGCTGTCCATCACAGGGACTTCATGCTCCACCAGCACTCCTGAGCATATTTATTCAATAGTGCCTTCCCTTGCGGCTCTTTTTCTGATGGCAGGGTATGCCATGAGGCACTTGAGAGATCAAAAGTTAAGCTACTGTCAGCAGTGATGGATTGCACCAGGGCCAACCCTTGTATCCAAACTAACAGAACCCTGTCTGAACCACATAGTGCGCCCAGTGGGGTGGTGAGCCATGCATCCTGTGCACATTGACAACAGGTGTCTCCCCTACCTTGTTTTTATAACAGCAGGGTCTTAGAGATTAATGCTAAAACATTCTACGATGAAATTCAAACGCTTTTACAAAAAAAAAACATACGTACAATAAAGTGTTCTTCCAGCAAATCCATGCTCCATTGCTCTGCAGTATTCCTTGCAGCATTCCTCCACCACAATCAATGCAACTGGCCGAAGTCGAGGAAAGACGTCCCCAGATCAGATGGTATTTAAATCAGAGCAACAACAGAACTACTCTACCAGCTGTTGAGACGCGGCTACAGTTATCTCATAGAAACATCTAGCATTGAATGCTAATTTCCTGATAAACGGAGCGACAAAAAGGTTTCTGCTACTGGTGGAGCTATTGAAGAGATTGGTCTCCACTCCAAAAAAAAAGAAAAAGACCTCTCCTCAGGCAGCTTTTTCACTGATCAATGGTCGCTTTATTCTCCCTTGGCTTCACATGAATTATATTGTTGAAACTACTGCCTGGCAGCTATCGTTATTACAAACATGTGAGTCACATTTCTGCAGCAAGGGGCTCGAGGATTGAGTAACTGGAAGAGTATGGGGTTTGGGACAGTAACTGCCATGGGGGATAAAATATAGCCAAGTAATGAAACTCTGGGCTGTAAGCAACCCCCCCCCCCCCCCCCCCCCCCTTTCGGGGAATCTTTTTTCTCTTTACTCCCCTGAAGTCTAGGTAACAGAAGTATTAGGTTTCCCAGGGTGTGGATAGACCTTTCAGTGCAGATAATTGTGTGCCAAACCATTGAGAGTAGTTGACATCTTGTTTTTGTCTTATATTTACGTTTCAATTTCACCTATACATTTTTGTAAAACATTTATGATCCAAGTGCTCTATTTTTCCATAGCACATTCCCCAAGTCTGTCCACTCCAGATTATTATTTTTTTCATTTACATCTACTGCATTTTATACCTCTCTGTTCATTTGTGCAGCGCTATAGACTACTGAATACTATAATGTGCAGTATTGCATAATGCATAGTCTACTGTCATGTCAACACTGTCAATGTTAAGTGTTACTGCCCTTTAGGGCTGTCAAAATTGCTAAAAAATGACGTTCGAATATTCCTTTTAAAAAAACACATATATTCGAACATATTCGAATATATGTGTAAATACAAAATTATTCAGTTTAGGTGTTCACTCCCCCGCACCGTCGGTCGCGCATAGCGGTTTAAATGAACGGCAACAATAAACACATGCTGAGTGCTGATCAGGTTCCTCGGTTCCAGTGCTTCACAGAACTCCCTGAAGCCCTCATGTCCTTGCATACGAACGAAATCAATGTTTGCGTGCAGGCCTCCTGTCGTGCCGCAGACAACGAACTTGTGGCGGACGGCGCAAAATACGTATCCAGACGTGTCTGTTTCTCTGAAGTTCCACATGTTATGCCATATTCTCGTGGGTGCACATTCTGGAGATGTGGCCTCAAGTTGCTTGTCGTTGAATGGTAAGCTAACTCTAGCTTACATAGTGTAGCGACCCTGGGTCAGGAAAGCTACGAGACGTTAGCTGGCTTACAGGGTGTTTATTAAGGGAACAGAGAACAGGCTACTGTGGACCGCAGCCTACGCCACAACAACAGCAAAACCCCGTGAAAGCCTCAACCAGCTTCACGTCTGCTCCGGGTCAGAGACTCTGCTCCGAACGGCTCGTCTCTCACTCTCACACACACACACACACACACACACAAAAAGAGGACACTTCATCGCGGCCGCGGCGGGGGTTGCCAGATTCACGATAATTATCCTCCGAAATACTTTTTTCGTTCGAATATTAATTTTCACATTCGAAATTCTGTTTTTAACAACTATTCGAATATATATATATATATATATATATATATATATATATATATATATATATATATATATATATATATATATATTCGAATTTCGATTATTCGTTGACAGCCCTACTGCCCTTGCGTCACGGGTCCTCAATAAATTGGCAGTTAGAGTCACACTATAGATTCTGTCAACATCACAAAGTTCTTTTGCATGTGCCAAATTTGTTTTATCTCAAAGATCACTTTTCTTTCGGCTGTCGCTTGAAACTGCGGTCAGCAGCCGCGTTAAACATTGACTTTCCTCTGTCAGTGCATGGCTTAGTCACCCGCAGATAACCTTTTATACTTCTGTGAGTCTGTACAAACCACTTATTATAAAAAAAAATGTATAGATCACAATATATATATTTGATAGCAGGATAATTTATTCTGTAAAAAGCAATTAGAGAAAGCTAACTCACCAACCACTCTCAAGACCATCCAAAATCAAGATATTCTTGCGAATCCCACAACAAAAGTAACTGCAGGCATATCGTTTAAAAAATCATTATCACATGAGAACTAGCTGGCTAACTTAATTTACTGTGGCTGGACATAAAGGAGGCAACCTTCTCCTTCTGTCAACCAACCATCTGTTTTGCCTGGTGAAGTTAATAAATAAATTTAAGTCATGTGTCACTGTTGTAATGTGTAATCCCTCTATATGTAGTTTGGTAATTTTCCCGTAAACATCCATTAACTTAAACCCTTTATATGTGTACATGTTTATATGTTCTTTTATAGAACGTATATTAGACTTTTGAGACCCTGTTATATCTTTTTGAGATGAACTCAAAAATGCATGTTGTTCAGAATCAGAACCATTTATTTTCCGAATTCGTTTTGGCGGGTGGTGCATACACAAACAACAACAATCAACACAGTGCAAGAAATAGAAACATATTATATTTACAATAGATAATCAAATATAAAATAAAGTGCAGAGACAAACCGATAACAGTCCTGTAAACAAGTGTACTGTAAATGTATGTGAAAGTGTAATGGGAAAGTGACATGTATGTTCCTCTTACCTTTTGAGATTATTTTACAGGTTGCTCTGCCAAACCCAGCCAAGCTAATACATTCCAAAACTAAGGATGGTGAGTTTCAGGCACATGTTTAACTGCTTCCTCGAGTAGCAGGATTGAAGCATACGCTGTGCAGTTAGCCATATTGTTTGAGCCACTAACCTGTGGTGATCGGAGGGGGAGGAAGAGCTCCTCTGATAACCTTTATCCGTTTCTCCACGGTAGCAAACTGTGTGTAAACATTGTGGGAGAAATATGGCCCCTCTGACTATTTTTTCATTTGGCTATTTCCCAGACATTTTATGAAGCCTGCTTGAGCCGCAGGATTGGAAGGAAAGTGGACTTGAGTATACAAGCAAATCACTTCTTAGTCTCAAAAACCAGGAGGGAAACTGTAATTTATGTTGAATGTTTTAGAAAGAGTGATACTATATTAACACAGGAAATAAAACACCAACCAAAGCTCTCAACTGAAGAAACGTTGTGCCTCTCAAGCGCTCCCAGCTGGTATTTTTTAGAAAAGTACACAGCGTTTTCAACTGGCAACAAAAAAGCTTTGGTGGACACACAACTTTGTGCAAAAATGGGATATTGTCTGACTTTTAAATGTTGCAACCGTACATTGTTGAGATTTCCAGTGGAATCATTTAACTTGCATGTTTAAATATTTATATCTATGTATATATGTTTTATGATTTTGCTCTTTTTCTATGGTCACCTGTTAAACATTAATCACGATGGAATAATTCATTAACAGTAATCAGTGAACATAGACATTTAGTAGTCCTAAATATGCCTAGAAAATGCATATTATGCATTGTTTTATTTATTTCTGTTGACATTGTGGACACCTTTCTCTCATTTAAGTCATTACTAAGTTAAAGAGTAACTTAACTGTTAATAGATAGATAGATATTGTATGAATAAACCCAAGCCTAACCACACTATTACAATGTGCTGCCATAGACCATATCACCAGCACCCATAACCGGAGCTGGAGGTCACCTCTAGGTCACCTCTAGTACTGCAAACAAAGATTTAAAACCCTATATTCTACGCAAATCAAAACCCATGAGCCGACTTATTAGTGTGTGGCTCTCACCTGGCCCACGGCCCTACATGGTCTGCTCAGTTTATATATATATATATATATATATATATATATATATATATATATATATATATATATATATATATATATATATTAGTGCTGTCATGTTAGCGCGTTATTAACGGCGTTAACGCAAACCAATTTTAACGCCGTTAATAAAATTGACGGCGTTAAAATTGGTTAACGCATTTTAATTTTTCAATTTTTTTTCCGCGAGCACCACGCCGGATGTAGGTCAACCGGAAGCAAAACAATAGGCACGCCGTTTGGGCTTGGACGCTAGGCTAACATTACGGTTTGAAATGAATGAATGGTGAGCGCGATACGGCAAGATGAATGATATTCAGTGAACTGCGAACAGGTGCGCGTGCCAGAAGGGAGCGCGAGTGAACACATTGAACACAGCAGGAGAGAACGCAACGTTAGCCAGCTAGCTAAAGCTCCAGTGGAAAATTATTAGCTTATGCTACCGTTTTTGAGGAGGTAGATTTTGAGGAGAGGGGACTGACAAGGCAGAAGGTAAAGTGGTCCACCGTTCTATCAATAAGCAGACCTGCCAACCTGTACGCAATTTGCGTAGCGGATACGCATTTTGACGTCAAAGTACGCTAGTAAAAATTAGTTGACCAGCACACATTATATGCAATGCAATATAATGCATGACGAGTATTTAATGTCGTCGTCAATTCCCCCCCCCCCTCGTCGGTACGAAAAAAATATCAAGGTTGGCAGGTCTGAATAAGGCTAAACTATAAGTTAACACTAATACAAACATTATTTTTGCAGAATGAGTGTGTTAGGGGAGAAGGATGCAGCCATTGTTAAACAGCTGGATTGAAATGCAGCTGGAACTGGTCGTGGCTAAAACTGGAAGGCAAGGTCTCAATAAAAGGGAAAGAGGTGTCCTTTCATCTAGGAGATATATTCTCCAAAATCAACAGGCAGGGATTCGCCAGATGCATTCTCTGCATCAAAGATATAAATTATGCTAACAAAGGCAGCCATGCTCTCCCTTACCACATTGTGCCTCATATACTGTAAATGTTAGACCCATTGACAGGCTGGCATGAAATGGCTTGCATAATACTTAGTAAGGAGGCCATAATAATTGTTGACTCATGGCTGAAGTTAAGTTTCTCCAGCTCTCCCCAGGTTGGCAAAAAATGCATCTCAAAATGCATCAGATTGATGCTTTAAAATATGGAATATTTAAATTTTTCTTACGGGGGAGCATGCCCCCGGACCCCCTAGAGGGGTAATATCCTTCTCACCTTTTTCACCCCTGACCCGTTTTCATGCCTGGTGCACTCTATAATTTTATTTTGTAAACCCTTGTTTACCTGAAATGTGCAGTAATTTTATTTTGTACCACCCTGGCAGTTGTTTTTCAATAAAATAAAGCAAGCCAATCCACTTTTTCATGTTGATAAGAGCATTAAAATGCAAAAAAAAAAAAATTGCGATTAATCGCGATTAAATATTTTAATCGTTTTTTAAAGGCAAGGAGTTGTGGATTCGTTAGAGATCAAGGACAATAGGGTCTGGTATTCATATCAAGGTCATATGAGCTGTAGAACACCTAGGGTCCCCTAATTAGTTCATGTTCATGGTTAATTTGCAACCTAGTTATATAAGTCATCATGTATTTACTTGTTATATTTGTGTCAAATAAATAAATAAATGATATATATATATATATATATATATATATATTTTTTTTTTTTTTTTTTTTTCTTTAAAAAAAAATATATACATTGTTATATTCTTTTTGGATTGTTACCTAATTATGCACGACATACCCTGAACCCTGAGATGACAATTTTAGTTTGAGCACAATAAGTAAAGTATTATAAAAAGATTATTATGCCTCAAGTGTGTACAGGCCCGGTTTCGAAACCCGGGCCTGCCCTGTGCCATACCGCTATGCCACCACTAGACCACAGTGTTAGACAGGAATATACGTGTACAAGTTTATATTTATCTTTTGTTTCGTTAGTTCATGTTGTTATTAGTTGCTTAAGTAAGTCATACTAGACGACGGAATAAACGGCGTAGACTCTAAATCTGGCCTCAAAGTAATCTTTTTCTGTAAAATAAAATAAAAAATAAAAAACTTAAATAAGGCAATGAGCACGTCAGAGCGACGTGACGTGACCAAGCCACACTGCCACAAAGACAAATAATATAAATAGCTGCAATGCTAATTGTAACACTAAGACCATGTAGGGCCGTGAGCCAATCAGGTGAGAGCCACACACTAATACATCAGCTCATGGGTTTTGATTTGCGAAGAATAGGGTTTTAAATCTTTGTTTCCAGTACTAGAGGTAAAATAACAAATTCTAAATCTGGCCTCAAAGTAATCTGGCGGCCTTGGAGCTTTCAAAATAAAATCAGGCATATGGGAACAAACTTTTTTTTATTTTATAATGCAAACTGCAACATATGAATTATATTATTTACCCAAAAAGGAGCAGAAAAAGGTAATATACCCGTGGCAAATAAATCACACACTCTGTGTTAAATCTAAGTCCAACACAATATTTTAATCTAAACCATAAATGGAAAATCCACCCTAAAACAAAATGTACATTCCTTTGATGTTGGACAGTTCATTCTTATTTTGTGAATATAATTAAGTCCTAAGCAAGACTGTTTTTTTCCCCTGCTGACAGCGCAAAAGGAACCAGACTGTATATCATAGTCAGGGATTTGTTTGTGATACGGATGCAACATTTAGCACATATTGGCTCAAACAGCTCAGACCTACAGTCCTTACTCTCTTGTTTCTAATTCAAATTCTGTTCACAAATATTAAATTGAACTGTGCAATAATAAGGATTCAAATGCAAATTCTTCAGGGTTTTTGCATCAAAGAGTTTATAAGCACAAATATAGCTCAGGTGAAAACTGAACCTCAATTAATCAGTTCAGTTATTGCTTAGATAAATAATATTTACTCTACAAGAAAAAGATTTGTTTCACATTGTTCAGATGTATGTAAAAAAGAAAAGAAAAAGAAAAGCAGTTCTAAAATGTGATGTCAAATTGACTTTTTTTTTTTGGTTGAAAAATCCCTGCGCTGTTGAAACATTTTGTACATCTGCATCAAGTCTTGGAAAGTTTCAGAAAGGATTAGTTGATGGGCTGAAAAACCAGCCACGTGACCAAAACAGTGACAGAAGTCTTTTGTAACTCTAGGGGAAAACAGTGAAAAGCACCATTTTCACTACGGCAAGCCAGAAGGTAAAGGGGGAGAAGCCACAGGAGCACACAGAGTTCAGGTGTGCACTTAAGTGCTGGGGTTCGCAACAAAAAACGCTGATCCATCAAAGTCGCTTTTTGGTCCTCATTCTCCTCGGTCATAGTCTGGCTGTGTGCAGCTTATGCAAATATAGTCGTCCTTCTCTGCTCGCTCAGCAGAAAGTCCTACACAGACCTGGTGGAACCACTGATTGCAGGTGCCGTCACATTGGACCCAGTTCACCTGAGAAGCAGTAAGATGGGAGAAAAATGTTAACAAAATAAAAAGATATAAATCAGTTAAATCTCATGCATGTAGGACGTTAAGTCGTCTGGTTTAAAACAAACCTCGTCGCCCTCTGGCTCTCTGCACCATGGTGCAGCACACAGCGAGTAGTCCTCCTCCGAGTCTGAGGCAGTGGGGTCAGACCCTGGGTGTGTGGGAGAACACGCCCACTCGGTGTCTTCGCACTTCTCTTTGCTCTTCTTAGACTTCTTCTTGGGGATCTTCTTGGCCTTCTCGCTGTGCTGTGACTCGGTGCTTTCCTTACGCCGCTTGGTCCTTTTGCTCGGACCGTTCAGAGACTCCTTTTTGAGACCGGAAACTCCATTCTGTGTTAAGGCATAAATATTATAATACACACGTCATAATTAATGATACGTCATAATACGTGGGATTGAGACTATGATCCACAAGCAACATGTGGTCCTCATTACCTTGTTGTGGTGGGGGCTCCCTTTCTGTGACTGTTGGTCCTGTTCCGTGTTGTTCCCACAAGGAGCGCCATGTGAGAGCAGTTTGTACAACAGGTATCTGTACAGCTGCTCAGTTTCAGGCAGAGTGACCTGCAGTAGGAATCCCTCCACCATCAGCTCCTCCAGCTCATGGCCGAGTCCTGTGACAAATATGATGAGTGGACAGTTCAGAGGCGAGATAAAAAGGAAAAATGAAAAGTGTGCGTAGATGCAGTGTGCTTAAAGCTTTTACCCTGGAGTGGAACAGACTGGTGCTCTGTATGGAAAGATGAACCGTTTGTTTCCTGAGTCAGATGTGAAGACATTCCAGGTCCAACTCTCCCCTGAAACGATAAACAATCAACTTAAGTATGCTTGACAGGGATCAGCGAGTCTCCAACATCAATGTCACTATTAAAGCAAACAGACACCCTGATGGTGAATTATAACGTTAAGAGACTTGTCTATTCAACTGTATGTAACAGAGTTTTAAAATGCGTTTCCACTGACCATCTTTGACACTTTCTTCAGCACCCCCTCTGTGCATGCCTGCTGAACTCGGTGCTGCCATCGCACCGTCCTTTCGATGAGGAAGCGCAGGGCGTCCCCTTCTGGCAGCCGCACGCGAATCCTCTGCAGTGAAGCCAACAGAGGCAGGACCTTGTCCAGAGGGGGTTTCCTCGACCGTTGGCAAAGTGGGCAGAGCCAGGCTTGGCCGTACTCGAGGTTTACCGGTGTTGTAACACATCCGCAGTGGAAAACTTCTCGGCAGAGTTCACACTGCATCATGGCACCCGAAGGGGCCTTTTGGCAAACGCAAACACCAAGCGCACAACAGTTTTCAGCAGGAACAAGCTTGGACTCGTTTGAAGCACGCAGAGCCAACAAGATATCCATCTCCCTCTGCCGGACCTCGGCGAGAGTTGCCATCTGTGAAGGAGAAAAATGTAACTTCATAAATACAAATGAAAGAATAATCTCATTCTCAGTTTACAAATTGAGGCCAGATTAGGCTCATCCCCACTATTGTAATTAGGGCTGTTAAGGTTGAAATAGTGTTCATGATTGATAATAAATCAATACAGTTTCCCTGTCTTTTGTTGCTTTGTGGCGACTATAGTAGACCAGGGACTTCATTGTTTGAGCAATACAGGGGTATATGCATTTCTCTATGTAAAGTATGCGTCACAGCGTTTACGAGTGAAAGCTCCCAGGATTGAACATTGCGTTGTAATATGCCCTTTTGAATTAATGAAATAATATAGTATTTCTTTTGGTGGTTTTTGAGCCCGACTATCCAAAAGGTCCCATATTGTAAAAAGTGAGATTTTCACGTCTTTTTGTTATTGTGTTCTTCAAAACACTCAATACATTGAGAAATACACACAACCTGTGTTCAGAAGCTTTTAAATGAGCTTTCAGGATTTCTGTACATTTGTGGTGTCACACCAATACAATATAGAGACCATTTCACAGTTTTAACTGTAAATATTCAAAATGTGTCCCATTCTTGTTTCTTGAAAATGTAGAACAAAAGTAACTGTTAAAACGAGATGAAACATGCTGCTAGTTGCAATAATAAGGAACGTTGTTAATGATTACAATTGAACTTCCCCCCCACCAAACCCTACTTCTACTGTAGAAAGATAAAATACTGCATTTCACTCACAGCAGAGGCAGAGTCCTTGCTCTCAGACAGAACTCTCTCCACGTCACACAGAGAATCCAGTTTCGTTGGAGATTTTTTACTGATCTGTGTCGCTTCTTTTGCTTTTTTAGATCTCGACTTCTGATGCCCGGTGCCTACATCACATCTTGGACAAAGAACCTGAGAACATAAATAATAACAAAAACATGATTTATTGGTCCCGTCGTATAGCTTTGACATGAGAATACTTACTAACATCTGCTTACCTCAAGCAGAGAGAAAGGCGAGTTTTTCAGTAGGAATGTCTTTGCTGCGCTCTCCTTCCAGGTCTGAACGTCACTGACGAGGACCTCTAGCCGACTCAGCGGTTCGAGCATCACTGGGATGCCCTCTGCTCTGAGGAGCAGCTCAGAGAGGCTGTCCAGCACAGGAATACGTCCCCCGAGCTGCAAACATGCACACACCAGATTTATAATCCAAACTCAACCATCTCTGACCATCTCAGGCCAAGTGTTAAGAGCTGAGAACATAAAGCATGGTTTAAGTGGAAGTATATTTCACCTGAAGTGCTTCGGCTTCATGGAGCCATTTCTTGGCCTTGGTGACGACGTCCTTCAGCTGCAGACAGTTGGGCAGATAGGCTGGGATGTTTTCTACTTCTTGTAGAGCGGCATCGAGTGATTCCATGTTGCGATACGGCCTGTGAAGAGACATGAGTTTTAGTAAATACAGTTTACATGTTCAGGTTTTATACAATGTCTCATGCGGGAGTGTCACTTTATCTTTTATCTCTTGCGTTTCAGTTTTTAATCCTTCCAAAAATAGGACTGCATTTTTGATAGATTCATATAAACATCAAGTATCAGATCATATGAGGTGCTTGCTATGGCAGAGTCTGGTGCTTTACAGTGTCGTCTCTGTGGAGCCATCAGAGGGTTAAACACTGTCACAACACCATCATCCTCTTTATCCAACATGATCCAGCTCTGCAGACTTGGCACATTTCACTCTGCACCGTCTACAGTTAAAGCTGATTTCACATTTTCTCTGACACCACTTTTTAAGAAAAATACATTTACAAAACAAAGTATGAATTCACTGTTTAGAAATACAGACTTTACATTATTTTACTAAAGTTTTAGTATGCAAGTTCACAACTGGAACCAAACTAAGTTGTTCCTGAATTTGATTCGGAACAGCTTATACAAGAGTGTGTAGTCAGTCTGTTTGTGTGTAATGAACAGTCATTGTTGTAGTTTATTATGTTTTTCATAGTCAAATTGATATCTTATGCTAAAACTTTTCCTGCCTTGACCACTTGAGTATTTTCTTTTTATGAATCATATTTTTAATATGTGATGGGAAAAAAATAATAGTATCTGATTTTGAATCTGGTAGATGGATCACACTTTTATCAAATTACTAAGTACTTTATCCTTCCTTTTCTTCTTTTTTTTTTTTTTTTTTCCCACCTAAACCACAGGCAGGGAGGGAAAGAAAAAGATAGACATAGAGACACATAAGATGGACATACGAACTAAGGCCCATTGCTGCTCTATGTCCTCACCTGGCTTCCATAAGGCTGAGCACCCGCTCCTCCCACTGCTCCGACACAGTCAGCAGCTCCTGCAGACGAGCCATGGCTCTTTCCACAGAGCTGTGAGGGGCCAAACCCACGCCCTGGTCTATCAACCTCCTCATGGTGTCCAGGCAGAGGCTTTCTGTCCGGCTGCTGGCTTGCTGCACGGCCTCCAGCCAGCGGGCCTGCTCCAGTCTCTCCCGCAGCAGGGGCAGCTGGGGCAGCTCCACGTCCAGGCCCAGGCTCTCGTCCAGCAGGACCTGCAGCTCCAGTGGGCTGGGGGACTCATCTGAGAGGAGACGCTCACTGCGCTGCTGGAAGTCATCCACCCGGGTCAACAGGTCCTGGGGGTCACATTCAACAGGCATTTAGGGACGGATATTTGACTACTCAGACAAGACTACATTCTAAAATGAAGCCAAATTCACTCATTATTTTACTGCAATGCAAAAGTGTGATGGGACAGAAAAATGTTTAAGTGAAAAGCTTTACATTTGTGCCAATGTAACTTGAATGATACTTAAGATTCATGTCGTCATATAAATAAGTTAATGTTTCTATTCCAAACTTTCTAACCTTTAGTAAAGGAGCCTGTCGGATGTTGCACGGCAGGTTGTCAAACTGTCGGACAAAAGACCTCAGCTCTTCAACAGTCAACTCGTTCTGGTTTTGAGACTTTCCTCCTCCAGAACGATACCTGATATACAAATATAGAAAAGAAAACAGCAGATCTATAAATATCAAATGACAGAATTGTCTGAAACAGCTCAAATAAACCAAAAAAGTAATGTAGTCTCTGAACTACAATGACAGTAAAATGAGCCCTAATACCTCCAATAATGATACAATGGACATTAATAAACAACAGTAACAATAAGAAAAGATAACTAGAGTCGAGCTCACACCAAAACTGTTTCAAATCAGTGGAAAACTGTAATTTCCAATACAATACAAATAAACAAAGCCAGGTGTGAAAATCTCTTAAAGTCGTACCTCGTCTGCCTCTTTCCATTAAGAAGCTGTTGGGCCATCACAGCAACTTTATCAGCCTCTGATGCGACTGTGCGTAGCTGATCCAGGAGGCTGATTTGTGGGAACGCCTTTGTTTCTGACTGCTCCACCAGGCTGTGAAGCTCTTCCAAACCTGACAAGAAAGTGGTACAAACTTTTAGAAAGTATGAACTATGAGGTTATTAATAGTGTGTGGCTGGATGACAAAGTTGCAATGAGTGTATCCCTTAAAATTAGAAGGAACTATTTTGGATTATTGAGTTTTGTAGTATTTCACTTTTTTCCCCATTGACGAACCTCTTTTCTTGTTTCCTTTGCTCTCCAGGATGTCCTGCACACTACAGAGCCATTCTTTATAGGACTCTGCACGCATCTTCACCGATTCCATCATCGGATACAACTCCTCCAGTGTAAACTTGTAACTGCAGGGAAAGACAAAAACGAGGCAATGAATATACAATGATGAATGATAATTTGTCAAGTTCCAATAAAAATAAATATGTCTTCTACCTACTGCCAAATGACAATTAGAAAACACAAATTGTATATTGTGAGAGCCATCAGGATTATGAGGTTTTAAAATAATCTAATGAGGAAAATGTTTTAATTCGTATAATTCATAATAGTACTAAAAATCAAAGCACAAGTACAATTCAGAAGAGAGCAAGTATGATCAGTTGTTGTAGTTACTGAAGACTCACTGGAGTGTACGGTTGCTAAGAGGACAGGAGCAGAGGTCCCGGGTGTGATACAGACACACCATCTTGCCAGGACTGCAGGCACAGGTGATGCCAGACAGGTAGCAGGTGGTTCGACACTTGCTGCACTGCCTCTCCTCATCAGGGAGCACTTCATAATCAACCTGTCGAGATTGCACCACACCCTGGGGAAAACACACACACAAAAATCAGTAATTTGAGCTGCAGAGAAGACAGAAGAACTAAATGAGAGACCAGAACAGACAAACCGTCTTAAAGTTCTCTCTAATGTATTCTTGATACCCACTTTGCTATAACTGCCCCACAGGAGCCAATACTACAAACTGAAAAATTAATGGGATTAAGATTTTAATTCTAACAATTTTCAATTCTTCATATTTCTTTCGTTCCATATTTTAGACCATTTCAAGTCATTGTGTCGTGTTAACTCACTTTACCTCCTGGATGTCAATCATGTGTGCTGAAATATTAAACCTGCCTCCTGCCATCATTGAACAAAAACAGATGCAAAAGATCCTTAAGAGAAGACCTCCTCACCAATTTATTAATCTTCTCTCTCAGTTGTTCTTCTTCTTGGACCATGACAGTCATCTCGTTCTGCACTCTGGACGCCAGGTCGACATCCATCGTGTCTGCTTTGTAGGCCATGTTACAAACCATCTCGTCGTGTGAGAAGACACAGTACCTGCTCAGCTGGCGATAGTGTGCCACACATTTACGGCCGATGGGCATCTGTCAGAAAATATATAGACAGGTTTCAGTTTAGAAGCGATGGGCTAACCGGAACGATTAAAGCCGAAAAATGTATAATATCAACAACATAATTCTGTACCTGAATATCTATTTTTTTTATACCTTCTAATCTGTATTAAGGGCCTATAAAATGGTTTTTAATCCCGTTTTGTAAACTTGTTTTGGCTGCAAGTCGGCATGAAAGATGCTATACAAATTCTAATCTATTATTAGACAATTATTCACCAATTTTGTTTTCCACCATTTATTAAATATCTCTACTGGAGCAAAACATATTCATCAGTAAAGTCTAATAAACAGAACTCCTACTGCATGAACAACATGACTTTACAGCAAGACAAGTTTGAAATGATCTGGTGTTGTGACAACAAATGTTCTTACCCAGTCCATGGTGCAAAAGTTGACAGCTTCAGCAAAGTTGAAGCCCTGGTTGAACCCACTGTGGTAGGCTCTGGGGAAAGTGATGACAAACTCCCCTGCACATTGGTTGGTGCGATAGATCTAGTAATCAGTAGGAAAATACAAATTAAGAAATGAGAAGCTGTAAGTGTTACCATTTGTTATAAGGACGATACTGAGAATGACCATGTTGAACCAAGCAAGGTTCTGATGTCTTGATTTATATCCGGTTATCAAAAGATATTTTCCCAAAAAGTGGTAAGACACTGCATATTAACTTACTTTTTGTGTAACTGTGATGTGTAATATTTAAAAGTAAGGAACTTCGTCACCACACTTGGTGTATAAAGATCTCGCTTTATTTCAGACATTTAAATGTGATGATTAATAAATGAGTAACATTGAGAGCAGGTTACCGGGACGCCGTTGTTCATCAGCGTGTTGGGATTCATGATGGTGACCAGCTGGTGAAGGAGGTCTTGCTGGGACTCAAACAGCTCAGGTGCCAGGTTCTTCATGACCGACTCGAGTTGCTCGGCGGCATAACCAGGAGCCCCATACCACGTCTTTGGCTCCCCCCTGCAAACATGGTCAAAACTATCAGTGAAAAACACGTAACAATTTATTTGAAGAATTAATCAGATCTACAAAAATGTATGTCTTGTGAAAGATATTGCTTGTTGTGTAAGATATAAAATCACTATAAGAGATACACAATAGAGTTGAGAGAGTGCACTCTACCAGTGAAGATAGTTTATGGAGTAGCTCCAGTGGTCCTCAATATGCCAGCAGAAGGAGGAGAAGCACATCCCCACATACAGCCAGGGTAACTTCATCCCACAGATGTCGGCTGTAATGTGAGTCAGCACAGAGGAGTCCAATACCGGCATGTTGTTCAGGTTCCAGCCGCTGCTCAGGTAATGCTGCAGGTCAGACACAGGTCTCAATGCACTTGACTTCTTACTGAAATAAAGCCTAGTTCAGCAGGTGTTATAGTAGTTATCACAGGGAAAACTGATTATCACATTATTTTAGGGCCGTTAGTTTTTTCCCCAGCAACCAGTCAAAAACCTACATTGCATTACTATGTAATAGTATTAGGAAAATACTATGGTTGTTTTGAAAAACCCAACATAATTTGTTGTATTTTAAGATTATTTTTCCTTTGATGAAAAATGTTTATGAAGTATTGGGGGCCAGGTTGTTGTCATACACCGTTTGGTGCTATACTTAATGCACTATAATTTGTATAAACCCAGGTAATGAATTTGCATGTTTAAGCCATGTGGAAAAATCAATCTTTGAAGGTCGTGGAGGTAAACTGTGATATACATTTCCCCCTTTTATAACCCCTAAAACACACATAGTTCTCTTATATATGTGTTAGACAAAAATAAAACACCATCCTCAAAATAGCAGACAGATTGTACCTCATCCTCAGGAGTGACTTCAAAATGGCTGTTACTCAAAGGGAAACCACTCCCAAACTCCTTGGAGGCGATGTCTGCTCCGTACTCCACAGTGACATCCTCCTCAATGGTGCTGACGAGACGCCAGAACTCCTTCTCCACTAGCTCAGTGGGAACCATCTAAAGCACAAAAGGAGATGACATGGTGTGATTAAGTGCCATATTCACACTAGTCTAGAAACTGAAGCTAGTTTGATCACGAGTTCAAACAGATTAAGAATAGTGTTTTAGTGTTTTCACTGCACACGTCAGAATATATCTGCTGGGATCAATGACAACATTATCTTTTACAGAAATTCAGCTCGACAACAATTTACGACTTAAACTAGCTGCTCATTAGGTCGTCTACTTCCTGCTGCTCCCCCCTAAACCAGACCTCCAACCTCTTCCACTCTCTTTGTTCAGTAAGAGTATGTTCACAGGATGTTTTGAGTGCGAGAGTGGGAACAGCATCTGATTAGACAAAACGGACTCTCTCTGGAAATGTGTTATCAAAGCATTCCTTTGTTCCAGGACAAAGTAATAAAACAGAAGTAACAAGAGAGTTCAGGACTTAAAGAAAAGTCTCAGAAAAAATTGATTAATTTGAAATTATTGGAATGTTTGGTGTATGCTACTTTGTACCAGGGGTTTGGTGGTTGTAATCATGTGAACACAGGTGATCATTTTGCATGTTTTTAGACGGGGGAAGAAAGAAGAAAAAAATTCTTAGAAGGTTGCGGATGTAAACTATTATATTAATTTCCCCCTTTACAACCCATAACCACATATGGTTTTCCCCATTTATTTTTTTAAGGTTTTAGAGGACAAAGGTTTGCGTATCTTTTTATAATTTCCAGTAACGTTCAAATTGAATCAATTAATTTAAAACCGTCAGCTGCTCCGGCTTGTTTCTCTCATTGGCTACTGTGGTCCCGCTCGGAAAGCATAAGACGTAGTCATACAGACTTTAACTCCCACCCACAAACATGTTTGAAATTAAACAGGGCTACGAAGAGTTTAGGAGTTTAAAGACTGGATCTGTAAACCGCTCACATTACGAATAATCTGGGCAGAAAATGGTTCAAGACCAGATTTCCCAATGAGGTGAATCAGGAATAAAACAACCCAAAACGTCTGTGGTCTGAGGCTGGCTTGAGTAGAATGGAAACCACTTGATTATCAATAAACAAGTGATGTAAACTCACATGAACTGGCATGTTGAAATAATCTGACTTGAAGGAATCAGCCATGTCTCCAAAAGCCTGGAGGGTGTAGCTCCTGCTGGCCTGCTCAAAGCCAAATGCAACAGGAGGTTTGCCACATTCCTGTAAAATAAAAAAGGGGGAAAAAAGTTGAAAAAGTTAGGAAACACTTGGCGTTTTATTATATTTGTAAATATCAGGCAGATGATTTTTCTCTTGTTCCCAATTATGAGCTTCTCTGCCGGGATTTAGCTGGCAGAGGGTTTGCTCACCTGAGCCAGGCACTTGGGACATCTCCAGTCGCCTTTGGGAACGTCGTGGAGGGGAGGCATCAGACAAAAGATGTGATAGCTGTCATCACAGCCGTCACACAACAGCAGGCGGTCCTCAGCAGTCCCTTTGCCACAAACAAGGCACATGTACTGGTCTATCTGAGGAGACATAATATACAGCACGGTACAACACTACAGCATGGATACATGTTTTTTACTGGTGTGTACTAATGTGTAGCTAACATTTCACTACAAAACAATATACTTACTTTACTCGAGGGAGGTCTCTTATCCAATACAGTTTCTTCTTCATAATCTGATGGATACTCGTGTTTAATGGGCTCCCGTTTCACCTCAGTAACCGGCAGTCTCACTGAAAGACACAGAGGAAGGCTCAATGGAAGCTTTAAGAATCTCTAATAATGTCGCCGATCACATCTGACACAATCCCCTTTTTCCTCCCTCTATAAACCAAGCAGCACTGCTTGGTTTGTCCTTACCAGGTTCTTGTTTGCCAGCATACGTTCCCATCCTCCTCCTGAGATTAGGACGATTCTCGCAAACCTCCCCTGGTTCGGTTTTAAAACAGCCTCTCTGTTGAAGTCACGGAGAGAGTCAGTGAGAAACAGAGAACAACAGGCCCTCGATAAGATATGAAGACTACTCTTTTAAATCGTGACAACTTCTATGAAAAACATGTAGCTTCACTATCAAAGTGAAATATAGCCACAGTCAAAATATAGATTGGTAGAACTGGTTGTCCTTTATCCTGATTATGAATATGAACTTTTACTTAAAATATCCAGACTTATGAACACACATATCGTACACATAATGAATGGCACAAGTGACAATGTCAGCCAGATAGATAGAGAGATAGAGAGAGAGAGAGAGAAAGATTGGACTCACTTCAGATCTCATGCGTTTCGCACGGCGAGCAATGCTGCAGGTCTCCTGAGGCTGGACAGACTGCCGCTGCGGCAGGTCGTGAGGGGTGTACTCTTTATCTTTAGTGTCATTGGTCAAGGTGGCTCTCTGCAAAGACAAGTTGGGGAATGTGAATTTGTTTTAAAACACACGAAACACTGAACTACCCGGAGTAAAAACTAAGTGAAACGAAAACCTACAACGCCTCTTTTTTTTTTTTTTAAACCTACATTTAAGCCAAAGGAACTAAATCAGACTTAACTATATAATATCAACATATCAATACAATCTCCTTCAAGTCTCTTCATTATACCTCTTTAAAGACACCAAACACAAGAAACGTTCTTATGAAGGGATTGAGCTAGAGACAAATCTTAATGTTTCTCAGTAGTGTGAACCTTATATTTCAAAATGGTCCCATTTGATTTGTGCTCGTCAGTTCTAGTTTTATGACACTGACGGCACCATACTCAATACCTGGCGCTGTTTTACGACCGTCGTTTCTATTCTCAGGACCGAACTAAGACTCGGTCAAAGCGCCCTTTAACTAAATTAAAATGAAGACCAAATTATAATGTTGTCAACTATAATAATACTGTGTGTATTAAGCTGGTAGAGATGGTAGTCACTACTTGTGGTTTATAATCATTACAGTGTAGCTTGAAAAAAGGCACGTAACTTGACAATGAATATTTCTGATACACATCTACTCAATTTCAAACAACTTGTTTAACAATTCTAGCTACTGCTGCTCTACTGGTAAAAGAACACATAAGCGACGTACAGGCTGATTCCCTCCATGCTGGAACAGGTTGTATGGGTAGAGGATTCTCTCATAGTGTGCCCGCAGATGAGAGCCAATAGCCTTGCCTGGCGCAAAGCCCATCTTGACCGATATCTTAGTCCAGCGCCGCTCTCTGCAGACGGCATCAAAGCCTCCCTCTTCATTCACCAGCTTGGAAAGAGAAAAAGTATGCATTTAGTCTGTATGTTATCTTTATTAAGATGAATTTGCCCTGATTTTAACACCAGCAAGGATTTGCACGCACTTTATTCAGCTGGTAAAGATCCAAAATCTTTCTTTCCACGTGAGGGATTTTCAGAGTGCATCCTTGAAACTCCCAGAATTTTGCGATTCGATCCAGGAAGTTCAACTTGACTCTGGTCTGAGCCTAAAAGCACAGAGAAACAAAAGTTAACAGTTTAACAAGGATTTATCAGATGTTTTGAAGATGTAAACTGTTTTTCAATTTCTCCCAAGCAATACAAAAGGCAGGAACATTTCATCAATAACTTCAGATTTAAAATAGTAAATAGAGTTATTTACCAACCATTTACATGTACTGCATTTTACGTGTCTTAAACATACAAAACATAATAAATGTACCTCTAACTCATTAAGTCTTTGTATCCTTGGTGTGAATTTCAGTCTGTCAACATCACAGGCAAATGGTGGCTGCCATTCCTGAGAGAATAAAAAACAAACATTTTATGAAGCAAAATGACACCAAATATTTGATGGTTACACTGAAATGAAAGTATTTGAATCAACAATGTGTTAGTCAGTAAAAGTAGGCCCGAAGTGAATGAGCAGTTTAAGTCAAACTACTCAAAACAATCCTCCTTCAGGGATCAAGCCGGCATTACTGTCGATTTTTGTTTTTCTGAACAAATCCCATGAAAACCCCAAAACCCAAAATGTGTTTCTGGCCCCCTCGGCCCGTCTGTTGCTTGCAGCTGAAATTGAAGACATACATCTTTAATTCAAACCTGAATTTATGCTTTTATTTACAAAATAATTTAAAGTGCAAGTTATTTCCTAAACCAGCTGGGCACTGTTTTATTTTATTTTTTACCAAATATCACTAAAACAGAATAGATTTAGTTTTTGTTGCAGATTAATTTCAGTCTTGTGTGCACAGCTGCAGGACAGGACTGTTGGATTGCCCTAAACCTTTTCCTTAAACAAGTTAACTATTCAGAGTACCAGACTTTACTTTATTAAATACAGGTTGGAGTATGATTTCACAGTGTTCTTGACCCAAATAAAGATTTGAGGAGAAAAGAGCTTTTGACTATGCTTCTTTTCACGCAAGTGTGATCACGCAAGTGTGATATTTAAAACATCTATCTTCTGATCCTCTTTCCCATAATGCCTGTAGTCAATATGGAGTAAACATCTAAAACTAATCCTGACTACAGACCAAGTCTGCACTTCCAAGAGACTGCTATTATTCTAGTAAACCATTAATAGGTCATAGCGTGTGTGTGTGTGTGTGTGTGTGTGTGTGTGTGTGTGTGTGTGTGTGTGTGTGTGTGCAAACATGCATCTAATAATGGTTGATTAAATGTTGATTTGTTTGCATGCACAAAACTATGTAATAAATAAGATTTCCGTGATTATCATTCATCTGCATTATTAACAATGATGTAAAACTAACAAATAAAATAAATAAAAGTCAGAACATGTTTGTCTTATTTATCAAATAACATAATTATCCCAAAAAGAAATAGACAAACATTTCACCATGCTGCCTGTCACAATATTTAACTACACCAACTTAACAACCCCATCTGTCTTACTGAAAGACTAAACACTGACATGTCTGATATTAACACACTTGCACACCTACTCACACTAGACCACACAACTTCCTGCAACACTCGAAAACATGCCGTCAGTGATGGCTCAAGAGTCAGCAAGATAATCTCTTTTACGTTTTATAAAAGCATTTATAAAATACATTAGACCAAAGTGCTGTACAATCAAAATATAGCACACAAACACACACAACAAATAAAAATAAAAAAAACACAAAAGATATGTTTAAAAAGACAATAATATAAAATGGTAACTCAAAGTGTGTTAAAAGCCAGAGAATAAAAATCTGTTTAAAGACGGGATGTGTGATAACACTTTCCTGCTGATTTGTCATCACTGAGAATATAAATGACTTGTGAAATAGTTTCCTCGAGTGTGATGAAAACGTGCAACACTGGCCGATATGAAGTTGATATGCTGTTATTTGTCTTGATGGACTGATTGTTACTTTGGTAGGTAAAGAGTACATGCTCTTATTATGGACAAAACTCTAAACATGTAGAGTTGAAATAATCCAGTTTATTTCTTCAAAGATTCTCAACATCTTAGAGTAATTTCAGAAACTGTGGAACAGACTCCAGAATGCTAGAGATAAGTTTCCAGTTTCAGGTTTGCCCTTCAAATATGTTAGAAAGGTTTTCAGACTAGCTGTGTCTAGTGTAAAAATGAACACAGAAATCTATAAACTCTACATAAATCCATAAACTGAAAATGTGCAACGCCACACCTGCTCTGCAACAGCACTGAATGGATGGTTACTTTGTCCTTATGGCTCAGATTCTGGGCTCAACACTGTTTGGGCATTTAGAAAAACCAGACCACATACTAATCTAAATTAGATTAACTGAATGGGCTTCTAGCAGCTTTGTTGGCAAGTTAAAGATTGTTTTCTAATTAGATAACTAGTCTTAAGCCATAACTAGCTCCCACCTAGATCTACAACTTGGATTTTAAAATTTGAAGTTGAAACATTTGCTCTAAATTTATATTAGATTTTTTCATACACTCCTAGTACAGAGTAATTTGTGGAGAATAACACTCATCTACTTGTTATCACAAGTGTATAATAAGCAAATGAAGACATCAACTTTTGCTTTCAAAAACTCCAACTAACACTACATTATTGTATTGAAAAGTGAATGTGCCAAATTGTCATTTGAGATGTGGTGAAGAACAGATCATGTGACCTGTGTCGGCAGAGCCTAGAAACTAGGCTAATGACCCAATTAAATTATCACAATATTTCTTAAATGGTTACAGAAGTGCATAGTTCATTTTTATAATAGTCAGCATTTTCATTATAACAGACCACCTGCTGCATGCAATGTTACTGTGGGATTAGCACTGTGAAACATTAAAATGTTCCACACAACATTACATAACAAAAAAAAAAAAAAACACCGCACGTAACATGTACACTGTATGAACCTGAAGTGTCCAGGATGATGCACACAATTTTGCTTTAGTAGAAATCCACTCTCATGAGCTCAGATTTAGTAGTGCACAGTGTATGACACATGGTGGGGTTTGACTTATAAATTAGATTGTATTTTCTCTTCCCCTTTTGGTACATGTATCAATTACCACTCAACCAGGTGCTGTATTTGAATGTTTCGGACATGCTACTTCCTACCATATGTTTTTAGTAGAAAATAAGAGAATGGCCCCAGCATTTTCAAACCTGTCATAAAGATGCCCGTACAAATTACTTGCAGTGACATTTAAAAAGCTGTTCAGGCTAGAGTATAGTAGGCTGTTGCTTTGCCACTGCCTTCTTTTGTGTACATGAGCTGTGCACTTTCAACCATGCCTTCAAAAGAAGGTTTCTTTTGGAAGAGCACCATTCTTTGGTTATATTGCAGCACTACCCGTCCGGTTTCGCCCGTAAATAGGCTTACAAACTTCCTTATTTCAACCAGGACTCTATATATTGTGGTAATCATTACATTAAAAAAATGTGCATCCTTGACCTCGATGTTTTTAAAGTGATAACATTGGTAACTGCCAAAAAGTCAAGGTAATAATATGATTATTACAACATGGGAGAATTACCCTAATAATAATAATAATAATAATAATAATAATAATAATAACAACAACAACAACATCAGCAACAACTATTCCAGAGTATGTGGCCTCTATCTAATTTGCGTGGAAGCTTGGACACACCCTTGAATAAATATCTTCCCTCTCCCATCACAACATAATCAAGATTGTGAGATAAATGTCAAGTGTCCATTTTAGAATCTATATTACAAACGGTACTTCCTCTACTTTTTGTCCTGGTCATATTTGACTCATGCGACATGTCAGGGGTGTGAATTATAGCCAAAATAATCCTCCGATCAGAAAAAAAGTCCGGCAGTTTCTTTTATAATAACGATATAACGTTAGCAAGTTCGCTAAAATAATTTAAAAAAAATAATAACGCTGTCAACAAATTTAAATAATCCAATTCAAGTAAATTTCAAACATGTGAAAGCTCCGATTAATAAAAAGAGAAACGCAGTATCCACTGAGCCGTTAACCCGTCTCTTCTCTCCATAAACAGTTGGTCACCGAGCACGTACGTAACGTTAGAAACGTTAACGTTAACGTTACATCCCGGACAGCTGCAGCTTTAAACGGGCCTGATTAACGTTAGCTTGGTTACCTCATAATGGCTAAATCCTTCAAATCCTTTCGGGAAAGTTGAGCTACACATTCAACTAACTGTTTAAAAGGCAATGGTCAAAATATTAGTTTGAGTCTCGGGGAGCTGATTTCCGTCCAGGAAGCGTTTCATTCTGCGCTAACGTAAACACTTTCCATCATATTTGCATAGAGGCCAACTTCAACGTCCGAATATTTTTTTATTTGGTTTAAATTATGCTCTTAAAAGATAACTGTTGTAATAAATACACGTCCGTGTGTTTGGACGTTAAAAACTTGATAAAGACACCGTCTTCATCGTCCGACAGCGCTCCACTTTCGTTGTTGCAAACACAACACACTCCGGGCTCAGCCGAGCTGACAATTCAACTCGGAGCCGCAATCCGCCATGTTGAAAGCTGTCTAAAAACACAACTTTGCCTGCTAAATTAACAACAGCAGCTGAGGCCAACACACCACGCCACAACAATAAAAAACAGCCCCGAATAACTATTAAATTAAATAAATACTCACCGGCGGCGGTCGGACCTTGCAGATGCCAGTTTTCTCTGCAATGGGTCGTATTTTGTTGATGTAGGCAAAAGGGTCGGCAAATTCCTCCCAGCTGGGCTCAAAAACAGGGCACTCCGGAGGAGGAATGAACTCATTCAGCTGCGGTTGAGTCATCGTTGCATCTTCGTTGTGACTCCAGCTGAATTGTTTTTTAAAGGGCTTCCTCAAGCCGGATATATGGTCGCTATGAATTCCTCGTCTTTCAGTTCATGTCCACTCTCCACTCATTCAACTCAAAGACGAATTATCTAGTTGGAGACGCGAAGTGACAGCGAGAGCTCGTGTCCCTCCGCTTCAAAACATAGACACTCACAGCCTACGATCATTTTACAAACAGTCAGTTTGTGACTGTGCACGCGACCGCACAATTTCACATTGTATTTAACATGCCAAGATTGATTGCGTGTATAATTAATTTTACGTCATTGATACATTTTATTTGTGTTATGTTTGAAGGAGTTAAATGCGTGCCGGACACTGTTAGAGTAGAGTTAACGCCTTCTACGTTATTTCAATTTACTTTCATACTTTCATAAACACACTACCGTAGAGTTTTCTCTCACACAGTTAACACTTTGTGAGCGCAATACTCTTACATTACGGATTATATATATTAGATCGCTGCCCCCCTGTTGGATGTGTTCGATTCATGCACCCGTTTTGCACGCGGATGTACCGTGTTGAGTCGGTTGACAAATTAAAGGTATTGGTTGGTTTCGGCCTCTCCTAACCCCGCCCGGGTTAGCCGGAATAATGGACGTATCGTACGTTGGGTTTTCTAATCGAACACACCCACTAGATCGTTGCGCGCTGACCGGCACTTCGTTTTTAAATGGTCTAGAGGAGCTCGTTGATTGGTAGACTGTACGGTCATATGTTGATAGTTGAGCTGTTTATGTTTTAATAACAAACATTTGAATTGCCGGTTAGTGATTTATTCTTCACTGACTCAACGCCTCAAGTAAAGCCTTTATAATATAGTAAAATATGATAGTTTGAAAATGTGCCACAGTTCTATTATTAATGCATTTACAGTTGTTGCCACGTTCAATGTGCACGAAGCCGCTTGATAAATAATACCAACATACAGAAAAACGCATTGGTTGTTAAAGTCAGCTAAAGCTGTATATGTAGGTCATCTATTGTATCTGTTGACATCTATTTGGAATAATAACTGTTCCTTGTGTGTAATGTTTGTAAATATTATGTTGTATATCACACACTCTTAAACAGGAGCAACAGCTGTATCTGCTGATAAAAGTGGGCAACCACTTCCTTTGTTTCACTGTGAGAGTGATTTGAATGTCCCTGTTTCGTTTGAACTTCCCCTTGGTTGGATTTGAGATATTAGCAGGTAGCCTTCACATAGCAGGTGTGTGTCTTTCAAAATCTACTTCACATATTTAAAGATGCTCAAGATCACTCTCAATAAAAAACAACATTGAATCACCACAAGCTGTCTGTTTGTTCATGAGTTTTATTATATAGTAGTTTTGCATACACAGCATATAGAGCCAGAACCTGTTCATGTAAATGTATGCACTTTTTTTTTTTTACAAACACACCCATTTTTATAATATTCTGAACAAAATTACTCTACAGCCATACTATTTTTTGTGTGTTTGAAAATGCACCAAGGGAAGCTACCAGCTCCACCACCATCACTGTGTTGTCTGCTGACTACCACAGATGCCTCTGATGTGTGGTGGTTCAGCTGGCAGGGTGGGGATAGAGCATTTAGTTGATAGGTGCACACACAAAACAACAATGACTACGTCATGTAAGAGATCCCAGTCTTCCATGAAATAATGCATGTCTGTCCAATAACAAAATCACAGTATCCAGTGGCAAAGAGGAGACCTTTTTAAATGGCTGGATCACCCATGCTGTAAACTGTTTCATAATAAGAATTTCTGGGTATGTGCATGTATCGGCGAGGTCTGTGGATTAGCCAGTGTAATTACAACATTGCCTCATTAAATAAATGTTACAATCTAAAACTAAATCAACAACCACCATGTACATTTACATGCACATTTGACTAGAAGACTCTTGTGATATTTTCTCCAATATGATTTGGACTTGCCTCGCTGGGTACTTGAGAATTGTGAGACCAAGCAAGTACTTTAATGACAATTTTATAATAAATGCTCATTGAAATGAACATGCAATTCCTTCCCTGTATTTTTAGGGTACAATCACAAAAATGGGGAACTTCTTTTTTTAAACAGTGAGTAACTTGTTTAGGGCTGAAACAAATGATTGTCTTCAGTATTAAATAATCCATCACAAATGTTTAGTGAATTCATCCAATTTATAAAATGTCAGAAAAATAGTGAAAAGTGTCCATTACAAGTACACAGAGCCACACATATCATCTTCAAACTGCATTTGTTTGACCAAAAGTAAAAAACACAAAAAGTATCCAATTAACAATGATAAAAATTAGTCAATTGCTTAATCTGATCATTTTAGTACTTAAACGAGCACCAACTTGTGTCAGTATGATTTTTATCTCGTAATCTGATGGAACAGATTATTTTCGGTGGGTTAAAAAACACTGCGATGAGGGAATTTACATCACATTATCCAGGATGGTATTCAACATCAGCTTCCTAAAAACATCTTTATTATTATAACATGATGATCATACTGTTGTTAGTGTGGTAGAAGAGAATGAGAGTGACACAGTCCATTTATCATAAACATTGTACACACCAGTATATGTAAGTGTTTGAATGATGGATTAGGTTGGGATCCATGAAAAGATGCATACCCTGCCAACACTTTTGTTTTAAGTTCATGTGGGGCTCACATATGCATTTAGACTATGCATGATTCACCCTGTCCACAGCGACATAGAAACTTTTCTTGTCATCCAAAGAGTGCCAGCCAATTGGTCCAATCTCACAATCTGCACAGATGAGATACTTTATTCTCCCGACGTCCTTAGTGAAGCCCACATTCTCAAAAGTGTACATGTCGTCCACAAACCAGTGGGCAGTCAGAGTGTCCCCGTCCTCTGAGCCCTCCGTGGTGGTGGTGCTGAGGCCGCTCTTTTTCCGCATGGATGGTAGAAACAGCTGGTGGGTGAAAACATAGATACAGATGACATGAAAACATTTCTGAAAGAACTCAAATATCCCTTAGAACCTAGTATATTCATAAAAAGGTTGCTATGTATTCATATGTTTCATTGTAGTTAGACTTAGCTAGATGAAAGAGATCTAAAAGTATGACGACACCACTCTGGTCCCCAGAAACCACTGCTGGCTGGCTGTCTGTTTGCTTGTCAAAATGTATAAACCCTGGTGATTTCTCAGATCACAAGGCACCAGTCCCCTTCATATTCAATATTTGGACAGTCTGCCTGCTGATCTGAGACCATGATATTTACTACTATCAAGAACTTTTTTTTAATTTGGTTTAACATTCTCCTAAAGCAATGTATGTGTTTCTGCGTATTGGTTCATCTACTGTTTGAACAAGTTTTCAGATAATTTACTAAAATAAAAGTAGCAACACTACATGTAAAAAATCCCCATTACAAGTACAAGTAATGGATTCAAAATGTTAATAATTATTAATAACTAATATTATCAGGAAAAAGTACTTAAACAATATCAATGTAATACAATTGCCCCCGTTAGTGTTAAACTAAACTTTTACTAATGCATTCAAATATAAGTGATATTTTTCTCCTGGAGTTGCTCGGGGTATAGCTATTTACTACCTTAAATATGGTTGGATCGTTTGATCTATAACAATGCACAATATTTTAGAAATGTATCATATGTTTTGAATGTAAAATCTTTTTCTGTAAATGAATTATTAACTCCATCAAATACATCCAGTGGGAGTAATACTAGACTAGTCATCTATGAACGTATTCGAACACTTGTAAAGTAGCATAAAATATAAATACTCTATGTATGTACCTAAAAGCTGCACTTATTTGAGTACCTGTATGTAGTTGCATTGTATTGGTTTGATTAGCACCTTGGATGAAATGGTGCCATACAAACCCTATTCGATTGATTGATATCAACCAATCACAGACATATTAAATACAAATAAAGCAGACCACTGACGCTTCATGTCAAACGACATACCTCTTTCTCTGCAAACGCAGCCATCCCCGGGCACAGCACTTTGGATCCGCAGCGTTGACACACGACAGTTTTGCTGTTCTTGCCGTCTTCAGAAACCAGGTCGGACCGATCCGGGCCGTCGCTGGCCTGCTCGCTACTGGCCATATCTGACAAACGGCAGGTTCACTTTGATGCTCATGCACAGCACACTTAAGAAATACAGTGTCTTCAACCGGCCCGACCGGTAATTAACCGTGAGAGCTAGCTAGCTTGCGTCTGTTAAATAACGGCGCTATCTGAACGAAACAACGATGGAGAGCACCAGGCGAGGAAGGACCGGCGTTACAAGTACCCGGAACCTTTGTAGTCCGGAAGTCCGTGACAAAGAAAGCCAATGTTTACATGTTTCATTTACGTCTTAAAAACATAAATGATGGCACAATTATTATAATATTCATGCTGAGCTAATGTCTGATATATTTATCTTAAAGGGTAGCTAGTTAGTTAGAAACAAACTATAATACTCTGTAAACCCCACCCCTTGCATGTATGCTAACATCTGTGCTAGCAATAAATCCAACAGACCGACAACTACCTTAACGGTACACTCCCATAAAAATAGACACACCCACTTGAATAAAGTCCAATAACACGTACCTGAATGTTGAAGAAGAGACGAGGCTAAATATGACAATAAGATCGTATGGGAGACAGGTTAGCTACAGGCTAGGCTAGCATACTAGCTGTTCTTGAAGTCTACCAGCCACTAAATGCTCTCGTTCAGAAACAAATGGATGAGCATTGGTTCCGGGAAAACATGCACCTTCAGTGAGAAGTTCTGCTAGTTCTGTTGACTAGACTAGACTAGATGTTGACTAGACGTGTAACAGCGTTTGTAAATCAATGTATTGTAGAAAATGACAATTGTATGGTTGCTTTTAATTGGTCTTTCATGGTCTCCATAATACATGTGGCTAGGCTACTTGAAATAGCAACTGAGTTTTACAATACATTAGGCATGTTTGACAATAACACAGGAGAGATCTAATAATATAATACTTTTTTTGAGAATGTGTTGTGAAGATGAAATTGAGTTATGCAACGATGTGGCAGCAATATTCAGATGTTTTACTTGTTGCTTAGATGTTATACCTCAGTATAAAATACCCCACAAGTAAAAGTAATTAATTAAAACAGGTTTACCTTAGTAAAAGCACACTTAAAAGTACTAAAAGTAAAAGTACCTATTAAGGAGAAAGGTCATTACATTATTGACAAGCATTTGTATGCAACTATAGTTGTCAAATAAATGAAACTGAGTAAAACATACAATATTGATATCCCTCTATATAGTGAAGTATAAATATAAAATAGCATAAAATGGGTGCCCCATGTTCTACAAACCGCAGAAATGTGTCCTCTTGGATGCCCCTGTTGTATATAAAACATCAAGTGCCCTGTAGGTCCGTCTCAAATTTGAGAAACATGATCCAGTGCCACATATTTACTATCGTATAAAGCCCTAATCTGCAAAGGACACAGTAATGAAAATAAATAAATATATTTCCTATTTTAACATTTTAAAAATTAAGCCTTGAAGGGGAAATGTTATCTCTCAAACTCCTTTATAATAAGGTCTGATTTATAGTCCCGATATTCTGGCATTTAAATGCAAATTTAATATGGATCAATTTATTTCAGCAAAAGATGTGAGGGAGCATTTTCTCACGCCATTATTACAGCTGTGGTGTCACAACACTTTCTGCCACAGTACCTGATCTCCAGCCAGCAGTGAATCCCAGGAGATATGGGGAAACAAGGAAGATCCGTTGTGTCGCCTCGTTTATGAGCTCAAAACATGGTAACTGTTGATATCTACAAGTAAAACTTGTTTTAAAGATAAAACCCTATTATTTAATACTATTATGCAAACACAATATTTGAGGGTGATCAAACGCGTGATAAACTGCAGATCATTAATCCTGTTGCCTTCACAGTGGCTTACTGCCAATGTTATAGGCTTATAGTGTAAACGATTGACAATTGGACACCATGTTTGTACATGTGGAAAAAAATTTATTACAATAATTTTCCAAGATTACCATTAATAAATATTTATGTTTACATTTCAGTGAAATGTATGATTTATCACTTTCTACACAGGACATTACACAAAGTCAAGAATACACATTGTTTTAGTCTTTGTAATAAAGCTCGAATAAGTTGATCTAGAAAAAGGAGTCTTAAACAGCAGTTGATACAACCTATCCATGGAGTTTTAAGTTCAATAATGATTTGATTGTATATATGGCAAGGAAAACAAGAAAAATCAACATCTGGAAATCCTTGAAGCTTCCTTGACTGTTAAGATAGGCCGTTTTATTTCAAAACATTTCCATTGGCCTAAGGCACAGGAATACTAAAAGTTTATATCAATCATACATAACACATTTTAAATCCCATACAGTGATTTAAAGTTTTGAATTTAATAGTATACACTAAGGTGCATTTGATATTTACACCTCTCATTGCATCTGAAATCGAGCACAAAGGAAATGTCTCTAGTTGACAAAAACACAATTTGACCTATCCAGATCTGTACATTGTGCAACGCCCAGGAAGTATTACTCTGGAAATTAATCAATGGTGTGTCGTCCGACTGAAACATCATGGCAGGGGAGCTTTTAACTTCTACATTTTGTCATTTTGCCATTATGTCATTTACTTTAGTCACTTGAAACAATGCATCCAAATGCAGAGGAACTTCATTTCAAAGAAACTAAGATATCAGTTGTAGTCCCTTAAATGTTGATCATTTTGTTAAGAATTCTGAGGAGTATTGCACCTTGTTTTACCACATCTATAGATCATATTCATAAGATTTGGGCTCTATTTTCCTTTCATAATAATGGATTGTATTTCATTTCAATGTGATTTTAGATTGATTAACTGGGCCTTAAGAGTAGAGTTCATGTTTAATGGCAGAGTGGGCATGGGTGGGTTCGTAGTGGTCCTCCAGGTTTTAACACACAGCCACACAATCAGTGTCAGCAAAGTTAGAAAACATCTGGTGTGTGTGTGCAGGCCCTCGAGCGCCCAAATGGTCCTGGTGGACAGTACATTCATCCTCTAACCTGCATGGAAACTGGGAGGCAGGATATGAATAGTTTACAGTATGTGCCCTCTGCTACAGCACAAATAATACTATCTGTGCCCTCTGTGCAATGGTAACAGATTATAAAAGAGATTGGGATACTAGTGAGCTTCTAAGAAGTGACCATCAGTTACAGGAATATAAGATTTTGGTTAAAATCTCATTTTGACCTAATTTGAAAATGTAGACTTCAAGTTTAAGAATTATTGTAGAAGTAGTGCCTGTTGAAGATTCCCTCCATAGTTCAATGGCTAGTTGATGCTACTTTATTGGAGCAAAAAAGAGCCAAACAGAAAGACCACCAAAACCCAAACATGTTAGCAAATCAGAAGTACAGAAGGAGCAATAAGTGACTATATTGAATTCCAGCAGCATTTAAAGTGATTGAGAGTGTGTGTCTGTGTGTGTATGTGTGTGTGCATGTGTGTCTGTGTGGTGTGTGTGTGTGACTAAAGAAAAATAGGAGCAAGTCAGTCAGGCATCTCAGAGTAGAGTGTCATCTGTGCATCCCCCCTCGAGGCCGTAGCGGAACTCCTGCAGGTTGGAAACCCCGTAGAAATGGATGAACGCTGCTGCCACAACCAGAACATGAAAAATCTGATGAGAGTGGAACTAGAAGGAGAGAAAAAGATGTTTATGTATTAGTCTCATTCATTTTCATTTGCCTGTTTGATCAAAATCAAAATACATCCATTGTCGACAGTACATGCATTATCTGAGAAGAAAATGTGAAGCACTGCATTGTGTTCATCACACAGAAATGTTTTTAAACATCGCAGATTTCCCTCTCCTTTAAAAGGTGACTGAAGTTTAATATAATTATTAGTAAATTTAGTTATTTTGAGGGAGGAAACTAAACCATTTGCGCTACTAATCATCTGGCTTTCTTAAGTTATGTTATGTAATGTAACACATCAAATACTAACCCAGATGTCACACTTTCCAGGAAAATAGCGTTCAGGGATCCTGGCTGCATACAGACCAGCTCCAGTGATATACATGGCACCCATCAGGTAGAACCAACCCATCTGGCCGACTGTGGTGGCCTTAACAAAGCCCTCCTCGATGGTAAAGTGCATGGTGGGGACAATGCCGCTTAGTCCAAGACCCATGAACACACCTAAGAGAAGCATGAACTTCTGTTACTTTCTGTAATTCTTGGAAAAATTCAACATCCACAATACAATTATAACCCCAAATCAAACATTACAGAGAGAACACTATCAAAAAAGTGTATATTATACTCGACTGGTTAGCACCTGCTCGTGTAGGTCTGTGACGAGGTGTAGAGAACCGGTCCCACTGGGCAACTACGATGGCTGCAATGCCGAGGACACATACAATGGTGAGGTAGATCAGTCGAGGTTGAGGAGAACAATAGAAGGAGTAGTACAGCCAGGGCACGAAGGAGCCCATGATCAGGAGGGCAATGCCCGAGTAGTCAAGCCTGAAGAGAGGGGGGACAAAGAGACCAACGGTTGGGTGTTTGGCTGGAAAATGTTGCAAGGAAGCTGATTTTTTTTCGTCACAAAATGCTGTAGATTTTTGATTATTGGCATTTTCACATAAACATCAATATGGTTGTTACAGCAATAGCTGGTACATTTCTTAGTACATCTCAATGTAGCATACAGTTTAATAATTCGGCCTAAATTAACTTGATGCTACAGCAGTCTGCAAGCGTAAATACATTTATCTAGCAGCTTTAACCACAGATCAGTATGAAGCGCTTCACCGTGCAGAATCATGTTAGTTTTGACTTTCGCCCCTAATATTGACTGTGGTCGTATCCCTCATTAATTGTACTCAACTCTAGTAGTAGCATGAAGAAACATATGTATCCTTGAAATTAAGAACCAGTCTATTCCGGAGCAGGAAGTCTAAAATAGTCAAATATTTTGATAGTGACAAATGATTCCTTTTAGACACGCAAGGTCAGTATGTGAGAAGCAGTGTTTGACAGTGGGAGGCCTTACTTGGAGAAGGTGCGGGACACTTTCTCGGAGTGGCAGTAGACTGTATGAAAAAGCCAGGAGAAGCTGAGGCAGAGCACAGCTCCCAGGAAGAACATCCCGAACACCACTTTCTCTTGCAGCGGGGCCATAAAATACATGTTGGGTCGCAGCAGGGTTAACGTGCCCAGACAAATGAATAAGATCAGCCCTGAGAGAAAAAATGGGCCAGTTTTACTGATAGTTGACAAGAGAAGAGACAATCCAGAGTTATCCAGTTAAACTATATGTTAATAAACTAACATGTCTGGTTGTACTCAAGATTAGAATCTGCTGCTAAAGTGCATGTTTGTTATAATTTTAGAAATGTTATGTCAGACGTTTTTCCCCTCACCTAACAGGTGAGTCCAGATGTTTCCTGTCTCAGTGTGAATTCGGAAGATGCTCCCAAAACAGGCCCGGAAGGAGGGCATCGGGGGCCGATGTCCATGCAGAAGATAATCGTTGTCCTTTAGCCACTCTGGCAGGACATGGAACGGGATGACCCTCCAGCGCCCCTCCCAAACCTAAAAAGTTAGAAATGCTTTCACTCATACATTTACAACTACCATGTGGCTGTCACATTAAAAGCCTGCGAGGATGATGCAGAGACTAATATTTTGATTGAAATTATTTTACATACAGTTAAAATATCTTAAAAGTATAAGTGCTGATAATCTTTATCGAAATTGAAGTCAAACAGACACAACATATTTTCTGTTACGAGTAGTTTTAATAGTTGGATAATAATGTAACATTTTCCAAGTTCTTTAGAAGCAGTAAAATTGACACTATGAAAATGTAAAAATATGATAAATAAGTATTTATATGAATTGAGAAATGTTGATTTATTGTAAACTATTAATGGTTGTCTTCCCATGTGCGTCCCTTGTGCAAGTCTTTTACAACACACAACATGTGTCTGACGTGGCATTACTAACCCCACCACATATGACTCACTCAAACTACATAGCAGTTAAATCCCTGGTTGTTGCTGTACCCAGATCTGCACCTCACTGCTAAACCCAAAAATACCCCTACACCTGTTACACACCTTTGAGTAAAACAGGGTGTTGAGTTTCAGCTCATGTTACGTCGGCAATGCAATATTTATGCTCGGTGCCAAATTGTGTGATGTCATAGGATCTTTTATTCTCCTTATTTTACCAACGAACATTTAATAATCGCAATTAACTTTGTCAAACGGACATTTATACCTGTAGTAACTATATGCATAATTGTCTTTGTTTGTTCTTTCAGTCTAAAGCTGAGGTTGGGAGCAGGTAGGTGAAGCCAGATTGGATAACATGTGCTGACCTGTTCACATCAATCTCAAACACTTTTGACTGGCAGTTAATCAGAATAAGAGCTGGATTGGTGCTGTAAATTGAGCTTGTACTTAAACAAAGTGTTGCGTTAATTAAACTGAGAAGACGTTTTTACCTTGTGTACAAACTCCTCCATCTTCTCCATGGCGTGGTGAGCCTGAAGTGGTAAGGTTAGAACATCTCCCACCTCATCATCCTCCTCTTCCTCGTCAGCAAGCATTGCAGCTCCCTTTAAAAAGATCCCAAGAGAACACTGAAGCGACTGAGCCATAACAACTTGTCTCTGGGAATCTTGTGAAACGGCCCTACCTCTGAAAGGACGCTTTTTGATGCTGCCTGTCGCCCCCCTCCCTCCTCCAGCAGCGGCCCCAGCTCCATCAACTCAACATCTGGGACATGGCAGTCCTCAGAGATCCGGCAGTCTGCATCACTCGCAGACCCGTTTCGGCCTGACATAGGGAGAATGCCTGATGACCCACTCACAGCCTCTGTATTCTGCTTTAGATGGTACACTTCAGTTTCCTCCTGAGCAAAATACAAAAAGCTAAGCAAACAAACATAATCGCTATCATTTACAAGCAAAAGGTGGAAAACAAACTGTATCAGATATGCAGGTCAGATTCTTAGTATGTTTTATATTCTATATACAAGGTTGTGTGCCAAAATGTATAAGATACGATAAGATAATCCTTTATTAGTCCCACAGTGGGGACATTTACAGGATTACAGCAGCAAAGGGGTAAAGTGCACACAAGAGACATAGTAAAAAGTTTAAAAAACAAGTGATATGAATAAAAACAGTAATAAAAAACAGTAAAGAATCTACAATAACTGAATATTATATATACAGGCAGAATACATATAACTATTTTATTTATTGAAGTGTTTTTGTGGTCAATGTAAAAACAGCTGGAATAGAATTTTGTATAGCTTATAAATAGATATGCACAATATTTATGAGGCTGAGATATTATTAGCCAGTAATTGAGAAAATTCAATTATTGAAATTGTTCCAATAATGGATTTTTAGATCATAGTTATGTTCAATAATGCAAAGCCTTGTTACAACTGCTGCTGACAAGTTATTTAACTTGTAAGTATTTTGAAAGGTCATATTTCTAATTTTCTCTCTCTCTGTAAGTGTAAATGCTTGTCAATAAGGTCTGATTTAATTAGCTACGTAGTTAATTAACATGTTTTAAAAAATATACTCACGTTTTCATGGTTATATTGATGCACAATAATGAATATTGAATGAGCTAGCAATAAATAAATAAAATGCTGTATTGTTTGTATCTTTATTTTTCTGCAATTGCTAGATTATTTTTTGGGGTAATTTATTGGTATCAGCCACAATTAATAGGCTTGACAAATACATATTGCATTCCCCTGATAATACATTGCTCAATATACAGAGATTTGCATCTATAGAAGGGTACAGCCAAGGTGCACTGCATACAGTACTGCATAGTCCCAACATAGTGAAAGGACATTATCTAATGTTCAATGTGTACGTTACACAGTAATGTATAGCACAGCAAGGTGATTAAGCAAAGCAGAGTTATTGCAGATACATAATTCACCTTTTAAATGATAATCAAGTAGTGTTATCTAACTCCTGATGTAATATGGCTGGTGATTAATCTGGGTCTCGTGTGAAATCTGGGTTACATCGATCAGACATCCACAACAAGAGAACAAAGGAGCGGCTTAAATCTGTGTCACCAGCCACATTTATTCGGTCGATAACTGCAGTAGAGACAATATCTCAGATATGAGATGACATATTTACATTTGATATCGAGCTGAAGCCGATAACACAAACAAAAGGTTTAGCCGAGTTTCTGCTAAGCAGAGCCAGACGGATGTTGATTAGCACCGCGTCGGACGGAACATGGAGTACAAAATGTAAACAACCGCAAAATGCCGACGATTTAACGGACACCTATCGAATTTTGGAAAGTTGAGTTCGTAGCACTAGTATGCATTTCAAGTTGACTAAAAATCGCTGATACGTTGTTGAGTTATCAGGTGGCGGATCGCTCATGTATCGTCTTGCTAACGGAACCTTTTAGCTAGCGCGAGCTGTCGCTAACCAGCGAGCAGGCGACACTCGTTTGTGAATTAACTTGCTCGCAGCAAAAATAAGTCTTTACAACAATGGCGACATATAACGCGCTCTACATAACCTTAGCTCAATGTACTGACATCTGCAATGGTGATTAAATAGACACAAGTTACCTGACAAGGTAGCCTTCAAACCAGGAAGGTGAATTATTTATCAATGTGCGAAACACAATCCTTTCCGGAAGTAGAGAGCACTTCCGTTATTCAACCCCCATATTTATTTTTCAAAATAAAAGCATAAATTCACAAATATCCTTACATACTATTTAATGTATTTCTTTTCCATTTTATATATACTTTATTTTATTTTAAAAGGTATTTGAGACCATACAAAAATATGTATACATCAGATGTATTTGAAATGTTTTGGTCAGAAATCCTGTACATTAACCTTTCTATACGCTGACTATCTTGGAGATATAATTGAGAAAAACTGAGTTGTATGAAAGCCTGTGAGCATGAAATACCAGGACCCTGAAGCACCTAAATGGGATTTAGCCATCATTCATTTGACTATTTACGCCTTGGCTTTTCCTACTGTGATATGTCAAAAATGTGTTTCTTGAAAAAAACTTATAGGAGGGATTCAATTAAACTTAACACTGTGCAAACATTACTTTTTATTTTCTTCCACAGGGTTAACATTTTCACAGATTAATCAACAGCAACATTACACAATTAAGTCCACTTAAACTAATTCAACTGATAAATAAAAAAAGACAGTAAAAAAGAGGCAAACAAGGTAACATGATAGTGATCTTTTTTTTTTTTTTAGAGATATATATATATATATATATATACATACACACACACACACACACAACTAGTCTTTACTGCTACTGTTTTTTTTTGCAAACTCAGGTCCATGTCTTCTTTGATTTGAAGTCTGACTTTCCATGGGTCCAATTGTGCACATCACAATAAATAAACGCATAAATAGATCAATGAGAAACCAGTCAGTGTGTAGCTGTTGTTGAATTTGCAGTAATTTGCTCTCATTCTCAAATGATCTACCATCAAACGCTTGTTTGATTGGGGACTTGATTGTGAATCACATATTGGCAGTGTGTTCGAATACAGTTCACCTCATAGATGAAAATGTATCGGTTCGAACAACAAAAATGGTGTCTAGTCACAAACACTGATAAAGATTGTGTTAAAGCACAGGACATGTACATCTCAAGTAAACACATTACTAGCTGCCAAGCATCAAGAATTACATTTTCTACTTTGTAACTCATGTGAGTAAATTAATATCTAGTTTCAACTAGTTGATTTAGTCCATTCGAAATTAAAGTTAACTGTCAGAGCCGCAGACACACAAAAGTATAAAAACAGGACAAATTAGTCTCCAAAAGTACATGAGGACAAAACTAGGATCTTAAATTCAAGCAGCTCAAGTTCATTAACATGGTTACACAATCATGGCACTATTATGCATAAAATATAGTTATCAAAGGATGTTACTCATTTACATCATCTCACAATGAATTTATGTCCTTAATACAGCCGGTGAAAAGGAGCACTGTATTCTCCATCCACCAAACTGCAAACAGTATACTTCTGTCTTGAGCACATCCTCACAGCAATGTGCATTAATGGCAGTGTTTTTGGCTACATATAGACACATCGAATGCAGTACTATGTTGTATTATTAAGTACCTACAGCAGTTTTCTTGACGGCTATACATGTGGCTATTTCGAAATAAATCACAATTCATCTGAGATTAACTTCAACAATGACCTAAATCTAAGTATGTACTTTGAAAACATTCACATTTCTCACAATCTGACGACAATGTGCAATTTTGTTGGACATTTCTGTTTTAGAACTACTGCCAATTTGCTTTTAAATTGTAATTTCATTTACAATTGCTTCTCATATCATAATAACCCTGTAATTAATGACAGAAACACTGTGCTGATGATGATATTTGTTTTTTGAGAAACTGAATCTTCAATTTTGGGCTGGCAGCAGATTTACAGTCGCAGGTTAAAACAGCCCTCACTAACATCACTAAGAAGCACTCAGTTCATTGCTTAATTTGTAACTGTTAGTTCAAAACAACATAGAGAGAGTTGAAAACCCAACAGGTACACTTTACAGTTGTGCTTCAAATCCAATACAACTGCTCTGCTGCGACTGTGAAAGAGATGTACAATAATACAGTAACTTTGGTGGTCGTACTTATTGTTTTACTAGATTGAATTATAGTTTTTTTAAATGTCCAAATACAGGTAAATATGTGTCGTGTTTGTAGGGATAAACAGTTCATTCGACTTGATTATCTGACAACTTCACTTTGGTTAATTGGGAATGAATGCAGTTGCAGCTTCGGAGTTCACACTGTTCAGTTTGTGGTCCAAGGTGGCATTTGTTTACGCCTTTGTTTACGCCTTTGTTTACGCATTTGTTTACGCATTTGTTTACGCATTTGTTTACGCCGTGGTTCAAACCTGACTTACAAAGTGAGAGCCATCATCTACAACCCAGTGCGCTTGAGTGTCATCTGCAGCTCTTTGAAGAGCCCTTCTTTGGATAACCTGAAAGTCAGCAAAATAAAAAAGAAACAATACTTTAGTAGAATGCAAATATACCTGCAGCTTATTCTCATTCTTACAATAAAGACTGATGTTTTGGTGTATAGTTTTATATACACCGTCTTCTGTAGTATTATGAGGGTGTCATCCATATTCTGCTATGACATTTCTGGTGCATCCAGCCGGATTAACAGATATGTACATGTTATCTGAACGGTGTTGAAAAGAAATCCACTGCAATAGTTAGTACTTTAGAGTAAACATTGTCCTTGTGGTTCAGTGTCTTCTGGCATGACAATATATTAAAACCATTATAAAATAAAATAAAACACCCATTTATCAGGTAAATCAAGAAATCAAAAATAGCAGGCTACTGCTCAAACAAGCCAATTTCTAAAATATTACTAAAAGATGTGATCAGAAGATCGATCACATTGTAATCGATGGATAAGTCAAAATAACTTCCTGCCTTTAACTACTAATTTAAATAAGACAATGACTAACTTAACACCAGTCATTTTGGATGACAAACTCTAAAGGCATGTATTAAATTACTTTAGTCTGCTTACCTGTTCATGGTAATTCTGATTTTGGTGGAAGGTCGCCTCCCGAGTGGCCATGCTTTTAACTCTGACTGCTCCCTGTCTGTCAAGAGATCGAGACCTAGGGGATCTGAGCTGACTGCGCCAGTGCCATGACTTAAGCTGTTCATTCACTACTTGTTGTGGGAGGCCACTGGGGCGGTAGTGTTGCTGGTCCCATTGAGCCGGGAAGGGGGAGAGTCGGACCTCGGGGGGCGAAGGCCTCTGTGCTCTCTGGTGGGGCACAGCGGTTTCTTTATAGTAATACTCATATCTGTTGGAAGGACAGGGAGCCTGCTGGGCGTAATAGCTCCGTGCCAAGTCCAGATCATTTTGGTAGACCATTTCCTCATTGTAATAGGCTTTGTGAAACCTGGGGCTGGACTGGTTCCTGGGATTATGGTGAATGCCAGTGCGTGCGAAGGCTTGAGGTCCATAGCTGCCAACCGGGCCAGAATGCGGTAGTGGAGACTGATACCGTTTGGGTGAATCACAGGGCATCTCCTGACACGGGGAGCTGTTGTACGATGTAAACGAGTGTTCAGAGTTGCTCTCCTCAGAGTTAATGTGGTTTCCATAGTTCCCCGCAGGGGGGAGAGTCTCTGGTAAAGTTATTGCATATTCTGTCAGTCGCCTCCTCGGACCTCTGGTGCGACCACGGTCCTTTTCAAATGAAGATTCAGGGTTGGGTACTCTGTGTAAACAGCAGGTGCATTATTAGTTTGGCCATTTAGCAAACAAAAATATTTACATCTCACAGTCAAAAAAAGAAAACAATACGTGCAAAGGTCAATAATATTAATGCAATTTGAAGTTAATCACAGGTTCATCATAGTTGGGCTGCAGACCTACAGTACTGTAGATGTATTTGAGGTGCGGCTACCTGAGGGAGAGTTGTCTGTGCACTCGCATCTCTGGTGTGGAAGGGGTGCTGTTCGATTGAGTGCGGCTCAGCCTCAGATGGGACGCAAAGCAAGCCTCCAACGGCGGCAACGATTCACTTTTGGCTGGACTGCTGAACACACAAAATGGGAGCACAAGAAATACGTTAAATCCTTTGTGTTTTTATGCATAAACGAAATCCTGTGTAAATACCCAGGCTTTCTTCATGATGAAAGACATCAACGGGGGAACTACCAATGATTAAAAATGCAAAGCTAACTCAATGAATGAAGGGGAATATAAAAGGGTTGTAACATTTTCCAGAATTTGCTATATTGCCTCTGACATACTGTGGCATTAATCCACGACACTGACAAACATGAATAGAAACTATCAGAAGTTGGAGTTCTTATTACAGCAATCGGCTCCTGGACAATAAAGCCTGAATTCTACCTCTACGTCAAGGTGTCATTATGAATCAGTAGGATTTATTGTTCTGCATCCTTGCCATTGGCTGTTGTAGCACCAGAGCAAAAGCAGGTGGCAGTGTTAAACATCCATGAAGAGGGTTTGCATTAGAAACGACTTTACCAGATGAGCTTTTGTCCAGAATTATTGAAAAGATGTTTACAAAAATTATTGAAAGGGTTCACAATTTTTTGTTAAAGGCAGAATTGGAGCATTAATTATTCACTGCAATTAAATGTTTTTTCCCCCCATCATTTCCAAAGAATCCATCCAGGACCATTTCACTGTCAAGCTTGCTTACGTTACTAGTCGACACAAAATCTGCATTTCACGCAGTTTACTACAATCCAAGTAACACAAAACACACATGCCCCCCCCCCCCCCCCCCTCCCCAATACTAAAAAGTTGATGAACAGGAAAGGAGTCGTGATGGATAGCTTGTGTTACCTCGTCTTGCTGGAGGAGCGCGACTTCTTGCTCTTCTGGTAAGGTTGGTCGAGACTAGTCTCTGACCACGGGGAGTGCTGGATGGGAGGAAGGTCACATACAGGGCTCGAGCTTAAACTCAGCATAGAGTCAATAATCGGATGAGGAGACTGGCTTGGGGTCAACGGCAGGATTGGTAGAGCCGCAGATGGAGACATGTAGGGACCGTCGATGAAGGACTGTGAGGACACAGGAGGATCGCTCTCTCCTTGGTCGGGGAGTCCAGAGGACAGCTGTGATGACTGACTTGTCACCTCTATAAAGGGAAATTTGTATTATTATATAGTGTATGATACCTGCAGAAAGTTATTTACTGTTGATAAATGTTAATATCCTCCAACTATCTTAACGTATTCCTTGAGGAAGCATCTTTTATTCGGAGAAAACATGAGCACTAAAAGTATTCATGATAAATGTACACTGGACTCTGCTCACATTTCCACATGTTTTATGGTTAACAGTTGTTGTCCAGCTTTCAAACTACATAAACTTGGTCCAACTCTCACTAACACTAGATTTAAAAGGAATCTCACCTTCATCCTGCACTACAGAATCAGATAGAGAGCTGTCATCAGATGTACCCAGATCTGAAAATCAGAAAAAGACACTTTGGTTCACATGTGAAGTCTCATTAATGATTACGTTATGAAGTAACAATCAATTAACTCCTTGCACAGGTGATTATATAAGGGATTTTATGGCAAACTATCTTCTAGTCTGGCCAGGCGCCTCTCACCGTGTGGTGCAATATTAAAAGCAGGGAGTGGTGAGGATCGGCCGTGCTCCAGTCGGAGCTGAAAAGCCGTCTCCTGCAGCCGTTTGAGTTTCTTCTCCTCTCTCTTGCACTGCCGTGACCGGCTCTTTTTAACAGCCTTACTCGGGTGATCCTCCTCGTAGAGCTTGCGCGCTGCCTCGTATATCTTCATCTGAAGCGCCAACTCACCGTCCACTGAACTCAGTTTGGACTCCTGTAAAATGGCGCGGTGACAAGAGAGAGACAACAGTGTGACTCGGGAAACATTGCAGGTCCTTGAGGTGAACGTATGGTTTAAAAATGATGTTTATACCTCTGCTCCTCGAGGGAAGCTTTGTTCGTCCAGTTTAAACGCAGCTCCAATACGTCTGCGAATGTGCGGAGGCTTCTCTCCCGGCAGCAGCGGGTAATCATCTGACAGCCGACATGTCAACTCCTAAACCACACAAAAAATATCAGAAATTTAAATGTCCACAAAGCAACGGTTGAACGTGACAGAACGTTTTTTTTCTCTCCCTCCCTTAGGACAGATCTAGGTAATCATAATTGGTAAATCAAAATAAAGATTTTTTTTTTAATCCAAATGAAGACACACGCATCTCTTCAGAGTTTATTTAACCATGTCCGTGGCAGTTTTGAAATGTATCAAGTCATTCTGCTCTTTACATGTTGAGGCATATAGGCTCAAGGAAGCTGTTGCACAATTCTGCATTTCCAGAGATTTAATTTCACAACACATTCTTTCTCACTGTGCCGAGGATCCGTGTCCAACCCAAACGCAGAGCACGAAAGCACACGATTACCGATTTCATTAAAGAAGAGTCATCAAAACTGTTAGTTTGAGTCACTCCTAACCAGCCACCTTTGCAGACAGACAAACGCGTAAGCACGACCAATGAGATCACTAGTTCTTTTGTCACTAAGAGAAGGGAGAGGCATCGTGTCTGGCATTAGTTCACCTGAGCATGTCCCAACAGGAGTACCCGGCCCCAGTGTTCCCAGGAAAGAATGATCAGTCCTGGGATTTCACCCCGGCGCACCGACGCATGGCAGAAAAACACCCAGGGGAATATGTGTCCAGTTTTTAAATGATTCAGTGTGACAATTTTTGTCTTTAGTCCGTTTGATAATTCCCAGTGCAGAGAGACAAATAGAGGCATATTGTAAAATGAAGGGATGACATGGCAAAAGTCTCATGCTGGATTCATATCCACTCTGTCATGGGAACCTCGAAAAAGCTTTGGCCGACTAAACCACTAGGATACCTCTTCAAAGGCTATGATACATACAAATAAATAAAAATCTCATTGCAGCCACATTGCGTGGGTTAACTTCACAACACAATATGTCTGAAAGGAAAGCGATGATGTTTGCATTCTGCTTCGCAGCCAAAATCCTAAGTAACGTCACTACGGACAGGAGGAAAGATTATAAGACCTTTTGTTTCCCCTCAGACTGGAGATAGCCACTGTGACATTAAGGCCATTTTTAAGCTAATGCAGAGAAAAATGGAAAATTCATAAATTTGTTGATCTCAAAACCCGAAACAAAACTTTATGACTCACAAACAACATTGTCTAATTCTTCCGCATTAGAGCGGACAGGGCTGAGCACAGGTCACTTTGTTAACATGCAGTAAAATGCGTCATCAAACATCCTGCACTAAACTACTCCACCTATTTATTCTTTTATAAAAGGCGCTGAATCACATGAAATATGGCAAACACACGTTTGGCCCCATTAAGTAACGAATAGTTTGAGTGTTGTCTTTAGTACTACTACTAGATTTGAGTGAGCTTAAATCGTCATGATTATGTGGCTCTATTTTCAATGTAATTCTATTATGCAGTTGTTTTTTCAAACTGTTGATTTCTAGATTTATTTTACTTACAGCTTCTCGTATGCAGAGTTTCTTCAACTCCAGTAGGCATTGCTCCAGTCGGTCTTGGAGAGCCTGGTGCTTGAGCTTCATGGCCCTTGTGTGCGTGGTCACATCCTTCGTACGCGTCATTGGGCTGTCGGAGCCTGCAGAACGCAACAGGAAAGAAGCATATGGACTCATGAGCTCATGTGACTGTTACACTTTATTTATTAAGTACTCAACACTTGAGACCTTAAGTAGGAGGAAATAGAAGTTAGAAAGGAATAAGTCAACTTTAATGGGTACGTAAATCCAACACAGAAGCCAAACCCTAAATGCTCCCTTCTGTGAAGCTCGTCATATTCAGTCTTTGTTGACATTGTCACGGAGATATTGATTTAACTCAGAGGTCATTTTGGAGACCGGCGGTTTTGGTGCGATTGCATTGCATTGTATTACGCTGAGAGGTGTTTCAGTATTAACTGGCAACTCTGTGAACATATGTGCATCGTGTGTGATGTATTTTTAACCACAATGAAAACAAAGTAAGTCTTCAGACCTTTTCAAACTTGACAACATAACATAACCTGAATGGGCCCCTCTGTATTTCCTGTTGCAATGTTTGTTAGTCCCATATGACCCATGTCAAGTTTGAGCAACTAAATAATTTGTCCGTCATCAAGCTCCCTACTATTACGTCCTCAATGTTGATAGGTGATAGTGATCTTTGCTTCTGCCTGCTATATCTTCATTTTAATTTATATATTTTATTACTTTCTTTCCTGTTGCTTTGTTAGTATCACGGTGCCTTTCCCATGATACTGCTTCAGATTAACTCTCCACAACACAATGGCTACAGACAACACAACATACTTTTCCTTTTTATCGTTGTTTTCTTTAGTGGCATGCAGAATGACTGGCAGGATCTTCGCAACTATAAACAATGTGCAAGTGTTCGACTGGTGCTGTCTGTAGCCTTGGTGACTAATGACATTAAGATTAGTCTCAGTGTTCTGGGAGTGGCTTCAGGCAAAATGCATTGAGCAGCACATACCTTCAGAGATTATTAACAGAATCCCTGCAGGTACTGACAAACATCTGAGGTGCGACAGGAAAGAAGTGTGACAGCACCACAATAGGTCAAAGAATTCCTCTTCCTAGAGTGACAACCTCCCTATTCTTTGGAGATCGACACCTTTTCATTGTATAGGGTCGACATCACGTGGTTCAATTAAGACGCAAGGAATGTCAGAAGGGCCAGAATTAATCAGTGGACACTGCTGGGCGTAGCAACAAGACTGACAACATGTTTTGTTAATTCTTTGGCATCGTTACCATATGGGACAGAGGGAATAATGTAGACGACCATGTTTTGTGACTCCTTTAATGGAGTTGAGTGTGGCAAGCCCCAAAATATGGACAGTCTTGAAAATAATAAGAACATATTCACTCAAGTTGCACCTATAATCGATTAAACCTTTAGTCAGTACCTTTTTTTATTTTATTTTTAAATGCAAAAAAATAAATCACAACCCAACATAAAATATTTGAATTGCTTCTTTTGTCTCATCAACAGTCCAAAATGATATCCAGCTTTCAGCTTGAAATGTTCTGACTTTTTTTGCAAAAAAAGAAAACACAGTTATTTGACTACCACAATGACTGTCAGTTTTCTGGCAATCAACTCATTGATTAATAGACACATTTTTGTTCAGCTGTAATAGTCACAAAACATGTCAAACCAGAAAAGCGCGTAATTTCCTCCTGAATAAAATCCAGACTTAAAAGGGAAACCACATCTACACATCGAAACCTGTTAACAGATCGTGGGAATTAACTGGCTGGAACTACTAACTAAAAACAAATATTTGTTGTGTGCTTAAGTGTGGAGTTGATTTAAAAGCGTAGATCATTTTATCAAGATCCCTTTTTCCAAGAGAATTATAGCAGCAGTTAACTCAATGTAATCTGCAACGGTTGTGTTATTCTCTGACAGGAAGTCATTATGCAAAATGCTATGTGAAGCACAAACGATTCAATAATGATCTTTAAATAAAGCAGGTGAGCCGTGTCAGGAGAAGATTGATGCTACCAACGGGGTTGGTAACATAAAAAAAAGCTGGTGCAGTGATAAGATTACCACAAGCTGGACTAAGGCGTGTACTCGGTTTCAACATTGATTTGAGCTTCCAGCAAGCGTCTACTGGCTGAAAGAACTATTTAAATAATGAGTCATTTAAATCTGTGGTGCAGATCTCACACAATGTTTTCAGTATTAATTATTGTCTGAAGCAGTCCAGATTTTTAGGAATTAAGATCCAATGCAGTCAAACACCAAGCCTTGATGCAGTGAACCGCACCGATCATACATGACCATGTGTACTTCTGCCAGCTGTTATAACCTGAGACTAAATTAATGGAGAAACCGGCTTGATGATCAAATGTAATTGTTATGTTGCAGTGGACTTTGTGTTTACTACCTGTATACATGCATGAATGTGCTTTCCTTGGTATTTAAATATTTCAAAAATGCTATCAGTGATACATAAAAATGTTTTACCTGAATGAAGGATGATGCCGCTGTCAGTGTCGCTGATCTCTCCGTTGCCCTCCATGTCAGTGGATTGACCTGTTGCTATTCTTCAGTGGACGACGTCGACGCTCACCATTTCCTGTAATGTGTCATTTCAGCTTTAGCATTCATCCCAATTTTCAGGGTTATTATTATCAAACCGATGATCACAAAAGTCATGGATTCTTTGTGGCAAGGTCTTACAGATGTACACAATTCTGAAAGGATGTTATACTATGGTTAAGACGAGAGAGAAATTATCTCATGAAAAACGCAATATTAAAAAAAGCAATATTTTAAACACACTGTTTTCTGTCATTTAGTGAAGACAGTATTATCTTTTGCAAAGCTTCAAAAGTCAAAACCAGAACAGATTCAAACTGTAACAATGTGGTCCAGAAAGAGACCGTGTCTAGGCCTGCAGTTTCTGGGAAAAGAAACCTGCATATAAAATAGGATTAGGATTAAAAACTAGCATTAGGCTACAAAGATTAGCAATAGAGGGTTCAGGGCTCCAGACTAACTGTTCCAATGGTAGCACTGGGGCTGCCAACTTTCTCAGTTGGTCTCACTGGTACATGATTCCTTATTTCTGTCACCTTGCATGCTGATGAACAATTGTCTTAATTTGCATATTCAGCCTGCACTTTCATCATGAGTGAGTCGAACATGTTGTTCCGTCTCCTCTCATATGTCTGATCCCTTCATTTTCAAAAAACACGGTAACTGCTAAAAGGATTGTTTCGTTAAGTTACTTAATCTCTTGACCCGATGTTTGAGTGATTCAGGTGTGACTCGCCTTCGGCCCTACAGTCAGGTGCAGTCATCGTCTCCCACAGCATGAGTAGTACACATGAATGTTGCCAAGTCTAGGGTGTGTGACTGTTTGTACGTCTCTCTGATGTCATATGATCGCCATTATCTCATTCCTTCAGATAAGAGGCTCAGGACGCATGAGGCATGTGTGTGTGTATATATATATATATATATATATATATATATATATATATATATATATATATATTCAGCTGGTGACAAATAATAACCGGGAAACTCGCTGGTTCAATTATTAACCAAGAGGTTTCAGGAATGTAGTGCTGGTTGCAAACCAACACACACCAGGGGAAAGAAGCTTCTAATCAGTCACTGTTTTTAAAGAACCTAGAAGAGGTGAAGTCAAGGATAACATACGAGAGTTGTTTCTTTTACATGTTTGTCTGTCCTACTGGTGATCCATATTATCCTGAACACGACACCTGCTCCAAACAGCTCACATGATTGTGAATGGATCAGATAATTGGCTGCTGCGTTTGCTAAATTAAGGCTGAACAGCTGATGTACAACACACTTAAATGACAACACAACCACCAATGTTGAATTTAGTGCCGTTTCAGTTTGAAATATAAATGTAAACATGTGCTATATTTGCAAAAATGCTCTCTACAATCTTTGGTATCCACTAGTACTTAAAATTGAACCATTCTATAAAATTTGGTAGGTATTGACTTGCATGCTGGTGAGTTGCTTTACTGTATATCTACACACTATAAAACAACAAGCAGCAGTTAGTGTTTGAGGATCACATAGCTAATCAATTTGATAACAGCAAAAATCTAAGAGGTACGGAAATAAACCCACTAGGAATGCAAATAATGATGATTGTCCATATTAAATCAATAAAAAAAATGCATATAATGTATAGACTTTTAAAGAAGTCTATACAATGTCTGGAAATACTGACACGTACCCCGTCACATGTACACAGAGTCCATGATGCAACTTCAAATAGCTTTTCATACAATTAAGTAATGTAATCCATCACAGACATGCTGTACTTTAAAAGTTGGGGTGTCCCGTCATAGTGTCGAGTGTTTTGAGATTTCAGATTCCACCTCACCAGTTCAATGCGTGCTAATTAATGAAATCCCCTGAAAAACCAGCAGAGTCTCATCCTTCCACCGCAGAAGGATGAGACTAAACTGGAACTACTTCAGTAGTTTCATGTGCTGTAGATGTGCAGTATCTTGTCTGCAAAATAGATAGTTGATAGACTAATCTGGAACATTTATCTCATGAAATGTTTTGTTGGACACACATACAAATACACACATACAAAACACAGGTCAGGAGTTGTCTTTACCCTGAAGGTACAAAACACTACCTGGAAGCATTCGTTTAAATCAAGTCTCAGTGTTAGTACCAGATACATTAATAAAAAATAAAAATAAAAAATAAAAAAAAATCACACCGCCCCGTCATCGTTTGTAAAAGCATGAATATCTCTAAATGAAGTATTAAAACAACAAAAGCTGCCAAATAGACCACATTAAAAAAATAAACTTACTTGATGAGAAACTTAGAAAAACTGTCAAAAATCCAAAGAGTGAAAATTCCCCAACTGAGATGGAAATGCACAAAACCTGAGCTGTGTAGAGTCTGGACAGGAATGAGGGACTCGCCCACAGAGAGAGAGCTGCCTGGTGAAGAGGAGTGGCCGCATACTGAGGGCTGAACACTCGAGTCAGTATCAAATAACTCAGCACTCCTGTCTGAGCTTGAAACTGTGTCAACAACAATGACAAAGACACTAAGAGATTACACTTTACCTCACCCTCTTATCAGCGTCCTAATAGGCGGTTGATGGCAACCTGACTGAGACGCGTGTCCCTTCACAAAAGCCACTATTACTATAAAAAGTAGACAGTATGAGAAAGACAGGGGGCCATGGAGAAACAAATGAGCAACATACGTATATTGACAGTTTTAAAGCTGAATCAATTAATCAATTGGTTGATTGTCAGAAAGAAATAGCAAAAGTGAGCGGATTTCATCTTCTAAGATATCTTGCTTTTATATGTTGTATGAGGGCAAATTGAATATATTTGTCTTTTTTTTTTTTATTTACCATGTTTTTACATTTTATGGACCAAACAATTAATCCTTTATTGAAAAGGTATTCGACAGATGAACCAATGATGATGAGTGTGTTCATTAGTAACCAACAGCAGTGTCGTGTTCAGCTGTTTAACTTTGGACACATTTCTGGCTCCAGGGTGTCAAAAGCCCAACATCCTGCTTTGATCATTGGTAATAGATGACTCTACAACAGATAACTGACTGTTGATGACTCTTCACCTCGTCTGTTTTCTTACAATAAACTGTGTCAGTGTCAAAGGTCAGCTCTGCATGTACAAAGATAAAATATCTGGTCAATGCATTAATACTGCCATCTCCTGGATGTTCAAAGGGCCAGTACAACTTACAAATGTACCATCTCAGATTTGAAAATAGCCTTCTTAAGTTCAACACTTCTCTTCTTACTTCCAAGCTACCAATGCAGAGGCTCTTTTGTGACCTGCCCGTTTTTGCCTCGACTAAAAAGAGGGAAACGCACGGCGGTGGTGGGACAGTGTGCATGATTTACGGGGACCAAGAGGCAGCACCTGCTCTCGAACTGCATGGCTCACATTCATTCTGAATCGCAATATTCATTTTGGCTTTCCAGGAATGTTGGTGCTCAGACACGCTGAGAAAAAGGTCCAGCAATTCCCAGACACTTAAGAAACAGATCTCAAATGACATGGCACCGAGCAGCAGCCACAGCGACAAAGCAGCGGATATTTGGTTCAGTGACTTGTATGGTTAGTTAGTAGAATAAAAGAGCAGCAGCAGAGTCTTGTGGAAACAGGCAGCATACCAAGTTTGATAATCTAAAATCAGATACAGGGGAAGTGAAGTCATGCAAATGAATAATAATATATCCTGTTCATGGGAAACTACAGTTACAAGTAACAATAGAATTGTATTTGTGACACTTTGAAGTTGGCAAGAAATCAGTTTCATCACAATGTGTAATAATGTACAGCTGTGCAGTTAAGACCATCATGCTTGTGTGAAGACTAGTTCAACATCTTCCCACAGCACTACAGACACTCGTCCTGTGTTGAAGTAGCCGGATGGTGGATGCCATGGGTAGTTTATATAAACCAGAGATCCCCACCAGAAGGAGAGATAGCTTTATGTAGGCAACACGGCAGCTGGCTAAACAAATTCTTTAAATATTCCTGAGTCCTTTTATATGTGTACGGCTAGACCGCTGCTGCCAGTGTGTTGAGCCATCAGCTGCCAGGGAAAAAACATTTCCCCCCTCAGTATGTTGCAGCTTGGCTCTTCCACCGACTGCTAATGGATCATTTCACTGTATTGATGCCTTAAATCAAGGTGGTGTCATAAAAAGGTTCAATAAAGTTGCACTACGGCACCACAAATCCTAAAACTGTGAAAAGTCAAACAAAGCCATTCTTGGAGCTGCTGGGTTCCTCCCCCACCTCTCTCTGCCTCCAGCCAGCTTTGGGTTTTATGTTGCCTAAAGGCTCTAATTGACTATAATAAAGATGTGAACAAAAGACCACATGTATATTAAATGAGCAAGCGAGCAGAAGTGGCGCGTCTGATGTGGATAACAGAACTAGAAGTGTGTGCGCCACCATGCTAATCAAGTCTATTCTAAACTGTGGCCAAGACAGAGACTGTGGCTGAGAGGGAACAAGCGTAAACACATCAACACCGTCACACAGAGCCGCCTGCATCTAATTTATCCAAAGTGTAATCTGACATATTGGGTATCCCTGTAAACGTTTAGGCTTTCCACTAGAATTTAAAATACAAGAATATGGGCTTGAACAAAGTTTGGGTGCACAGCTTGAGTTTGTAATGACTGTCCCAGCAGCAGGTCACGGTGGTTTAAGGGGTTAGGCCACCTCTGTCCTCTTGCCTCCTGGTCGAAGCTCAGGAATGTGAAGCGAGTGGAAACGTTTCAATGCACAGCAATTACAAAATAACTTGACTGCTCTGTAGGAAACTTGTTTCGAGATTTAAGTACAACAGTATCATTATGTTTCCAATGCATCTCCTATGACCCATTTTGTAAAAGATGTATCAACTTAGATCAAGTCAGTACACTCTCAAACTGTTATGATGTCACACTAACTTGAATGCCATTGTTCTTCTCAGTTATGTTTTTTTCGTTTCTGTTGAAAGAGGATGCCACTAATTTATAGCTTCTCTGCTGGTCAGTGCAATCAGAAAACATACTACTGTTTAAACCATACTACTGTTTTTCTTTTACACAGAATTGACACACACATATACATATATATATACATACATACATGCATACATACACACATTTATATATATATATATATATATATATATAAATAAATAAATAAATAAAGGGGGGGGCTGTCCATGAACACCTGGCTTACTATAGAAAGAAAGAAGGAAAGACGGAGATAAACTCAGCGTCCTCCAATACGTCTATGTTTAAAGATAGATTTATTGGGGAAATGTTTAATGGCTAATACCGAACAATAATGACATAATAATTAGACATACGTGTGTAATGTGGGCTACACATATACTTATAATTCACTGTATATATACACTTTATATACACTAGTGTATACATACACACTTGCATTTTCTTTATTATTACATTTTCTTACATTAATATGTTCTGCTCTGCTATTGTATTGTATATATTGAGTATTTCCCATACTTCATATTTGTATGTTTACTATGTAACTTTGCTTGCTGCTGCCACAAACAATTTTCCTCCTGGGGATGAATAAAGTATCTTTCCATCCATCCATCCATCCATCTATCTACTGTGACGTTAGTGGTGTACATTAGAACATAAATGAAATGGCACAACAAGCTTCAGAGTTGAACTATCTCCCCGCTGACTGGCTCCATGGAGCGGCTATGGGCCTCGACTCGAAAGACTTTCTCAAAGTTTACAACCTCGCTCAGCTGTGAGCTCTCGCAAACGACACGCCACCAAAAATAAGATGACTTATTTTCACAGGAACAATGAGTTGACTGGCTTTCATGTACAACGCATTCCGTATACACATCTTGTGAAATAAATCGTCACCGTGTGGGTCCTACCTTAATAACGTTAGCTCGCTAGCATCGTGCCTCATCTGTATCCATACAAACTCCAGCGGGCTCCCACATTTCAGCTGGAAGTTTACTTCTATTACACTGAGAAACGAGCTGAGTACCAACACCGAGTCCTTTAAGGTAGGTCTCTGTGGTCTAAAAAGACGGGATACATTATAACACAAACATTAAAATAATAAGTTACTCCCCAAACAAAACTTTTGTTGGAGAGGCGACTTCTTGAGCACAGCAAAGTAAATCAATGCTGTGCGGCCTCCACGTGCTGTCGAAAACACGGGCAACATAACAACATCATGTTTTTACCGTGGTAACCGCGTTTCCGACACTCGACGTATAAATAGACCCGAGTATCAATTAAGGTTATCGAGATCAATAACACTATGCAAAACAAATGTAAAAAAAACAGTCGTTATGTTTATTAAATGAATTCATTAACGTATCATTCAAGGATCGGTCGTTGTTGTATTCTTCCACTCACACACACACTAATTATGTGTTAGTTGATTGCTGGAATGAAACAATAGTCACTTTAAAACAAAAATACTGCCTCGATGGGTCAAGTTGCTAATATTTCATTAAGTGGCCCTTGTAAGGGCTTCAAGTTACATTTACCACTTTAGTTTTCAAAATCACGAGCTTTAAATGGGCTCATGAACGCCGCACGTGTCATCTTCGCTGGCATCAGGGCATTCACTCCGTTTCATGGTTATTTAGCGGATTTGACGTCAAACCCACTTAATTATTTCTCCAACGTGACCAACGTTATATATTTTACAACCGAGTAATACAACGTGTGTTATAATTTAAACTTAAATAACTTAATTAGCATTCTCTTATTCTAGTTTAAGCCACTAGAGGGCCCCAGCGTGTTACATAGTTTAATCCTGTAAACCACGTGATCATTTGTCAACGGCCTATGTTTTATGTGACCAAACACTTCTTCTGATACTGTTTTCTGTTTGATTATTTTCTGAGACCTTTATACTGGAAAGTATGTATGTGCTGCATTAGTGCCTGATGGTGTCTCAAACCCACTAATCAGCAGGAATCAGCAGGTAAAGAAAACTGTTGATTCACCACTTACATGAAAACAACACAACGGTAGCTCACTTTGACTAAATACCTTCTAAATAATATGATTAAATTGTAGCTTACAAAAATGGCAATGGATCCAACAGTATATTCTTACCACCAAAGGCAAAACTTCTTAGAGTTTAAACTTAGGTGATATTCTTTTGTAATTACAAAATACCATAAATCAATTAGAAGTAACATAATAACAAATGTAGATGGGATACTTGATATTTGCTTTGCAGACCCATTTTTTTACAGCATGTGCTTGACAAGCTAATGACCTTCACCATTTACTCAAGCAAACCTAATATAGTCACATGACATTAAAAACACTCTAATGGACACTTGTTGTGGAAATCAAATTTTCATGACAAATCTAATAAGCAATGTTGACTTAATGTCTCTTTGATCATGGAAAATAATTAAACTCATCATCATTATTTTGAATTCATGATAAAATTATTTCTTCTGATTCGTCGGCACATAATTCTTTTTGTTAATTCAGATAATTTTTTTTTTGCATTTCAAGTAATGTTAATCCAAATTATGCATCGGAAATGTATAGCTCTTTCAGGGATTTTATATACTTTGGTTAACAGCATAGTCACACATAATTCAGAGAAATGCAGATAAAATAGGTTTTAACTTGTGAAAAGCACTGAATTTGAGTGTTTTATTCAGAACTTAAAATACATTGAACTGCCCGGATTTAGGGATACTACCATGCTAATACATTTGCATTGTATAACATGTGAAACTGTTCAAATTAGAACACATAAACATATCTCATTTTAAATATCCTTCAAGTTCTGATTAACAGAGGATCAGGCCTCATCTCAAGATAAACTGATTATGTTTTTTATACTTCCTTTACTCTCTTCAAAACAACATGAAACCACGCCCGTCTCAGTGGTTTTAATGTTTACCAGGCAGTAAGTTGCATTGAATACATCTGAAACCGGTTTCTGTGATGCGTTTAATGGCTGTCTTGACTGTAAGAATTGTTATTTGGAAAACACGGTTCACCATGTATGACACTTGTGTCCAGATTCAAATGTCATCAGCTCTCAGGTTTTCTCACATGTCAGGCAGAAAGGAATACAAAGTAATTAAATCATTTATATCAATAATATGATATGACCCTGAGCTGACTGTACAAATCAAGTGCAGCTCACTCATATACTTGATGTGAAAAGGAAATCACCTGATCTGAGAGTTGCAGGTGTTGCTGTTTGGTGTGAACGTTCTGCATGCTGGTGGTTAAACAGGAAAACTTAATATAGACTAACATTGTGCCATAATACTTTATCTTTAAATGAACTGCAGCTGCCTTGACAGCTAGGCAGTAGAGAAACTCAGACATCACTAATGTGACGGTATTTTGTGCCTTTAACTTTGAGTAGTTATATTTGTACTGAGAAGGGACATTATTAATAATATGAATATGTAAGCTATGCAGGCAAAATCATCAATTACTCATTTTTGGTATTTCTGCAGTCCAATAGGTTAAATAATGCCTGTATCCTAAAATAAAACTAAATTACAGCACAATAATAAATGCTAAAACTTCCTGTGACAGTGGCACAAGTGAGAGAGTCATTAAGTCATGTGACATCAGTGCATTTGTATTGCCTATGAATTAAACTTTTAATTTGTTAAAGGAAACAGGTGTTATTTCTTCTTCTTACAGAAGATGCATAGTCCTAAAATACCCAAAGTCTTAAAAAGTGTGTGATATCAATGTAACAACATATGAACCCGTGGGATACTTTTCTTGTCATCTTAAAGCTTATGATTTAACAGTTAGAATACTCATTTGAGAAGTTGAAGGCAAGTTCACATATAGAGCCGCATTTACGTTTTGTAATGACAGATCGCTAACCACAGAAAGGAGAGCTGCAGCGCCGTGAGAACGTTTCCAGATTGTCATCTCAGACTGCCAACACACAGAAACTCGCCCACTAGAAAATACTGATAAGAGCGAGTGCCAGGGTCACACCTTTCATTGTGTGTGTACCAGACTGGCAGAATAAGTCATGCAGGTCGTTAAAAGGTTTCTATTCTTAACAACCATTTCTTTTTAATTTCATTTATTACTTATTATTTAAGCATTTTGCTATTAATTCAGAAATTCAGATTTTTCTTTTATGGATATAACATTAGATTAAAAGTGTCTATATTTAAAATGAGATACAAAACAAAAGTGACTGATAAAGTTGATCCAACATTTAGCCTGTTAAATTAGAAACACTTTTATCTTTTGCAAACAACTACTTTAAAAAAATTTCAATTGCTAAAATTACTAAAATGTTTGCCACAAGATGCAACAGTTAACTTCTCGTCATAGATTAAAGTTTGACTATGTGTCCACGAGCAGTTCACTAATCCCCAGATCTTCTAGCACCGAGCGTGTGCGTTTGGTGTGTGTGTGTGTGTGTGTGTGTGTGTGTGTGTGTGTGTGTGTGTGTGTGTGTGTGTGTGTGTGTGTGTGTGTGTGTGTGTGTGTGTGCGTGCGTGCGTGCAATTACTGTACACCTGTCTAACACAAATGTATATTGCACATATATGTATTATCTTCCAATATGTGGTCTTCTGCATTATTGTATGTCTTAGATTATAATTGTTTAGACAACAGTAAAATACTGATCAATCAATCAATCAATCACACTTTATTTCAGACTCAAGGTCCAGAGTACAAAAACATTAAATAGAATAAAATGCATACAAAATCACAATTAAAATACATAGACCTACCCTTATAAATAGACAGCTGTACCAATGTCTCCACAGCTGGGACTTATAGTGTGTAGTACTAAACTTTATGTTTGATAAAACCAAGATGATTTCATTTTCAGAGTCTTAGACATAAGATTTCTTAAAACAGTTTTGAAAGTATTAACTCCTGCAGCCACAAACATTTCACTGGCACTACACCATCATGATCATCTACACCAGTGATTCTCAACTGGTGGGTGGTCGCGGACCCGTTTTCAGTGGGTCGCGTTTTCAGTTGCCTTTTTTTTTTTTTTTTCATCCTGTGGTTTTATTTTGAAAGGACTTTTTTATGCAGCGGAGTGTCGTTATTTTGCCGGCTCTGGTTTCAACTGGTTTTGCACTTGTCCCTCCATGTTTTCAGCAGCGTGGGCCAGTTTGGGTCAAACCATCCTGATATGAGGGAGACTCTGGGTTTTTAGGATAATTAAATTAAACAGCCTACTGAATATAACATTGACAACTGATGGCGCTGCCTGCATGACAGGAAACAACTCTGGGGTTGGGAGGAGAATTGAGTGCTGCTTAATTTTCTGTAAAGCACAATGTTTTTCAGTATTTACTGATGAAGTAATCACAAGAGAAGTTAATGTTGTATTATATGAATACTTTTGAATTCCACTTTTGTTTAATTTATTTTGAGTGACGTGTTCCACAGTAAAGTGTTTGTCATAGATTCGGTGAGTGTGTGTTCTCAGTTAAAGTTAGGTCATTTCAGTCTTTTTGAAACTACTTTTTAGTTGTTGGACTGTTTGTGCATGAAAGCTGTAGAGTCTGTTTAAAAATAGCTGAAGATTCTGAATTGTTATATATGTTGTAATACATCGTGTCCTGAAGATGCAGTTTTAGTTTTTTAATTAAAATGCAGCTAATTGAGTGTAAAAGGGAATAGTTCCCTCTCTATCATCGCCACCAGCTGCTCGTTTTGGTTATTAAACTTGTTTTTGTGTTAGCATACATGTTCTGTACTATCTCAGGTTCAAACTGCACCATCTTTTCATTAAATACATTGGAGAAGTTGAGAATGTTCCTCGATTTGGGTCGCGGCTTGTCATTCAGGGGTGATAGTGGGTCCCGGAGCCAGACCAGTTGAGAACCACTGATCTACACTACTTGTGTTTTTCTCATACTTGATACCAAACACATTGCTGTGATTGGTGATAGTGTTGAAGCAGTTTTGTGAGAAAAGCTGTTCAATGTACTTTATATCTGAAACGTTTTATTTCAAGCAGTAGAAGAAGGGGAATTCCTGAGTCCCCGCACCCACAACTTGGTACCCACAAGTCATATTTAAAACTACACAACAGAAAAATAAATGGGCACACATGAACATTTGAACTTTCATATATCCAACGTTCGCTATAATACTCATATGTATTATAGCGAACGTTGGATATATGAAAGTTCATAAGAAGTTGCTTTTACAGTTTTTTTTCGATTGCTAAACGACAGTGGGCACAACTGGAGTCACATGTGCAAAACTCTAACTACAATCTGCACTACCAACAGTCACCTGAGCTAAACAGTTCACATCACCTGCTAAACTCATTCCAAGCAAAACTCTTAACACATGGCTCAAAACACGCTCAGTGCAGTCAAACACTATGCACAACCCTCACTGAGATAACACACACTGTCACTCAGAACACACTGAGAGTAAAAACACTAGCATCAAACACCAATACAGAAAATACAAACTTTTCATCTTTACAGTTTGAACAATTTCAGTGACTTCATACAAAGTAATATCTTCTTCAAAGAAAAGAGTGACATTCTTTCACATGATTTATAATTTTTTTTAGAACATAACAATTCTTTAAGGTAAATGAAAATTAGCAGTTCGCTTCAATAGTCTGTAGTAATTTACGGAATTACAGTAATGAGAAAAAAAAAGGTAGAAACTAAAAGTACATACTGTAATTCGAACAAATAATTGAGGGGCTAATCCTGCCTCTCTCTAGCATCAGGCCACAGGTTTTCATCAACATCACATCTAATGTTCTCTCTTGCCATGCACTTGGGGAAGAACCTTCTGGAGTGCCTTATCCATCCCTGGCAGTCCTCTGGACTCGTGTCCTCACATCCGGCACGCATGGCTTCCAAAAGAGACATTTGGTCATGTGGGTGGTGACCAAACACTTTCCACCTCCAGGCAGAGAAAAACTCCTCTATTGGGTTGAGGAAGGGTGAATATGCAGGCAGGTACAAAACCATAAATCTGCGATGTGCTGCAAACCAATCTGTGACAGCTGCAGAGTGGTGAAAAGCAACGTTATCGCAAACTATGACAACAACTTGGGGGTTTCTTACTGGCTCCCCCTGTTCTGCTGGCACTAGCTGAGCATAGAGCTGTTCTAGGAAAGCTATAAGCCTTTCTGTGTTGTATGGGCCAATGAGTGGTGTGTTGAGAAGCAAACCATCATTGGCCATTGCAGCACACATGGTGATATTTCCCCCCCTTTGGCCTGGAACCTCCACAGTGACTCTTTGACCTATAACATTCCTTCCTCTGCGCCGTGTTTTGGCAAGGTTAAATCCAGCTTCATCGATAAATACAAATGAATGTGGTCTTTCCAGTGCTTCCACCTCCATTACTCTCTGAAAAACAGTAAGTGCACAGTTTTACTGTAGAAATGCTAGTGTTTTTTTTTTACTGTAAATATTTTTTATAGTTGTGTATGTAACCTCAGACGTCTTACCTGGACATATTGGTATCTTTGCTCTTTTACCCGTTCACTGTTTCTCTCGAACGGTACAGTGTATAACTGTTTCATTGTAACTTGGTGTTTCTTTAGGACTCGAGCAATAGTTGTTGTGCTGACAGAATTAACATTTTCAAATATATCATTATCAGCCAGCACTGTATCTTGAATCTCCCGCAGTTTTATTGCATTGTTGACAACAACCATGTCAACAATAGCATTTTCCTGCGGATCTGAAAATATTTTTCCTCTTCCCCCTGTTGGGGGCAGCCTTTGGGTCCTAATGTAAAAATATATTTTACAGTCAAACTTACTGTAATATATATATATCTGTGTAAATATTCTATAATTGCAATACAAAATAGATTCCTGTAATGTTTTCATTTACTGTAAGGATGTAACTCTCACCTGTTTGTATGATGGAAAATTCGCATTACAGATGCCACTGTGGATTTTTGCAGATTGGGTTGCACCCTCAACCCTGCCTCTCTCAATGAGAGACCATGGTTCACGACATGGTCTATAAGTGTAGCCCTTATTTCATCTGAAATAACAGCTCTTTGTCTTCTTTGTCTTCCTCCACGCATCCGCCCTCTCCCTGCCACCCTTCTCCCTCCACGAACCCGTCTTCCTTGTTCCATTTCCAAAATGAGTCTTTCTGAGCTCTACCTACATATACTGTAATATATATATATATATATATATATATATATATATATATATATATATATATATATATATATATGTGTGTGTGTTCACTAACAAGTCTAAAACAAGACACCTGCTTAGCCTTTCAGCTGAAATTGCAATCAGCAGTGTTTGAAAGGCACAAGGCTGAAATCTATTCCGTTTTGAATGTGTGGTTCACAGTTTTGACAGCAGTGTGTTAGCGTTTGAACTAAGTGCTGTAAATCCACAGTGTTGTGCAGGTTGTGGTTAAAGTCATGGGATAAGTGTGTAGAGTTTTGAAAACTGTGTTCAAGCAATGAAAAACGAACTAGAGTTTGGTCCACATGAACTGCTGCTGTGCAGACTGTAGTTAGAGTTTTGCACATGTGACTCCGGTTGTGCCCACTGTCGTTTAGCAATCGTAAAAAACTGTAACAGTGCCTCATGCCCCACTGACTTTACTTTGCACAAAGAAAAACAAATGCATGCATTCTTCCTCTCAGGAGACTTCACAGATGCCACATCTGAGCTGCTTGTTGTTTTTATTTTTGTCTTGCTATAAGAGCAAGTTGTAGCCTGGGAACCTTTTTGTGAAATGTTTTTTTCTTTTTTTTCTTTCAGATAAACCTATCTAGAATTAAAGAAGTCTTTTTGCTCCCTGTTGCAGTCAAATGCACGTGCTGATTTTAGGTTACAAGTTGTTTCTCACGACCCTTTTTGTTTGTTTTATGCAAATGAATGATCTCATATTTCACCCCTGTCTTCTTAGTTTTAGTCTCCATGTGATTTTTTATTTATTGTCTTAGGATGATAAACAACGTCAGTCAAACCCCACACAAAGTGTACAGAGTGAAACAGTTATATATTTAAAAGATAAACCTGAGAGGTCATGTAAATTACGAGATCTTAGAAGTTTTATAAGCAACAAAGAACACACATATTAATGATATCTCTTGAACACAACACACAGATTGCCAAAACGTTAATACTGCATTATGATATTCTAATCATATTTTTAAGACAAACACAATTACCCAGCAACAATGGGCAATACTACATTGGAGAACTGCATAACATGTTACAATTCTCTGCATTTGAAATTGCGCAAATATGACCAAACTGCCACAACATATACATGTATTTCAATTATTTCATTGCTTGGAGCTCAGTAATGTAATTTACAAGTAATTCCAACTGAGGGGAAATGACAACATTTAATAATGCTGCCAAGCTCAACACATGTTTATAAAGAAATCAAATTCTCCCTAAACATGACTAAAATGACCTGAACTTTTTGTCAAATTGTTTCAAGAATAAAACTGGATATTCTAGTTTAAAACATGATAGTCATGGCTGGACATGTCAGGATCTATGAGCTGCAGCTCTTCTTAGTAGGATAAAAAAAAAGAAGAAGCTTGTTATAAACCTTTGAAGTGTGATGTCTCTTTTAAATTGTTACACAATTAAATAAGTATCTTAGATTTAGTCAAACATATTTGATTAAATATCGTATCATTATTTATTTTAGTGGAATCAACAGTAAAGCAAGTAGAAAACACCATGTGTCCTCAGTTAAAGAGTTTTAAGTTATACAACACATATTTTGTTCAGCTTTTATTTTTACAACTTTTAATTTTACAACTTTATCACAGCTAATACAAAAATAAAACGGTATTCCTGTACTAAACATTTGACAATAATATGAATTCTTCTCTTTCTCTCTTACACCTCTAAATTGACACAATTGTACTCAACTAATGCAACGAAAGATATCATGGATACATATATCCTCACTACTGTACTATATCATAAACTATAAACCATATAAACAGCATGTTCAATGTATGTAGAACATTTGAATAAAGGAAATATATGACAAAAGAAACCACATTATTGTACTAACTGAAACTTGTACTATCTGGTTTTACTGCATACTTAACCATCCCTTGAGAGAAATATATAAAAAGCGTCCCATGATCAAGATGAGTATGAAAGGTTTTCACATAATAGGCTAATAATAGAACAATCATTTTCCACGTTTTCTCCTCCTACTCAAACATCTGCAGCTGAGTTCTTCCAGCTGTTGTTCCAATGCTATCTGAAGTGCCAACATTGGTGGATGAGGCTGAAGAGTTGTGGCTCTGCAGTAACTTTGCACTCCCTAAGTTCTTGTACAGGATCTCGGCCCGTCGTCTGAAGTGATGGTCTAGGAAGAAGTAAATGGCTGGATTCACACAGCTGTTGACGAAGGCCAGGCAGCACGAGACGATGAGCCCGTTTCTTTGCCACGACTGAGCACCGCAGCTCAGATCGACCTTTGAGAGCTGCGAGCCGATTATGATGACCTTGAAGACGTTAAAGGGGAGCCAGGACGCCACGAAGGCCACAACGATGCAGAGGACCATCTTGAGGGAGTGTCTGCGGCGGCCTTCAGCCCGAGGATTTGCTGCACAGTGGCGGTTGAGATGCACGACGATGGTGCCATAGCAGAGCACGATGATCAGCACTGGGAGGACAAAGGTGAGTAACGCCATGGCGAGGCTCAAGCCAAGAAAAAAGGGTGTGTTATACTCCACGCAGGAGAATCCGTCCCCAGATGGCTCCACTCTGCGGTACACCAGCGATGGGACGCCGAGCAGCAGGGAGCCCAACCACACCGCGGCACAAGTGGCACGGATGCACCTGCTGCTCCTGAGGTACCTGGAGTCCATCAGCTTCACCACAGCCAGGTAGCGATCGACACTCATGCAGGTGAGAAAGAAGATGTTGGAGAAGCGGTTCACGGCTATAATATAGCTGCTCAGTTTACACAGCAGGTCCCCAGCCGGCCCGAAGTCCCAGGAGCCGCTCCGGCTGGCGGAGGTGGCCCACAGAGGCAGCGTGAGGACGAAGACAAGGTCGGCCACGGCCAGGTTGACAACAAATGTGTCCACCAGACGCCCACCTTTCTTACTTTTGCTGCACACGACCGATATCACAAAGAGGTTGCCCAGAAAGCCGGTGAAAAATATGACGTAGTACAGTATGGGCATGAATATGTTGGAGCCATGCAGGTGTGAGTCAGGGCAATCCGTTGTGACATTTAGATTAGCAAACACGTCGTCAGTAGAGTTCTCAAAGTAGTTGTAATCATAAGGCAGATAGTCAGTGTAGGCGTCCATCCTGAGAGATCACAGGTGCTCTGCAGTGCAACTGCTGTATTGTGGCAAGGCGCTGAGTCAACACGCTGCTACTTGTGAAAACCACAGAGAAGATTTGGCCTGCCTGTGATAACTTCCTCTTGGTGCCCAATCACTGTGATTTAGCTGGGCCAAAAAAGACTGAATGTGTTTTTAATCTAATGCCTGGAAAAAATGTCACAGTTTGAAGCTTGATGAGCAATATGTTGCACTACTTCATAAAAGCATATAAACTATTGAGATTATAAATAAGTTTGCAGCTTTTTAAAACACTTTTTAAACTAATATATTTCCCAAGATATATATATATATATATATATATATATATATATATATATATATATATATATATATATATATATATATGTATATGTCTTATGGATATAGTCCTGAATGATTTATCACATATTATGGCTCTTATATCAGATGGTGTGTTAGTGGTGTGTGACCAGCAGGGGGCAGGTAAGATTTACTTGTGTTTTATAGCTGACACCTCCTGCCTGTGTTCTGGAGCAAATGCCACTGATCTTATGCAAAAGAAAATGTTTGCTTCACTGAGAATTTCTCTCTCATTAGTAAAAACACTCAGAGTTACGTATTGTTGTGAAGTCAATTTACAAATGATGAATTCATGGTTATTTCCTCCAGCAATCCTTTCATTCTGTATCCAAACCAAAGCTATTGAGTGGCTTTGTACCCATGTATTCAACACATTTAGCATATACTGTAACATGCAGCCTCTGTTCACTGACTATTCTTATAGCTCCTTTATTTTTACATGCAGTGGTGTTTGTTTAATTGCGAAGAAAGAAAGTGGCCTCAATGGTTCAATGGATTACTTTGGACTTCATCAGGACAAAGTTGATACTGATACAATTTATCAGTAAGAGATATCAAACATTAATGTTAATTAGAATTTTGGTCTGCTGTCGTTTTGTCAACTCACACACACACACACACACACACACACACACACACACACACACACACACACACACACACACACACACACACACACACACACACACACCGACAGAAAACAAACAGGTCAGGACACAGTTAATACGAGATTACACAGGAATAAATACCCCAAGAAAGCTGACAAACAACTATACAGTCTTTATTGAAACAGACTGGATGTCCTTGTATTTACTCACTTTCACCAGTCTTTCTTGGGTTGAACTGGTTTGTTTACACGTCTACTTTATTACTGACTGTGTGTAGAGGCCAGTCTCAACATTGTTAAGCAGTGTATCACTGAGAAAGTGTGATTGTAGCCAAAACTTAGATAGCGTATCATTTTCTGTTGTGCACAATGATTCAGGGATTTTATCTACCTGCAACTCAATATTACATAATAATCTGTTTCTCCATAACCTAATGTGACTATTTTTCTGAAGTGAGGGTAATATGCTGTACATATTATAAAGGGCAAATGTGTGATCTTTGACTTTGGGTCATAGAAAGAAAACTGCCATGTAGCTTAAAACCTGAAAAGAACCAAGACTAGGGAAATGTGTTTATTGCACAATAGACATGCTGTATCTTGAATATGCTGAGGCAGCAGACAATGTTAGTGATAATGTGATGGAGAGATAAAGTGGTTTATCTTAATCAGCTGAAAGAAACGTATACTGTAAAAACCCATAACCACCATGGAAACAACCCGATGCAACCTAAAACTGCTCGACACGGTACTGTGTGTACAGTGTGTACTGTGTGCTTTGCTGTCACAAGGACCGATACAGGAGAACATTCCTGCCCACTGCTATTAGACTTTATAATAAATCACCTCTGGCCAGATCCTCCGTCAATTGACTCAATATCAACATCAATAGCCCTTGCACCGCTTTTGTTGTCTAGTTAGTCACTGTAAATACTTATATACACTTATATACACTTCATATACACTGCACGTACTTTACATTTTTGCACTTTCTTTTTTGTTTAATTTCCTAAATTAATACGCTCTACTGTTTTGCATTCCTGATATTTTTTATGTCTTTTTTTGTGTCTTCTATGTACGTTGCTTGCTACTGTGACAAACTCATTTCCCCTTGGGGATAAATAAAGTATACATCTATCTATCTATCTAAATACTGCAATTGTGTCCGTCTAAATTCAACCTGCAGCTCGTTGCTTCTATCTCGGCGATGCACGTGAAAGATAACAGAGATTGACAGGACAGAGGAGTCTTTCGCAGCCATTGTTACAGAGAAGGAAACTGTCATTACGACTTATTATTATATACTTATTATTGCCTTCTCAAGACAGAATAGACTCAGGCGAAATGAACTCCTTGGTCCAGCTTGCAGCTACTGTGCTGTGGACGGGAGGAGCAGAGAGGTTGGAGGACAGGCCTCATCTTACAAAGGCCAGAGAACGCTTCATTGTTCTGCAGGAGAGTTTCAGTTAAGAAAGCACAGCGAATGAATGACCTCCTTAAAGGATCTCTGCTCCACTTTCTAACATTGTGCGTTATTCAAACACTCCTTTTACTTTGTAGTGTCAAGGTGATGTGTGGATGTACTCATCACGGCAGAACATCCTGTCGGTCCCGCATTGTTCGGTTTGACGTCGTTCTCCCTTATGCTCAGCTGTACCTTTTTTCCTTTAAAAAGTTTTAATTATATCTTCTGCATTCTTGCTGCTCTGTCAGTGGAACGCTACATTCCTCTCCTGGAATAAGTGCTGTCTCACTCCAATTGAGCAGAGTAAATGTGAGAGCCAGTGAATGGAGCAGCCTCAATAGGAGAAAATAAACAATTGCATTGGTCCATGGGTGCAGCGGGGGAGAGCGGATGAGAGGAAGGGAGAAAGGCCTCCCTAACGTGCTAAGATTCCCATGGATACTTAGTCCTTTTTCTGTTGAGAGGAGGATCTCGTAAAGTACTTCAACAGTGGATGATTTCTCTTTTTTCTTTTGCTCTGTTTTTATTTGAGGAGAGAAAGGGTGGTATGCGTCAGGATGATTGTTAGACATAGAGGGGGTTCACATGCACACACGTGCGCACACGTATACACACACACTACAATTTGCTCCTCACTTGTTGAGTGCTAAGTTTCAGAAAAGGAGTCCATTGTTTAGGTGTGAAAGGTTCTTGTTTTAGCTGTTTAACTAAATCAAAAGTTCTTTCAACACAAAGGATTGCACAGCCTCAGTCCTTGTGTCATTTTAAGTGATGAGGGGTTTATAACTGTTCCCTTTTGTTTAAAAACTTCACAATTTTAACCCACTTTCGACATCCTCCAAATGTCAGATTTCTCCCTAATTTACATAGAAACCACACAATGAAATACTTTGTATTCGTAACCCCTTAATGCCCATACCACACGATAAGAGATATGTACAGGAAAACAGAGAGTTACAGAATATGGTCACAGGTTGCACGTATAAAAAATGCCAATCTGAGGATAAAAACTGAATTACTCTGTCACTTTGCATAACCACAAATGCTAGCTAACATGGGGCCACAATTGCTTGGCCCTCCGTTAGCACTGTTAGCTAGCCAGCCAGCCAAAACAAGACAATTGATATCACAATTGTCTTGTGTTAACAAAACTGTGTTAAAGTGCATTTCAAGATGCTATCCAGGCTTTGCTACATGGTTAACATATTGGTGGCGGCCATGTTTTAAGTAGAGTCTGTTAACTGGTTGCTAAGATCTTTGGTGGGTTAGGGTTTCACTAGGTGGTTACTGTGTCCTGTGTCACTCCCTTGTTCACTTATTCACTATTCACTATGTAATAGTTGACTCAACAGTGAGCAGTAAATTGAGATTTAGGACTCATACTTATCACCTCCATTTGCATCATCACTGACAGCTGTCCTATTCCTGAATGTTGGCGTGGTTTATCTCTTAACCAAATGTTACTTTAATTTATAATTGCCTAGAATCTTGCGCTACACGAGCAACAGCAGTGATAGCCATATATGGTGATAACATTTTGGACATTTTACTAATCACCTTTATAGCACATCTGGGTCTGGCCCCAAAATATAAAGAAGAAATGTTGACCCCTTACGAGCCAGCTCACAGCCTTAAATCCTCAGATGGGGCCCTTCTGTTCCAAAGTCGAGGCCCAAAAACTAAAAGTGACCGTGCTTTTCCCATCAGGGCCCGTTGGCTTTGGAACGACCTGCCTGAGAAGATAAGCCCATTTTTACAGACTGGCCTTTATGCGATGCCATCGCTTGAATGCTCTATTTTATTATTGATATCATTATTTTATTTCACAAATTTTATTTTGTAGTTTATTTTTCATTTTTGTCTTTCTTTGTTGGGCCTCACAGTTGAGCTTTCTGTTGTTTTATACTCTTGCTTTTGCGGCTTTCTTTCTCAAAGCACTTTGTAAACTCTGTTTTTAAAAGTGCTGTATGAATAAGGTTGTTAAAGTCATTACGAGTTACATTTAAGGAAACAATAGTCATAGCAAAGGCATATTTTTACAGATATTTTTACATTTTAAGTATTACGTTTACTGTGTATTAACGGTGAATACTATTTAAAAAAAGAAAATTCAATTGATTTGTTATTTCTTAAATTGAAGGTACACCGTTTCATAAGCTGAACATTCAAATATATTTACATTGTCTTTTACCCTCTTAACATTAGCCCTTCTCAACCAAGGCTCAGGCATCACATTGGCAGGACAACCTTTTTACTCTTGTGCATGCACCACTGCTTGCTATGTGTAGATGGCATTTTAATGTGGAATTCACTTGAATGTCAAATGTTGCATAATTGCAAAAACTAAAAAGCGAAAACAGGATATTACTGTGTAACATTGTATTTAACACAACAAGATCATGATTACGAAACTGACAATATGAAGTGTGTTTGATCAGCTTGTTTTTAGGTCATCAGCCTCTGAAGCTGTGGGGTTAAGGCAATGAAAGGTATTGAGAACACATAAGTGGAACTCAGCAAGACTGACAGTCAGTCTTACTTTGTGTGTTAGATTGTTTTATCCCCTGTGTTTTCCTACTCATATCACGTGTTCTAATGTGTTTCTTTTTTAATCTGATGCATTATTTGCAAATGGACAGTTATCTGACTTTACTTGATAAAACCGGAAGCTTTCAGTCACAATGCGTCTCTCCGACTGCTGCTTATCTGTCAGGGCATTTAGTAAACACACGGCTTAGCTCCTCAGAGAGGAGGAGTCATGTTTCATCTGATGTTGAGAACATAACGAGCAGCTTTGAGAGAAGACAGGAGAAGCCTGTCGGCCCTCTGGCGGGATCAGGTTTTTGTTGAGGGAGACTATAATGGTTAAATCATTAAGTAGGAAAATCATTATTACTGAAGCCCTGCTGGCAGCTGGTGGCAGGAGTGTGAAGGACCAGGAAACAGAAGCTCACATGGAAGAAGTTGATGAACTGAAAATGAATTGTATGATTCATACTGTTGTAGCTGCATTGTAATGAATATATTTGACACATAAAATGAATGTAAATCTCAAGTTTTTTTAAGCTTTTCAATGTTGTTGTATGGCTTGTAGGATTATGCATCTGTAATAATGTGTTTAGAGATTTTTTCTAATAAATTCTGCTCTCTGCAGCACCTATTAAACTTGTTACAGACCTCTTCAAGGAAGGTTAAACTGTTAGCCATACCATAGTCACTGATGTAATAGCTAACACCTAACACATTTCAACAGCATATAATTTTTTTGGCCTCCAGTCACAAATCAAATGAATATGATTCAGTGGTCAAACGTGCATGAATTTGCAATGGCTGCAACCAGATACACTCATGCATCCACGCGTTCCAGCATTCACACAAACTCTATGCCAAATGTCAGCGTCCATAGAGTGAAAACTATGGCCAAAGGGTTTTGTGGTCTAACCAAGTGACTTACCGATGGAGCGAGCTACAGCGCTGCTGGTCGCAGCTAAAAAGTATGCCACTGCATTTTCATGCATTCTCTTTGTGTGGACATTTGTGAGCAACAATTATGACAGACATATGCTCAAATAAATAATACACATAAACAAAACATATCTCATTAAGGTCATTAAAGTCCTAAAACTGAACTCTTATTGCATGCAACATATCCACAAATCCAGACTTTCTGTTTCAAACACCATAATATTCAAAAGTCATTCTTGCCATTACAATTACCTACTTGTGTCTGTGCACAAATGAGGCATAGGAGACCTTTGCTTTGCCACATTAGCATTATGGGTGTTGGGTCGTAACATCTTACAGTTTTATTACTTTTCATTAACACTTTGCATGAACTCCAGTTTATGACCCATAACGTCAGAGACATTGTGTACATGCAATGATAGATATTGTGGTCACCTTATCTTATGTTGTGAACATACACTGCCTGGTGGATCACCATAGAAGTGTACATAACTAATTTGAACACTGTGGCAATAATCCATGAAGATAGTTGATAGTTTTAGTAATAAATAGTGACATCCTCGTTTTGCATGATAATGACAATGAGATCATGGACATTTGTAAAGGCTCAAGAGCATACCAGTCAGTTGACAGGTATACTGGTGTTACTGGACTGCCATTGTCTCTCAGGGGAAAGTTTATGGAGCAGATGGCTGCCTCAGTGGGCAGAGTTAAGTGTCAGCTGACAGTAAATGATCTTCTCAGCAAGGGGCCACCGTGTTACAGCTCGTCTTTGTAAAGTGAAGAACAAGGTTGAACCAAACTGTAATGAAGGCTGGAACACTTTTGATTATTGATCTACAAAGCTGGCTGGGATTGGTTGTTAACGTTGATCCTCCTTGTTGGAATCGGGAAGAGCATCTGCTGCCGCCGGGCCGAGTTGATTAGGCAGGAGATGATCTCCTCCCGGGGTGATAACAGGAAGGTGAAAGTATCAGCTGTGTTCACAATGAAAGCGCTGATTTCCAGGGGAGGAAGAGCGGGCACTCTGGAGTCAGTCTTCATTGTGATAGTTGATGAGTGGGATGTGTTTTTCACAGGAAGTGTGACCATGAGCGTAACACTTCTACTTGTCACATGGTGTCTTACGCACAATGAGTTGATTAAACTGCGTGCACTACCAAATGTGAAGATAATGTGTCTCACCTCCTGCTATGAGTAAGCACCCTGTCCCTCTCACTCTGTGTTGACTCAGTGGGGACACAGATTTAATTCTCAGGTTCGTTATTAGCTGTGAAGACCTATTCACATAAGGAGTGTGTTGGGTCAGTAGGTCAGAGGACAGGCTCACCAACACCTGGGGGACACAGAGTTCATCGCTCAGAGAGCTATTAGGAGCAGAAGGCTGGACCGCGACCAATGACAGGCAGGCGTGCACTTCTTGCCGCAATAAGAGGTCATCAGCGAGAACATGCGTGCGTGTAAGGTGTTACGAGGTACGATTGTGTGCAAAAGTGTGTGTGCTTTCAGGGAGTCAGAGGGAGGGGCGCATGGAGAGCACGAGCAAGAAAGTGTTGTTGATTTTTTGGAGAGGAATAGTTTTTTTGAGGCAAAAGAAAAAGGGCGGATTCAGAGGTAGGGTTGATGAATGTGTTGATGGTGGCATTTTGATAGGGGTAATTTTGACCTGACAGGGCCCAGGCTCTCTCATGAATCAAAATGTGTCAGCCAGGCGCTGGAGATGGAGGGCCGCTCATTGTGGCTCTGACACCCATGTGAGGGGCCGAGGCTGCTGGGGGTCAAGTGTGACACCTCATTAGGACGGTGTTGATTTAGTGTGGCCGCAGCGCAACAGACCTCCTCCCATGGGGTCTGGAGAGGCGTTGAGGGGGTTGGGAGCACCGAGCGCCGGACAGAGAATGGAGGCCTACTGCTCTTCATCCGCAAGGCCGTCATCTGACAGCTTGCAAATCAAGCACCTACACCGCCCTACCCCCTGATTACATTGAAGCCTTTCTCTAGTTTTTAAATATGCATTTATTTAACCGCAAAGGAGCCACCTGTAATTGTTTTAGAGCGATATGAACGTGTATCTGAATCTATTTTTTTATATGTTGTTTTTTTTTAGGTCGGGGCTCTGGTTTGGTCAGTTTTCCCCAGTGAACCCAACACCCCTGGAGGAATAATTTCGACCTTTCACCTTTGATCTTTCGATTTGAAATTGTTTTCTGTAATGTCAAGATAATTTCTGACAAGCTGCAGTTGTGCTCTGCAGTGCAAACTGTTATTCAAATGCAATTTTAGGAATGAGAGTTTTAAGGTTTAAAAGCACAATGCTTTTTGCTGACCCCCGTATTGTGCTGTATTTTAAAGTCAGCTTTGTTTTCAAATTATTGACAGATGGGTGATATTTATTGAGATGAAACTTTTATATTTTTACAATTTTTTCTGTTGGATAAACTTGATAAATTGATGATTGTTAATGCCAAACTAGAAGTTTTCTTAAAATCATCGTTAGATATAATTTATTCTCTGTTGTACTTACAGTATTCCTCTATACAAGCTCTTTTAAGCTGGTTGTGGTAGTTGGTTGATACCACAGATAGTACTATAGTTCTAACTCTTTTTCTTTCAGATTTCCTGGTTTTGTGTCTTTGTAAACATTTAAGGCTTTTAGTATTTGAATATTGATTCAATTATATTTCAAATAGGAGTTTATACATTTGTGTTTAAAGTTATGACATAATGATGTAAACAATGTGAGTGATGGAAATCTGACAGAGAAACCATATTTTGTATTGCTGCACACCAACTCCAACAACAATCAATGTCAACATTTCAAAATTCTGCACATTTGTAACTATGATTGGTTTGGATATTTGATTGGGCTAAGATTAATTTTGTTGGGGCATTGTAGCTGTTTCCTCTGAAGTATCCATCCTCAAATAGTTTTTTGTTGATTAAAAAATGTTTTAACCATTTAACCTTTAGAAACTGATGGCAGATGCATGGCAGGATTAGCAAAGTGTGTTCGGGACACATTTCAACTTTGACTTTTAGCTGTAGTGCCCTCATATGGCCAACTTGCTACACTGCATATAAAGTTGCTACAAAGTTGTATCACCGCTCCTTTGAACAACATTTCAGGACATTGAGAATTACAAATATCAATTAGCAGCATTTACCTAAAGTGCCATAGTGTTTTAACGATAGCTGATTGGCAAATTATTTAAAGGAAATAATTTAAATAATTCCATGCAAATGGTTACAAAGCGTTGTGATTGATCATCTCCATTATTCTCGGATGCAGGCTTTTTATTCAGGTAGCTTGACTGATCCATTCATGTCAACTGATCGTCTGTCTCCTCATTTCTTCTCTGTTATTACATCTCAGTTTCAATTACACCACAAAGCCACTCACTGCTGGACTGTCACTGCATCTCATTGGCTGGGAATTCATTGAGAAAATTAATGTCTGTCTTAATGTCTGCGACTTCTTGAATTTGATTATACTGACTCAAAGGCCTCCTCCAAATGTCATAGTTTGTCACTGTGCAGCTTCCCCGTCTTTCTGCGCCACACAAAAGACATTTAGTAGCCTTTTATTGCATTAACTCATCATGCATACTCAATTCTAAAATGATGGAAAGCATTGAACTAAATGAGTGTAATTAAAAATGCATGAATAATGAATGAATCTTAACTCACAGTTTTCATTCAATAGGTAGACAATGGTTGTTGTTTTTAATAACTATTTGGGATTGTGTTATTTAATTTGATTTCGGGCAAATAGGCATTCAAATGTAAAACAATATTGTCAATAAACCCGATCTCCTTCACTCCCTCGGCCTCTGAGATGTGCGGGCGCATCTGCCCACACACGCACACACACACACACACACACACACACACACACACACACACACACACACACACACACACACACACACACACACACACACACGCGCGCGCACACTCACACACATGCACACACTCACACACACGCACACACACACACTCACAAACAAAGGTGCAGAGGGCCATCTGTCTTTTCTGATGGTACAGATCTGGGAAAACAATGAAGGCTTCGTGACATTTCACAGATTTTCCTGCAAATACCTCACACTTCACACATTCAGATAACTGCCATCTTCTTCACCACTGTTGTGCTCGATTAATTAAAATCTTATAAGCTCCAGAAATTACATTTGTCACCCACTTATTAATAAATCCCTCTTGCCAAGAATGAATGATTTATGAATGCTGTTATAGCCGATGTCACAGTCCACTGTTGTTGCCTTTGAGATTTTACTCATTAGTCTGAATAATAACTGTCACTAATTCAAGCTGTTCTCGAATGGCTTTTTGAATAGAAAGAGAGGGAGAGAGTGCAAGTGAGAGAGAGGCAGCAATAGAGAGGAGAGAGGCCTGAGAGATTAACTCCAGTGAGCTCACTCTGAGAGGCCCAGGAACGGCTGAATATTGTTCTAGTGGTGGGGAGATGGAGGGGCGGGGGTGAAAGGAAAAAAAAATCCCTATGCGGCCAGAGAAATGAACTTGATGATCTCAGGGGGGGCGGGGGGAGGATCACCATTCCTTGCTCCTGACAATCAAAATTAGATTGGCCAGCACTGTGTCAACACTAGCCTCAGTTAAGGCATGACAGGGGAGGGAGGGAGGGCAACCCCCCCCGTGGGTGTTTGAGAGTTTGCCATGTGAACTATGGAGACCCCACAGTGCCTTTCACTGACTGCTCAGGCCTCAAAGAAATCCACAACCCCTTTTTATTGGCCAGCACTGTAACCGACGGCATCTCTGCCCCGAGTTCTATATTTTGGCAACTCGTTATTGCTGTTTTTGCTGTCATGTTGTATTAAACCCCAGCATATGCAATGCTGTGAGTACAATCTTCAAGGCTTGTGAAACAACGAAATATGAACTTTATTTGTGAGCAATGGAGCATTGCGTCTCCCTCTTTTATATATTCTTTTCTTTTCACCATTTTCACTCATCCTCACTTTGTCCTCGCAGTGAGGGAACTTTTTCAGCTGACTGCTGAAAGGAAAATGTATTCATATAGCACAGTTCATATACTTACAGCAATTTCAAAGTGCTTTACATATTCAAAGAAAAAAAAAATAGACTCCAAAAGAATGAATCTAAAAGAAAATACTTGCATGAACATACAATGATAAGAAAAGATTGTAAAGCCCTCCGAGACAAATTTGTGATTCTGGGCAATACAAAATAAACTGAATTGAATTGAATAAATACATCAATGCTACATGAAATAATTGTGAAGGATTTTTCTAATTCCTCTGACTCTGAAACTAGAAATTGTAAATATTGGTCTCAATTATGCAATGAAAAAGCAATCAATTCATATACATGCATGTAAGGCAAAAACAAAATACAATAACCTGTGTGTGTGTGTGTGTGTGGGGGGGGGGGGGGGGGGGGGGGGGGGGGGTGGGGGGGGGGGGGGGGGTAATGCTGACTTGATTGAGGGTTGTGTTTTTGGAGGTTTGATCAGTGACCTGGATTTTTTTAGTGTCCAGCTCGACCACATTAAAGACGGAGTGCAGCTGTGTCCTTGTATAACCTTCCTATTTTTTTTGTTATTATATCATCATCATTAGATATGAGACTAATCTCAAGAATAGAACCAGCAGTTTTGTCAATACTTCACATTATAGAAAAATTTGAATCATGATGTTTTAGTTTTGTTTGTTTCACATCTTTACATTTTTTTTCTTCTCCCTAATAACAACTCTAATATTAAAATATTGCACTATGATATTTCTGTATTTTAATATGCAGTCATAGTTGAGCCACAGATTGAAGCTTGTGTTCCAAAATACAAAGCAGATTTAAGATTATTACCAGGACTGCAGGACAACAGTGTGGGACAAAAGTTTTTGTTTTTGGCTCTCGGGCGGATTCCTGTTGTTGCCAAAAGAGAGATGTCCGGCTGACTTTCAAGTAATCACACACTGCTGTGAGGAGCATCCAAAATAAGTGGATGGAATGTGCAGATTGCTGTGTATTGGCAGAGAAGAAGCTGAAGTTTGATGTTTTCAGTCATCAGGATGTTGTACCTGTGAACCAGAGAGAGAAATAATTTCTCACTTTCAACACTCCTGCATGAAAGACAAATGTGTGTTCTGCTCTTCGGTGTATCTTCGTCTGAATTTATTCTTATTTTAACATCATGACCTTTGACCTCTGGACGTTTTATATTAATACATTATAATATCTTAAGATCATGTTTTGTCTTGATCATATCTACATCTACTTTGCACATGAATACAAAAATGATCATTCTAGACACTTAAATATATTCCTCTCTGTTGAGGCAAAGAAACTTCTGTTTTTTAAAGAGACTTTCTTGTTGCTTTTTAAAAAAACTACTTCAACTGTTTAATCATTGGCATGTTTGCATTGTAAAAGTATTTCTGATGTGTTCTGTTATTGTTCTATACTTTTGGCATAAATTGTGCTTATATTCTCACATTATTATTATTATTCTCACAAACTTTGAATACACTTGTCTCACCATTATTTATACAGCCCTGCATAGAAATTGTGCAACACCAAAAGGATGTGATTATAATTAAGACCGTTGTTGCTTCCCTATTCGGCCTGACTGTTAGAAAGGAAATCCTCCAGGGTCCACAGGTACTCTCAGATCTGTGGGACGGTGCAGCAACATGAGGCAGGAGGGTCAGCCAGAACCACCGGACTGCACCTCACGACCATCTTTGGCAGTAATCGTCAGCTTCAAACCAGATGGTGCGCTGGGAGAACAAAAGAGTGACAGCTGTCATTCACAGAGTCACTGATCCACCACAGGGAACTGGAACCTAAACTGATTTAATGATTGCAACTTCCACTACAGGTGAAATAAAATGAGAATGGATCCTCAAAAATGGAATTTCTTCAAAGTAGCCATGCTGAAGATGTGCTAAGTTAATGCCAATCATAACAGCATTTAGTATAACACAATAAATAATAGCATTTAGTGCTACGTCGAATAGTGATGGGACAAAAAAAAAGCATACCAGCAAAACAACTGATTCATAATGCCAAGATAAGCTGGTAAATAAATACAGACTGACACATAATAGGAAAAGTAGTCAATATATCATTTAAATAAAGTAGAGATTATGTTGCCCTCAAAAAAGCACATTTGTTGGGAGTTTAGAATGAGAGAAGATATATGACTCAGTCACTCAATACATCCATGGTGAAACAAGTGAGATACCGGTGACATAAATAACTTTTAAGATGTAATGTTTATGTAGTATTTATAAAAAGAAAAGTTAAATAAACATATTATTTCTTATTATTTTGAGGTGCAACAGAGTTCAACAAATTTAATGAGCTATAATAATCAACCACACGTATTCCTTGTTGATGATTTCCACTCATCGCGACTCAAATCGTGTGTCTCCGCTGTTCATTTTATTGTCATGTGAGGTTCTTTCATCCCATAAGAGTGCGTGTGATCTTCCCTGAACAGTCCCCTCTCTAAACAGCGACCAGTCAATGAGCCAGACAAAAAGGTGTTACTGATGACTGTGTCCAGCAATTTAAGCTATTGAGAGCTGCCCCCCAATTCACCTTCTTTCTTAACTTTATGGCTATAATTGTCATAAAGCTCCTCCCAAATCCCCCCCCCCCTTTCTTGAGGCCTTTATAAAATATAAAATATTTCAATTGTACTTTTTTTACTTCAACAAATTCCCTCATGGCACAGCTTAGTCGTTATTTAATGGAGCAGGGTCATAGTTCATCATGTTATCAGTCCTAAAGCTTGTAAAGCCTCTAATACTTCACGTCCAACTTGTACAACTACTCCTTATGTGCCAAAACAATAAAAACATCCATCAATGTCCTCCCTTGTCTATGTAGGGCGGGTATGACGGATGATGTGTACCGCACATTGATGCACTTGAGGGGCAGGGGACTGTGTGAATGTTTGTTTATGTCAAGTGAGGATTTGTCAAAAGGTTTATGTCATTGCTGGCATCAGTCTCCTCGAGCTTGTACTGGGTGGTCTTTGTCCGTAAAGAGCTTCGTTCTCACTCTCATTTGTCCCCTATTGATTCTCTAAATTAGGTTGATGAGAGGCCCTTCTATCAGGTGGCATATTAATTGGGTCAGGCTGGATTTTATATGACATCCAAATAATGGCAACCTGAACCCCAAGACTAAACCTTTGTCCCCTGATCGCTCTCTTTCACCAATTAGCCTCGCGGTGAATCTGCTTCCTGCCACCTCTGCTGCCCGTTACTGTTTATTCTGAATCAGGATGCCACCGGTGGCTTAACCAAGTGTGTGTGTGTGTGTGTGTGTGTGTGTGTGCGTGTGTGTGCACATGCTTCTTAAGGTGTGAGAATAACCTGGGGAGAGTTTATATTCGGCAATAAAAAAAAAGGTGTCTACTTAATAAACTGATTCCAGTGACTCATTCTGTTTAAATTTGTCCACCAATCTAACAACAAAGCAAACACAGAGGATTGTCAATTAAGTTTAAATCGGCTGTATTGTTTGTTCCCCTGTTATTTGTGTAAGTTACAGCTCACTAAAGCGACTTCCCATTTATAGCAGAAACAAGCTATGAACATAAAACTGACATATTTTCATCTTTTAAGTTGATACGACGCGTGTAAGCAAACAGTTGACTATTCACACATGCAGCAGACACGGAGAAACATATGCATGAATTTGAAGGTGTGTTTCTGGACCCCTGATGAATGTAAGTCCAATATTCACCCTCTTTTAGCTCTGTTTTTGGTCTCTACCAACTGTGTTCACCAGCTAGCTGCTAAATGTGTGTGTTGGCTGTTTGGTGCCAAGCAGGTAGTGAACAGTTTGATCATCAGAGCTTTCAGAAATAAACAACAAATCCCATAAGCTAAATAAATGATTTATTGTACAAAAGAAAAATGACAGTAAATAAACAACAAAAGGCAAAAATAACAATTGAACAGTTATTCATATGCACAACCATTAGACTACAAAGTTGGGGTGATTTTTTTTTTTAACTACACAAAGAATGGAGGAATGAAGTGGGAAAGTGAGAAAAACATTGGAAGCGGCGAACCTGTCCAAAACATCATAAATGTCAACATTTGGGTAGGTATTTACATAGAGATTTCTTACTCTCATATATTTATATGAAAACACTCTCACACATACCAGTATACAAACACTAAAATTCAAAATGCGACTTCTCACCAAGCCATAGATGTGGGCACAGCTAATTATTTCTTTTGACCACACATTACCAGAGCCGCTACCATCAGTCACTCATAACTCAACCTGAACCTGAGAGCAAGGGGACCCTGTGGTTTTCATCTACATTTTTTGGGGGCGGGGGTTGGGGGGTCTTATTGGTTAAATGTTTGCACAGATTAATTGATGACAAATTTAAAAAAGCAAGGTTTTTAGGAGGCTACAGTGAGGTAGACATACTTTGAAATGCATTGTAATTAATATTAATAAATAAACAATTGACCAGTTGAATTAATTCCAACCACTGCCCCTAAACCAGCTTTTTCCTCCCTTTGAAATGTTCTAGCATATTCCTGCGATCACAAAAGTTACAGCACACAACATGTCATCCTCTACTTTGGCTAACAATCCCTGGATACTCCTCCCATTCTTACATGGGTGCTTTCACTTAAAATACACACAAAGGCAAAAACGCGTCGATGCAAGACAGTCGACACATTGTTTAAGTCAAAAGGACGTAGTCTCTCTAACATGGTAACAGATTAAAGTTGGTGGGCGGGCCATTTCCAGTTAAAGCATTCTATTTTCATTGATCCAGACACTTATTATACATATGACTTATCACCCGCAGTGGGCAAGGAGGCCTTTCAGGCCGCTGGTACAGTACGTCCAGGTTCCAGATTGGATAAAAGTGTGTGAGTGTATGGACAGGCCCCCGCTTCAGACCAAAGTCAGGAAAGCGTGATGGTATCAAAAAGAAGTGATAACCTCTCTAGTTCGTGGTTTATCACCAGAAGCTTGAATATTTTTTTTATTTTTGTTATTTTTATCCTAGACTGTACAAGCTCTCTTGTGCTTGGTAAAACACAAACAACACTTTACCTCCTCACGCCATGAACGTCCCATAGTGCAAAATTTATTGTTGGTAAGGTAGAGTGCCCCAAAAAAGGTTTTTGTACCCCTTTTTTTATATATATACATATATCATTTATATATAGTGTCAGAAGGCTCTTCCTTTATCCAACAGCATAGTGCTTTCGTTTACAACAAAAGGATATCTTTGCTTTGACATCCAGGAGACAAAGACAGACTTCAAGCGTTACTAATCTACTCTGTGTTCAAGCATTAACAATATTGTATGATAATGGCGATAAAGTTGAGGTGGAGGTGGATGGGGGCATTTCAAAACGCAATCAAATATGTTCTCTAAACTGAAGTCAGTTGTTAAGTAACATGGTCTTGATTTGAACGTGTTATGTGATCTGTTGTGATTCATAAAAGATATTATTTCTGAGTACAACACTGCACTTGAAGGAGTTTTATGTTCTTCTGTTCTGAAGCTAGTGTTGAGAAAAGTGAATGAACTTTGTGAGTAATGAAGCTACTGCTCTTTCTACATTCAAGAGTATTTTTGAACACGGATGCAAACACTGCTGTAAGTACGAGTAATACTGTGATCCTGTTTTGTGCTATTTTCAGCTCAATCATTCACAGCAGGGTGAACATTTGAGCATTACCGTCACCCTCGTGTGTTTTATTTCAGGGTATGGATTTTGCTTCCTGTCTGTTATTACATGCGCAGTTCCAGGCCTCTTCAAGTTATGAAACAGTGCATTTACTTCTCTGTTTTAAACATTTGATGCAAAAGTTGAGGGTGTTAAAGTGTATTTTCCTTTTGTCACGTAGAAGAAAGATATGTGTTGGTGTACTTGTCATCCTGCAGCATCCGGCTCCTCCTCCTCTCCCAGGTGGTGCAAAATAACTTCAGAGTGCATCTACATTACAGTACTTAGTTTTAGACTTTAGTGTCGCAGTGAAACCTAAATATGTCTTATCTACATTTCCAGAATGGCAGAAATAGCTATACTGGCTTTATGTAGCCGCTTTGAAAGACAGAGTGAAAATAGTATAACCTCTTCTCTCCCTGTTCCTTTTTGAGTTTTACAAGACTACACATAAAAAAAGATCAAAGTACCTGTGAAAGGTTTCATAGATACTCAAGAATGTCACACTGGGGTGTTATACATTAATAGAGGGTATAGGTTTGGTTTTGGATCTCCTCAACACTTTACATCTCTAGAGCACATCTGTAAACAAGATTTTGGATTTATACAAAGAGTATTTCTAATAGTAAACCCTCCTCACATTAGCATGGATTTAATTCTTTTTGTTAAAGTGATGGATTACAAAATAATTCTGATAATGCCCCCGTGCAAACATATTTGTGGATCAAATCTCACCCGTAAGTAAGCGTATCTGTATATTCCCAAACTCACCGTAGAACTGAAATTGCTTTAAAATTATGGTAAATGCTCATGTCTCCTGTCATCTCAATCCACTAACCTGGACTTTTTACAAAGATGCCATTTTCAAGCCAACTTCAAAAACCCACAAAACTAACACGTACTTTATAACATAGTTTTGTCTCATTTACCGTTTTCTGAAGCTGCTCCACAAGGACAACCTCTTTAATTATTCATAATGTACTGTATTTCCATCACTCAGTCCTTTTTTGATTCACGTTTCATTTCTAACCTTTTTTTTTTTTTTTTTTTACAGTTAGAATCAATTTAATTATTGGAAAAATGGAAACCCAGTAGGATGATTTTGTGGCTGAGCAAAAGTGAAATCTGGTGCTGAGGAGTGGGTTCTGGTGCCGAGGGAGAGCTCCGTAAGGGTTTTGGGTTGTTTGATGCGATGGTGGCTGTACACAAGTGTGTGTCCGCCCTGCAGCCTAAGAGCAGCCACATCTATCCACCACCATCCCGGGGATTTTGCCGTGAATTATCTGCTGCTTGTCATTGAAGTAGAGCATGTTAATGGGGGACATCTTGGTCGGGGTGCAGCATGGCCCTGCGGAGCCTCGGGGGTTGGCGTGCTGCACCAGGTGGGTGTGCGGGTACTTCTGCATGAACATGTACTCGCACTGGCCAGAGCAATAGTTGGCTTTGTAGCGTTTGGGGGCAATGATCCAGTCCCAGCCGAACGCCTCGAAATCCACAGTCAGAGGGTAGCGACAGCAGCGAGACTCCGTGGAGTGCTCATCGCAGTCCAGGCCGAGGTTTCTCCGAGAGCGTTTGGTCGTCTCAAGAACTTTCACTTCCAGGAACGGCTGCTGGAATCAGGGGGAGGAGAGGCAGGACAGAGAGGAAGAGGTGGTTATAAGAGAACAACAACTTGGTGCAGTTATTTGACAAGAAGAAAACCTCTACAGTACAAGACGTCGCTGCATAATGGCACTTTATGTCTTAAAAGCACATCGTACGCTTATTTGCTCTTTTTTTTAGGACGTTTTCCTCTTGCCCACTAAGGCTGTCACGATATCAGATTGACGGTTATCGTGACTAAAATAATTTACGATAAGAATATTATTGTGATATCTATTGAACGTTTGAAAAGAAAGATATCAATGCTAACAGTCAAATTCATCTTTTGCTTTGGTCTCTTTTTAGGTCATTTAATTACTCCCAAAATACGAGTGTAGGGAGGAAAAGAGATCATCTGTAATCCTAACTGTGTTATTAAAAATAATTTTAAATGGTGCTGGATTATTTACATGATATCATCATATGAGTAGGATTTACATTATATAATCATTTCATGTTGAACTATCCCTTAATGGTTAATGACAAATGGACTTGGACTTGTATAGCGCTTTTGTCTTACGACCACACAAAGCGCTTCAACACTACATGTCATCATTCATCCATTCATACTCTGATGACAGGGCTACCATGCAAGATGCCACCTGCCCATCAGGACTCAAACTAACCATTCACACCCATTCACACACCGCAGGCACAGCTTGCGGGAGCAATTTGGGGTTAAGTGTCTTGCCCAAGGACACATCGACATGGACTGGGATCTAACCACCGATCCTCTGATTGAAGGACGACCCTGATCACCACTGAGCCACAGTCGCCCAACACCTCTAAAACTCACAAATGATCATGTTGTGTCTTTTGTTTTAATCTGTGCATAAACTGAAGAGTAAATGACAAGTTGTGGTTTAAAGGGGAGGTACTGTTACTATTTCTTGACTAACAACACTTAATTTGTCCACCCAGTCCTTCTGTGTCTCTACTGGTTTCCCAGCAACCTCACGACAACGACAAGACTCTGGGAAGTTACAGCTCCCAGCAGCTATTTGCCAAGAAATAGTTACAGCATGCAAGTCTCCATAAAGCCTCCGAGTGTTATTTTTACAGTCCTATTTGTGAATTAAACAAAACAGCTTCATAGATACAGAACAAACTGTTGATGCAAGACACACACACACACACACACACACACACACACACACACACACACATATCCTTTTGAATACAACTGAAGTTGCATATTATATACATATAATTAGCTTTTTTCCAAGTAAATACCCAAACACACATAAAGTCAATTGACAGCACATATTGTGTTCAATCCATGTGTCAGCTTTCCTACTCCCAGAAACTGCTACAAACATCTTCTGATACCTCAGTAAACTAAAGATGCCAAAGTACAGATTTAAACTGCTTATACAAAGTGAATTAAAGTGTTCAGCATACCATATTTTAATGCTGTGATTTCAGTGTTCTCTGACTGCTCATTTTTCTGTCGTTTCATTAAATGAAGTAGACACCATGATAGCAAATGCATTATGTAAACGTAGAGGCTAGTTTGTTCAATTGTAATTTCCATTGAAGAGAATTCTAGATATTTTAACAATTTGTACATTTTAGGTTTAGATCGTAAGTGTCTATTTTTAATTCCCTCAGTCAGGTCTAGTTTATTTTTTATAAAAGGTACACCAACACCACCTTTTATGACGTTGGTAATAAAAAAGAGGTACTCTCTTATTTAGCTTAGCGTTACTAACAGTTGCTGAAGACCAGGTTTTCTCCAAACAAAAACTTGGACACTTGGACAACTTGAAAAGAGCCAAAAGTGACCAAAAAAAAGGGTTAAAATACCAACTCATCTGATCTTTCACAAAAACATCTCAATGAATTTGTCATTTTTAAAGCAGGAGCACAATGTGCTCCGAGTAGAAACTGTCCTTTTCTAACGTCGATGGCTGACTCTATATACTGGGTTTGGTCCATGACCCAGCAGGTCATCTGCAGGCTACCATAACCTTGACCTTTGGGTAAAGCAAGCAGATCAAATATTTTACTCCATCATGTTTGTTTTACAAAGCCTTCCTCTCTCGACAGTGATTCCAGCTGGGCTCGAGCACAGTGTTTGTGACGCATTCAAAAGAGGAAATAAGCTGAAAGGCCGTTGGGTTGAGACCATGTCAGCTTGGCCTTTAGGGCTTTTGTTGTAGAGAAAAAGACCCAGAGGATCAGGGAGAAGCAGAGTTTGACTCTTTCTTTGCTTGAATTGTTTTATTTTGGTACGCTTGCCTGTGTTTTTCATCTTTTCCTTTTTTTGGGGTTCAAGAATAATATTGAACACTGCTGTGTGCTCAGAGGGCAGATATGTATTGGCCAAGACACCAGAGCTGACCTCTGATATGTGTTGTGAAGATGTGACCCAAATGATCACTTGGTAAATATCTGGTGTTGCTTAACTGGGATGAATGGCCTACATCTACAGAATTCAACATGTTGTATGTAACAGTCAGTTGCAGCAACTCTAGGATTTCTGACTAGATTAATGATTCACAGATGGTTTTGCTTTACGTTTTAACTCATCCATGCAAACTCATTCCATACATTAGAATCAACCAAGTACATTCAAATTAAAAAAAATAAACAAACAAACATAAAGCATCCTTTTAACAGAAGGCTAAATGATTCACAGCCTGAGGTGAAAATATTTGAAGGAACGTCCAAAATATTCAGAGGTTACGATCCATTCACATTTCAGTTGTTACCTCCACAACAATGGAAAATGGTGAATTTGCACAATACATTTGCATTCATTTTAGGATTTAAAAAAAGCAGACATGAAGAGTATGTGAGTGGTGAAGGCTGATCAAAACAAAACAGCTGCTTTTTCTCTGTACTGAACTAAATATAGAGAGGTCATGACTGAAAAATAGAGTGGTGATGGTATTTAGGGTCCCAAATACATGACGGTTCAATAAACTCCCCATTTTAAGTTATGTTATGTTTCCACATAATAGAGCGCAACCTGTGTTCCTCATGTAAAAAACCTTCAAACACCTTGATACAGTCTATATTATACATACACCCAGCAGTAATGGAAATGGAGGTTTTTGAATGCAGCCTTCAACAGATCCCTACTGCTTCATCCTGTAGCCTTCAAATCACTCCTTTCTAACAGTGTGTCTTTACCATTTAGGCTGTTGGAATGAATGCAGCTTTACAAAAACGTGTCGGCTGCAGGTTTGTTTAAAACCGTTGGTGCATGTGTCACTGCTAGCTGCTTCGGCCGTGGCCCAAAACTTGGATTTTGATGTCAATATGGTGCACATTGAATTCCCTATCTCTATTTATTTCAACGGTTCATTATAGTATTTGCTATCCTTTAGTATAATACAGATGGATGCTACATGATGCAGGACTGTCCCTTTTGTGAGGCTCATATCTCATCCACTGAGAATGTGTTTACTTCTTTCTGTGCAGCAGCTGGTTTTCATAAATTTCACTGTCATGTGAGATACAACTTGCAGATACTCAAAACTTGCTTATGATGATGCCTGTAGTCTCTAATTGATTTTAAATTAAATAAACATTGGCTTCCTAGAAGGTAGGAAACAATATTCATAAATCTAAAACACAGCAGTGGTTACAACGATTGTGAACTTCTAAAATTCTTCTCTGAAACCAAGACAAATCATAAAGGATGAAAGACAAATATTGTAGGGCAACATCAAATCTGATAACTAACATAAATGTCAGTATAGTAGCCTGTACTGCACCCTCACTAAATAGATTAACTAATAGAGAAACAGAGATGACATGCAGGATGACATAGATGCCCTCCTGCTTTTTCTATGAATACTTGTTAAGTCAATTTTAGTCTTGTCTAATTATCAATACACATCCACATTCTTCTTCGGATCAATTTTTCTTTTCTCTAGCAAGAATTTGGGGCTACCGTCCCCTTTGATCGAAATATAAATTAACATTTTCAGAAATGTGAGCTTTAGGAAAAGTGATTCCCCTCCTGCCCAAGGACAGGTCTGAGGGTCCTTACCAGCCCCTCCTCCCCGGGTCGCAGCGAAGTAACTGCCAGGTCATTGCCGCTCTCGTCAAAGGCGTTGATGTCAATTCCCCAGTTGGTGTGGGGCTGTTTGAACCAGTTCTGCAGCACGTGCTTAAAGTCAATACTTTGCCAGTGGCCGACCCTGGAGTTGAGCTCTATCTTCAGGGAGCGGATACGGATGTGGCGGCTGCCCTGGTCCGTGACGGGCTTCAGCCGGAGGATCTGCAGGTAGACGGTGGAGGTCTGCTGCAGCGGCCGCAGGTACACCCACAGCTGGGCCTTCAGCACCTTGGTGAACATCAGCTTGGGGCTGAACTTGAAGAAGCAGCAGCTCGGCTTCCCGTTCACCTGCACCAGGGGCTCCGCTGTGGAAAAGAGGACAGTTACATGAATAAAGGTATTGGATATGCAGTTTATTGTATAATAACATGATCAATCATCATCATCATCATCATCATCATCATCATCATCATCATCATCAACATCATCATCATTCTTCACATAGCATTGAACACTGATCCCAGCAAGGGACCTTTGTTGCATGTAGTTCCCATCTTTATGTCCCCTCATTTGTCATCTTCTTTCTTTCGCAGATTAAATAAAGGCATATAAATGCCCCCAAAAACATTTTCTAAAAACCATCTCATCATAAAATGGACTTCACCTGAATGTGTTTGCTAAAATTAACCTAATTCACTTAATATTCATGTTTCTATTTTGGCTCGATATTTGGTGAGGTGCAGGTGGTGCTCTTTTCTGTCTGGTTGTGCAACATTGACTCCAAAACACTTCCTGTGTATATTATTTCATTTCAACGCTGGTCCTGACTGAGGGGTTCAGAAATATATATTCAAGCTAAAACAGAGATAGCTATATCCGTGCTCAGTAATTCACGAGAGGAACAAACAACGACTCTCTTCATTCATGTATTGTTAATAACTACAATCATACGCAGCCGCATAACTGAGATAGATCCTATCTGATAGAGCCAAGTGAGGACTTGAAGAAGATAAAAGAGAATTTACACCCAAAGAGACACAAATAATCCACAACATCTCTCAGCAGTTTTATGAGGAACTATCCAGTAGCTCATACCTTTGGCACAGCTTCCAAAAATTCACACAACAAATAGGAAGGTTGTATTATCGAAGTGCAAACTTTTTTTTACAAATACTATATTCTGGAGGAAACGAGAGACAGTGGTAGGTCAAATTATTGCAAGTTAGGACACTTTAACATCCAATTATATTGTGTTTATGTTGTGCTTTAATCCATCACCTAACATTTTAAGCTTCGCCACTGTTTTTCTTTACTTTATTTCATTAGAAAAAATAAGAAGTTTCATTTTTAAAACTATTTCTTCAATAACACAACCTGAGCCTGTGTAATTCATGTGCACCTCACAAAGAGACTGACGTTGTATTTTGTAATAAAGTAGACATTCTACAAAGTGTAGTTAAAAGTGTTGTGATTCCTTGGCAGGTATTCCTTGACAAGAAAGTTGTGGCTGTGTTTTGCACACTGACCTTAAAGCCACGGATCTGCACGCCACTGAGAAGTGATAACACGTTTTTGTGTGTAATTCCAGCTCAGTAATACACTGCGGTTGTCAACATATGGGATGATATTGTTGTTGTTTTTCTCGCTCATGAATCTTAATTAGGATTTAAAAAACTTGAAGATTAAGTCCAAGTAATTTACAGAAAAACAAGCACCATCCATAGCCCAGAGAAGATGATCGGTCACAATGTGTAGGCCTGAGGTTTCTTAACTGAATGTGAATGCTGCTTATTTTGGTAAACAAACTGTCATTCTCTGCCCAACTGCTCATTTTAGTTACATCTGCATGAAGGCTGTATGTTATCACATGCGCACATGGTCCTGTTGTTTGGTCCATTCAGTCAGGTTACATTTGTGATTACATCAAGGTTGATCTATTTGCATATTAAAACAAGGATCAGTAATGGTGGCCAGTGGCCAGATGGTAACCTTAGATTCCCCTGGGTCAATCGTAATGAAATGGTCTACCCCTTTATTACAAATAGCAAAATTAAAACATCTCAAGTTTTTTAGTGGCTCACCCTTGGTGAAAATATATTTTGGGGTGTGGATTAAGGGTTATGTCAAAGAACACAAGCCAACTCCTTAAATAGGATAGATTTATTCCTGTCATGATCCTCGGCTCCGGTGTTTCTGTGATTTGCACCACATGTCAAATCTGCTCATGGTTCATTTACATAGACGTCCATCTGATATAATGACATCCATCCATTGTATTCATACATTCATTTCCATGTAAAACGTCCATTTATGAAGGGAAATTTATTCTGCATCTATCTGGCATAATAATGTGCCAACTGAATACAATAGAATATCTAATCTGCCCGTTTTCTCTGAGCGTATTTGACACATTATAACTCTAGATTTTTCAAATAAACTGTCGTTTTTTTGTCATTTAGCTTGCACGGAGCGTTGTTCTTCCTCTTTTGAAAAAAAAAAGTGGATAAAAAAAACTGTTTGGAACTGTCAATCATTGCTAAATCTGAGGTTGCTCAGGCAACCTGCAAATGCTTCCTGGGTCAAAAGGTTATTTGGCACCTCAGCCTAGTTAAGAAATGGGATCAGAGGTCAAAACCGTCAGCCTCTTTACATCTCAGGGGTGCTGGGGAGGGGCAGCCCTAATAGCCAGATTGAGTTTGAAGGTCAAGGTCGACCCCATGGCAATGGTAATATGTCTTTCTTCACAACACATTTTTTTTGTTTTACAAAGATTCATCTCAAATCTAAAAGACACAGCAGCACTGAAATTGCCCCAGTTTGTTGTTTTGATTAGGGAGGAGATTCTCCAGCCAATCGTGAATTTGTTTATCAAACCCCAATTGGCCAGGAAGAACACTGCACCAGGCTGTTTTCTTCTTTTTACACTAAACAAGTGTTGTAATTGAATTATGGGCATGCATTGAGGGATATGAATTCACTGAGGTACAGATGGACTATCCATTAGAACAGTCCAGGGTGAATATTGAATAAGGGCCAAGCCAGGGACAGACATGGTCCTTCAGCCTGTATTTCCAGTCATTAGCGAGTGTAAATTATACAGTGTCTCACGCTGAACAAACAATATGTCAATGTTCCTTTTGGTGGGTTGCTGGGGTCACAGCAATTAACGTGGGTGGTGTTGTGTTTGCTCATCAGCACAAAACTGGGAATGAATGATTCTGCATTTTGCTTGGGGTTTACTTGTGATTACTACTTGTTGTTGTTTTTAATCGCTGCAGATGGGGACCGACACACCAGCTCTTCCTTTGTAAACAGTTTGTATCGCTTTTGTTGAATTCTAGGAAGAAAACAAAGAAACAAACCCCCAAACACAGCAGAGCTGAAATGGTTCAGCTTCTTGAGCAGAGACCATTTCTTGAGGAGTAATCTGAGAAGCAGGGCCCATATACTGTGATCCAGTAAGGACCCCCGTTATTAAACACACATGCACAACATGTGAGCTACATCATGTGAAACAATGACTGCATTGATAGGTGAAATCAATTTGTGCCTTTATAGATCCTGTAAGTGTACAAGTAAGAGGCAAACCACGGAGGATGAATGCCTGCAGCTTAATTGCACCCCACGTCTTGGCAGAGTGTTCCACTTCCAAAGCTAGCTTGTAAAGACATTTAATGCCTCTACCTGAAATAACGTTGCTCCTGCTGCGAAAACACATTATTGCTAAAAGAGCTCGTGATTTTACTGCAACTGCAGGACTGTTTTTATGGCTTAATTTCCTGAACAATTTGCTTAGTTATACTTCAGTTTTTGAACACTCTGATTTCCACCCTGCAGTAAGGACATGATAGGATCTGATTTTGCATTCAGCACCACCTACTGGAGCAACGACACCTCTTTCCTCGGGCAAACTAGATGCAGATAGAAACTAGTCCTTATACAGAAATAACGCTTATTTTAATTAAAAAGTAAAGAACAAGTAAAGTTAAGTATGGACAGAGGCTGTGTTTTTCCAAAGGAAACAGGCTTGTTTGCTTTTCCTCCTCGTGTTCCCAGCCTACTTCATTATTATAGCAGTTTATTTCCCTGTGGTATAATTGCAGCATATGCAGCGCATGAATTTTACTGCCAGCACGCAGCAGGCCTGCAGGTGAGCCTATCAAACATCTGGTGGACTCCCTGGGTACCTGTGTCCCATAGTTAGCCCAGAGCCTAATATACGTGTATATTAGGGGGAGACATATGTATATAAGAGTTTATTCACCGTGCCATCTGTTCATTTTAATATGCATTTAGCTAAGGCCTGTTTCAAAGTTAAGTGTTCTTAATAATCAAATGCAGTAATGTTGAGCCAGTTAAACAGTTGAAACCAGATGGAGAGGGAAGGTTAAGGTGCAGTTATATAATGAATAGTTAACACATGTTACCAGTGAGGCTGCATTCATGCTGACAGTATGGCAAAAATGGTAAATGGACATTTACCATTTTTTTTATTTCCATTTAGAAGACTTATCAAAAAAAGGCAGAGTTCACAAAGACTAGCAACTTTAGCAACAAAAAGCAACCATATAATACTTACTGCAGTTACAAGACCCCCACCAAATGATCATAACATGAAAGAATACATCAGAAAGTATAATACATGTATTTAGGAGTGGAAAACTAGGAGCTGTTTCATATCTTTATATCAAAATGATTCAAGGCTCTTTGTCAAATGTCAGGCAGCAACAGTGAATGGGAACAGGATTTTATGAATGATCTATAATTTATCCCAAACTATTTATGAATTTAAAAATGATCTACACAGATACAGCTCATATTTTAAAACAAAATCCTTAGAGTTCACTTCTTTATCCAAACTCTTGAAAGGCCGTCACGCTTTGTACATGTGCAAAAATGAGGCAGCGAGAGAAATGCCATCTATTGTTAATATCCAAATGGATAATACAAAATGGTATGAACCAAGATAGGAGTCACATTTGCATATATATATCTATATTTTCTTTTCTTAATGGGAAATGCAAATGTGCCATTTTGTGGTGAGTGTGTGTTTGGGAGCCCTCATGTTGAATAAATGTGACTCTAGGGTATCCCCACGCACCTCGGCATATTAATCATCGTGACACGTTCACGACCCTTCTAATAAGACAGGGGCCACAGTGCACCCCCTCAAACATCCCACCCCACCCCAGCCCCACTCCCTCTTTGTCTCTCGGTCAGTCCCAAGGGACGGGAGAGGGTGGTGGGGGAGGCCTGGCTCGAGCTGGGGATGGAGATGAGGGGGGTGTGTGTGTGAAGTTAGACCCCCTCATTCAGAAGCCCTCCCTTGGGACAACGGCAGGCACAAGACTCCTATTAGGACGGAGCACAGTAGCCCCCCAGGAGCAACAAAAGACACCTCCTAAAGCTCCCTGTTCTAGCTCAGTGAACACACACATGGAAACATGCAACTACACATAAACACACGACATACACAAGCTCCAAACTGACTGTCTTCAGCAAACAGGCTCATTGTCTTTAGTGTTGGGGTTATATGTGTTTCCATTACGAGGGAAACGTCTGTGGGACAGCTCCAGCAGGACAGGGACGGATGATGAAAAGAGCGAGCGTGCAGTGAACTGCAATTAGGTGGACAGCTGGACAGCAGGAAGCATGCTGGGCTCTCACCGCTTGTGTTTATGTGCATCCACACATACATGCAAGACGTTAACGTCAGAGGACAACGTTCTGCTCCATTTAAAAAAAGTAAAATCCAAACTTTTATTACATTTTTACATAGTTTTTTTTTCCTTTTTTTTTTTTTTTCTTTCTTTTTTACATTTTATACATAATAGGAAATATTTAAACAAGACAAGCCAGAAAGGTGATTTTGATTGATTAGCACGCTCAGTTTGTTTGTGCTGCTGCTTTGGATGGATGAACGAATACTAACATACACATGTAAATTCAATGGGTATTTTTGTACTGTATTTAAAGGAAACACCTCTGCCATATGACAATCTCAGACAACACTGAACAGTTATTATATTTGAAGACTATCATGCACACTTGAATTGCATTTTAGCCACTAATCATTGTGGTCCAATCAATATTAGGCCTGTACAAGTACAGAGAAAGTATTTAAACTAACACAACGGGGCTAAAACTATTTAGCTGTTGCTATCTGGAAGCTGAGCAGAGGTTTGTTAACTCATACCAAGCAGAAGCAGCAGTTGTGATTTGGTTATTATGAAGCACTGAAGAGGAAATTATCTTTGGCTCAGATTAATCCTCACCAAGTTGACAGGCATCGTCCGCACAGTCAAAACATACAGCAAACTAAAATGTTGTTGTTGGAAACGTATTTCTCTATCTGACATGCGTTGCAGCTGAACAGTGTGATAGTTTAGTGCGTATGGCATTCGGTTTGGCAGTGACCCTCTTGAGAGATCATCGTTTCAGAAATGGCTGTAGCCCTCGCCTCGGGGCTTCAGCCAGGGACGTAGCTCAGAGGTGACTGATGGAAAACGGAAGGAAGAGAATAAACACTTGAGGTGCTTAGAATGTCAGCCAGCACTATTTAGAGAAACGTCTAACTCATACAGATTTAACAGATCATCTCTTGATTCGCAGGCTGACCATATGTCACATGGTGATTTATATTTCCTCAAACGTCAGCCGAGTTATTTCACTGTAGGACACCCAAAAAATAAAAATAAAAACATTTTTTATAATTGTATTAATTATAAAAAAATATTAATACATTATACAAATTGTCAGTATTTGTGTTTTTGAGCTATGGAATGTACCCAGTAATATTTCTAAAATAGGATATCTGCGCAAAATATATGCTTTTCCTGCTCCTTGTTCCTGCTCATGCACCTGGCTCTGTTGCTAGTGTAGGTCTCTGCTGCTCTCCAATGCGCGTGCACATGCCGGGGCCGAAGTTATTTTGGCCCAAGAAAGACGGGTCTGATACGCAGTTTAGCCAATCACTGATTAAAGACATAAAATGATGGACATATCATTTATCCAATCCGCGGCCTCAAAAGGACTTCTGCAGGGCCAGGCCCCGGTGCGCGTTCACAGCTAGTCTCTCGTCCTCATCTGGCGTGTTCTTGTCTTGTGCTCTTGCCGGCTTCTCTTGTCTCGCAGCCATTTTAACGTCATGAGTAAGCCCAGCACCAGCATTTACTCTTCAAGAAGACTCAACCCTAACGAGATAAATTCTCTCCTCCAAGACCCGTTTGAGAGAATACCTATAGCGGAGAGACTCCTGGTGAAACTCCTGGTCCCAGATCAGTCGCTACAGCGCTTATGGAGAGGCTGAGCACCGTTCTCCCACACGGACAAACCGATCGCCCAAGCTTACGATGGCCGCTCACTACGTGTCCAACGTCAAGCAAAGGGATCCATTTGGGATGGGTAAGTGTATTTACTGAACTTCGCATTAGCATATTTCTGTTAGTAACGTGACCTGTAGCACGCTATCACTGCTGCTAACAGGAAGCTAACGGGAGGTAGCTAACGATGAGATAGCTCCTGCAGTGTTGGATGTTGTCTTGAGTGTTTAAGACTGAACGGTGCACAATCAACTTTTGTCCCTATCACCGTTATCTTTCTTTCGGTGAACACAGTACGACTAGTAGTGTTGGATCGCCATTGTGTGTTTGTAAGACATAACTAACGTTTGTTGACCTTAGCTTAGCAACGTTAACTCGTAACTCGTGCCGGATGTTGTTTTACGTATCTAAGACTGAACGGTGCAAATCAAATATTGTCACTAACACCGTTAACTTTCTTTCAGTGAACTTAGTACCACTAGTAGTGTTGGATCTCAGTGACGTTTTTGTAAGACTGTAACTAACTTAGTTTGTTGACGTTAGCTTAGCTTAGCAACGTTACCACTTAACTTGTGCCGGAAGTCGTTTTACTGTCTAGAGTGAACGGTGCAAATCAAATATTGTCACTATATACTGACTAGTAGTGAATTTATTTTACAGAGAGGAGTCACAGCAACCAGGGTCCAGTGGACAACATGCAGACTCCCAGTCCGTCTCTCCCTGCAAACCGATCTCCACCACCGGCCGGCCACAACAGCAGCCACAGAGCACATCTCCACCATATTATAATACATTTGTGTTTAGACCTTTATTTACCTGTATCTTCCATTTTATTCATATATTCCACTGCTTTTGTGAACCTAAGACCTTTGGTAAAACAATTTCTAGCACCAACACAGTTCGTCCACATGAGTAAAGGTATGTTTTCACAAGAGATATGAAGCATTTCAAAAATAAAGTGTCAATGTTTCAGCTTTAGGGCCATATTATCACTTTACACTTGTGTCGTATGTCAATGGTGCTTCATTAAATAGAGAGCTGAGATTGTTCTGCAATTTTAGATGTAAAACACATGGGTGTCTATCATATGCAAGTGACTTTTTAAAAAGGTGAATTTAAGAAATTATGTAAAATAGAGATGAGATGAGATTTTGAAGATATATATATATACATACATACACATACTGAATTGTATTAATAAGATGTCATTATGTCAAAGTGTTGGAATAAATGTTAAATATTTAACTGCAAAGTAGTAATGCGTGATACTTTCTTTTTTTTTTTGCATTGAATCATACGGGATGTTTGCTGAAATTGATTGGCTGGCCCTACCCAAAAAAAAATCCACCAGCCGCCACTGATCTGTTATTAACTTGCACTGCAAGGGCAATAATCTAGTTGCTTTACTGTAAACCAATGTCACGAGAGGAAATCTGCAAAACTGTGTGACAGAAACCTGGTCGGCCTTCAACAGCTATGGTTTTCTGTCTGAGTCTTTTACTACTTTCTTATTTACTCTTGCTCAATGTAACAAGCACAGCTACACAGCTACACAAGATACACGTTCTGCAGCAACATACAATGTGAAAAAAACAGCGTGTGAGTCTACGCTGAAACAGAACTAAAGCAGTTCAGTTCATATCCTGTGACAGCAACGTCATCACATGCTACAAGTGACCTATAGCAACTCATACTGTATAAACAAAACACTCAGGTTTGACCTCTGAGATCACTTTTCTCTCTAGTGAGTCATGGCCACTGATATATTTGCATGTGATCAGTGGAAAATACTGATTTAGCCACAACTACTTTTTAAAGAATTGTACATTTAAGCAAGAATTTATAATAACTTAATTGTTAATGTGACATTTTATGAAGAAAAAACGAGATTGACACTGATGCTGATCAATGAAACCAGAACAGGAACCACTCTCCATCTGAGAAAAGCTCCATTAATTTATATGACAGTAATTCTGTATTAGAAATCATTCAACAATGGCATTGAGCTGTTACAACAATAAATTGCACAAGACACATTTTCAGCACTAATATCAGAAACCATATGATATCCTATTGATAAGTGAAGTAACATTTGTGTTGTTTTACTATTCCCTTAGCCATGTATTTAATTCACTATTGACTACTGAAATCTATATTCTTCCCCAAAAAACATGTACAATCTTGAATGTTGTGTATCTTATGTCTGAGATCATTTGTTTGTGATAACATGTGATTTCTGGAGGTTGATCCGAGTGCATTTATTGTCAACAGCATGATCCTGCACTGCTTCCCAAATGTGACAAATTGTGTTTGCTGAAATGAGGAACAACCAGACTTGAGGCACTACTGCTGGGAAATGAGCTAACATGTTCTAGACATTGTACATGGCTTTTAAAACTGTACAGGGAAATAATAAAAAAATAATAACGATTCTAATTATGCAGATGACGCCCACATGTATCACTCTCACCCAGTGACAATGCTACCTCAGACTCAGAAACCAGTGTATTTAATAAATCAATGATTAGATAATGCAGATACAGACACAATGTAATATGTTCTCTTTTGAAACACCATATGTCTATCTGGTAGCAGTCTGATAAACACCAAACTAAACATGGAGAAGCAGCATTTCATGTGTATGCTCCATGGAGCTGGAACAAACTTCCAGAATATATAAGACAATGAAGTTCACCTGTAGAAGCAGGTTAAAACTAGTTTGCTCATCATCTTAAGAACATCCCCTGTATTCGTCTCTATTTGTCTGTGTTTTAAATGTTTCTAATTCAATTGGTGTTGTTCATGTTGTTTTGTTTCTTGTTTAATGTCTTCTTGTGTATGAACTGTGGTTAAATACACCACTATGAACTTCTAGCCTGCTCTCTTGCACAACAATTAATATAATCCAGCACAAAAACCCTGCACGCACCATGGCACGAGGGGGACTGATCAGTGTTGATGCATGTATTGCCTCTCAAGCTGAGAGTTCTCTCAAACTGAGCGCCCAGCCATAGACTATAGGTGGACGTAGTAATCATGAACTGTGCTTTTAAAGACTAGTTAGAAATTTGGCATTGTCGCCATCTTGGCTTTTGGCATTCACCATCTTGTTTTTTGGAACCAGCAGTGACATAATAGGGGTGGCGCTAAGTACAGTGGGGCTAAATAAGATGACGAAGAAAACAAGAACAACTCCTAAACTCGACAACACCGTGGTAGAGACCTGTAAATCACTAGGTAGCCAGCCACTCCCTAAAGCATACCCTGCTTTATCATCTATTTTACACTCAATGGAGCCTAATTTACTAAATGAACATCATGCTGCATTAAAGAAGATGAGAAACTTGTGATTGAAACCATAAAGTCACTTACAATGTTTACTGAGGTAATAAATCAAGGGAGAAGTAGGATCCTCTATGCAATCAGACTTATTTTTGCAACCAGAGGAGTCACTCCCTGCTGGCTATTAGAAAGAATAAAGGTTTAAGGCACTTCTGCATTGACATAACTTTCCACCAACAGGTCAGAATTTCATTTCCAAAATATATCCTTTAATCTAATATTCACATGTTGACCACTGATAAGTTTCATCACTTTAAACGGTCAAAACATTTGACATATTTCTCCCTGGAAGTATTTCTGTTTTAGCGTACTCAGTCACCCAAATCTGTCAGCGTCTCGGCCACGTTTTCTCAAAAGACAACGTTTTGTTTATTGTGACCAACCCTCCCCTCTAGGAAGCATTTACTCCGACACTGTTATTTTCTAAGCAACGTGAACATATTGTTCCCTTTATGAGCCGGGTTGTACATTATATAAATCAAACTCGGCTCTTGTCCCTAAAGAAATCACTTCGACTGTGCATTTTCCCTAATGAACTCCCTGGGGTGATGTGGGTATGGAAGGAGGAAATACAACCACAGATGATAAATACAGCCCGAAGCTGCTCTCCAGAAAAGAGGCTAATTAAATTTTCATGTTGATAATGATGAGGTAATCCACTGTTAATTGTGCTTCTCTCCGACACAGTGGCTCCCTCGTGGGATCAAGCATTATGCCCATGCAGCATTTCCTTTGCTTAAACGCCTCATAGATTTAATGGACTCTTCCATAAACTGATCCTCAGAAGCTCCTTGCACACGACCACACAGAGCCTGAACGCATCCATCAACAATAATCCCCTCAATGATCTCCATTTTATCTTTTCACTCCCCTCCTTTTCCTCCTCCTCACTCATGTCCCTACACAGGGCTTAATTACTGGTGTGAAGTAATTATTTCCTTTATTAGTGAAACGTAACATCTGTTTCAGGTCTTTTTAATTGTACCTATAAAACCCTTGCATGATTTCTGTCCCTTTAGGATAGGACTGGGCTGCTTGTTGCTCCCTGTGGACTTCCCCCCACCCCCCTATACCCTCGGTGCACCTAACTCGATCACTGTCTTTGAAATCCTTTAAAAAAGGACCAACGCGGAGCTCACCAGTGCGCACAAGCAGTAAAAAGATTGTCTTTTTTTTAACAAGGAGGCCAAAACTATTCTTGCACAGCCATGTCTCCAAACTGACATGAATGCAGTCTTACATCCGTTCTCTCAACTTCTCAGTGTAGTATTTTTGGTAAAGCATGCATTAATTCCTAAGCAACATATTCCCAAATGCCAAGAGCAAAGACCGGCTGCACGGACTGGTACACGGGAGCGTGGGAATAGGGGACGGAGGGTGAAAGGAGTGAGATTCCTGAGGTCCTGGGGAAATTTTGTCCCTGTATTAATAGACTTTGGTCCCTTTGAAATTTTATTAGCCATAAAGTTGACAGTACGCTGTGCAATTTCTACAGACCTTTCTTTCTTAAGTTTTTACTTCTTTTTAAACAAACTGGTCGTGCCCCCCAGTGTCCAAACAATTCAACACCAAAGTTTATCTTTCCTTCAACTGATGCCAGCAACTACACAGGGAGAGCAGGTGTCATCGTCAAACTGAGACCTCCATGGAATAAATAAATCTATAAAAACCTCACATAGTCATCAACTTCCATCAAACACTGGCCAGTGAGTTGGAGACAGTCCGACTTCTGCTGCTCTGTCCTTTTAGCGCTCTCCCTCTTAATTTTTATGGTTCCTGCACCTTCAGGAAATGACCCTTTTATAGGGTCAACACTATAAAAGACTTGTTTTTTGTGGGAGTGGTTAGTGGATGAGTGTGTGTGTGTGTGTGTGTGTGTGTGTGTGTGTGTGTGTGTGTGTGTGTGTGTGTGTGTGTGTGTGTGTGTGTGCGTGTGTGTGTGCGTGTGTGTGAGCATGTGTGTGTATGTGGTGGGGGATAAGTGTTCAAGTTACTACCGGTTCGTCTTTGCTGCCAAAGAAAGAGACCCGATGAGGTTAATAGTCTCCTCTTCCAATATATCACATAGCTGTGAACTCTGTGACCCTTTTTGTCAATAGGAGAACTTTTCTCTGGAGTGTGTGTGTGACTGTGTGAGTGTGTGTGTGCCAGAGAGAGCATCCTCATGTGTCTACACAAGTGTGCACATGTGGAAATTTGTACATTCGTACCTTAACATGTGTGTAGATGTTCATTTTTCCACTCAACCGTTGTATAAGCCTGTGCTTGAACTAAATGGGCCTTTAAAGAGGATTACATAATACTATCAGTAGAGAACTTCCTAATGTTAGCCTACACACAAGCATGATGGACAAGATACAATTATGGGTATGAAATAGTTTTACAAAGTTAGTAGTTTCAAGAATAGCTGAATGGTCAAAAGAAATGTGTTAAATGTGAAGTTCTTTATATCTAAATCTCACTTGTCATGCCTTTAAAAGGCAAAGTTTTTCCTTGCAGATAGTCACTGATTTCCTGTTTTGGACACACTGCGATGAAAAATGTAAACATGGAATAAAGGCTCAGAGGGAGGGTAAGTAAGTGCTGCCCTCTGTTTGATTCTCTCTGACTGGACAATGTAAAAAATATGCAATGTCATAGAACAGAAGTAAAGCTTTCTCAAGGGCAAAGATGATGCATTTTAGGCTTTTCACAAACAACCTAAACGCAAGTCAAGAATATTCGTATAGTCGACAAGGGTGCCTCTTCTCTTTAAATTGTTTTCCCGATGTGCTCTGGCAGGACTGTTTGTTAGTATTCAATGTTGCTGGAGTATTTAATGGAACAGTGTGCCGTTCACCAGCATCAGAGCATGCACACAGAGACAGGAGCAACGGGCCACTGATGGGAGAGGAAGGCCAGCTCTAAATGTCCTGGACAGGTGACAAATGGGAGACTAGTGGGGTCAAACCCTCACCCCACCTCAGGCAAAACAGAGTTCCAAAATACACACTATACGCACGCATGATTACCCACATAAATCAACATATAGAAACAGCTGATATGTTAATGCGAATCGATTTGTTAATTAAAAAAATTCGACACTCGTTCATAATGTTGCGCAAGAAAATGACCCCGATAAACTGCTCCGAACTGACTCATTTTTAATGCATGAACAGCGAGCGGAGCGGTTACCTACACAACACACTACATGGAGAGAGATGTTTTAGTGCCGCACTATGATATAAATAGCTGTACTTTTCCATGAAATTTCATAGTAATTAGAGACCAGGAAGCATGGACCCTCTCAACCCCCACTGCGGCACCCACGTACCTTGAGTGAATACTAAGAAGCAACTCTGGCACAGGTCCAGTTCAGTATGTACTGTGTGAACCCACATGGCCCATCAAAGGCAGTGTGCACGACCGTGAAAGGGTGATTGGGTTCGAGGTGTGCAGGGAATAGTGTTTGAAGTCCTCCTTCTATCAGAGAGACAGAAAAGGCACTTTTAATCCTGTGAGATCACTAAGGCGCCACAGGCAAAAAAGAGATGCACACATTCTCTCAACTCTTCCATGAGTACTGGAGAAAAAGAAGAGGAAGGAGAGAGGGGGCTAACATGGAGGAAGGTGGGGGTGATGGGTGAGAGAGAGAGAGGGAGGGGGTGATGGGTGAGAGAGAGAGAGATGGAGAGAAGGAGCAGATGATAACAACTGCAGCTGACGTAAAGAGATGAAGCAAACAGAGCAGAACAGTAGGTGCTGTAACATGACAGATACAGCTGTAATGTCAGTCATTAGCTCCTCTGGCTGGCATGAGGCTGTTAGAAATATGCAATTAGCCAGCGTCATACATAATGCCCTTTTCTGGCTCGAGGAGGTGTCAAATCACTTTGTGTGTCGTGTGTGAGTGAGTCCGTGCAGAGGTTAGGAAGCAAAGGGTCAAAAATGCCCTTTTAGGATATTGTTGATTTCACTTGTAATGTGCAGATGAGTGTTAAGCATGCAGAGTTTCATCTTGGCTGTTTTTAGTGGTGGAGAGGAAATGATCATTAATGTAGAATTGATCTGAGATAACAGCAAGTTATTACAGAAGATATTAATTGTCAGCATGAATGCATACATCCTGTGTGAGTGAGCAAGTGATATTGATGGAAACAGAGGGGGATAGATAGATAGATAGATAGATAGATAGATAGATAGATAGATAGATAGATAGATAGATAGATAGATAGATAGATAGATAGATAGATAGATAGATTATTTTGTGTGGCCCATAAAGTAAAATTGTTAACAAATGACAAATCAAATGTTTTATGCTGCCTCCTTCAATTCACCTGTAAGATGTAAGACATCAGCTGTGCACATTTCCCTTTAGATTTTTGCAAGTGGCAGTTTAAAAAATGTAACAGTTAAAATTGTGGTGATAGGAAATACAGAGATCAAATTCAGATTAATTTGACCCTGCAGTTAAGTGAAGATTGATTTGCAGTAATCACAGATAATAAATTAAAATGTATACTACTATGCCAACTATAGAGATAGATAGATAGATAGATAGATAGATAGATAGATAGATAGATAGATAGATAGATAGATAGATAGATAGATAGATAGATAGATAGATAGATAGATAGATAGATAGATAGATAGATAGATATTATAATGAGGTATTAATAGTCTCAGACAACACATGAGGCCAAACTCTCTTGCACATATAGGCGTATCTTTGTTCACTCGTGGGGTGAAAAAAAACTGATTATTTGGAGTGTGTTCTATCCGCCTTATGCAGAATATATTACGTGTGTAAATGTTGTTGAACCCCACGATTCGCCAGGAAAAGGTCACACACTCCCCTCGACCTTAAGTGATTCTCTGTCTTTGTGTACCCGTGGTGAAAAAAAAAACGAGCTGCGCCCATAAACTTCGCATTTAAAAGGCAAGTGCGGCCGAGGGGGGCCGCTGCATGAGGGGAACAATAGCAGCTTTTTGGACACACTTTTTCTCACTGCGATGAACAGCAGGGAGACCGGTAGAGCCTCCTATAAAAGACCGATAGAGCACAGCTGCCAGGGTTCAACAGTAATTTTATAAAATGTCTCCAAGGGGCCTGCCTGCGGTTTATTTCTGGATTTATGGGAAATTATAAGCGGGCGAGCAAATGGTTAGAGGTGCAATAATCAGGGAGCCTCACGACGTGATCATAACTCCAGAATGTAAGGCCTTTATGCAAAAGAAGACATAAAAGGATGAAGAGATGCAACTGCCGGCCAAATGCTGCCTTATCATTCGTAATGCACTTGACGTTCACTCGGGTCCGTCATGCGTTTACTCCCCGTCAAACACACTAAAAGCATCTTAAAGAGGAAAAGTTTGAACATGACAGCAGGTGGACTGAGGAGCTAAATATTAGACTATACTGCTCCAACAGGGCTTAGCCCTCCATCATCATCATCATCATCATCATCACCATCATCATCACCATGAAAACAAAAGTTCATCAGGCCATATTGGAGCTGTCTGTTTCAGTGACGACGCTCTTTATGCTGCTGATTATTGATTTATCAGCTTCACGCGTAATCCCTATTTTGACAGCGGTGGCCATCAGCTGAACCATTTCTATAATATTATCAGTCCGCTTCAGACACACAGACCCTCATACTCAAAAGGTAGGTTAGGTCACTGCCCACATGTCCACGGAGCAGGCCTGAGTCACTTGAACCTCCGCAATTACGCGCATGACGCATTCGGAGAATAGTGTTGGTTTGTAAACTATTACTCACGCTCAGAGGCCATGGTGATCACGGACTCCGTGGTGGCGTGGTACTCATCCTCCTCCATAAACTCATCCTGGGACGAAGCGTCTCCCTGGAAGTCGTGATGGTCCAGCAGCTGCTGGAGCGGAGGCGCCTTGGGCAGCAGCTGATTGACCACCTCCCGGCTGATGTTGGGCGCATGCTTCAGACGCAGCTTGCTCAGGATCTGGGACTTGATGGTCTCCAGTCTCAGCACTTTGCTCTGCTCCCTCCAAACACAGGCGGAGCACTCGTGGGAACCCGCGTCCTCGTCCAGCAGGGACAGCCCGGCATCCGTGGGTGTCTCGCTGGCAGAAGTCAGCAGCAGATTGGGCTCATCGCTCCCCGACTGTCCTAGGGAGATGAGCACCATTAAGCACAGTAGGAAGTTGTACCTCGGCATGACGATGCGTGGACACCAGGCAATGCAACTTTTTTTCTTTCTGTTTCTTGTCTGTTCACTCGCTATATCCCGTTATATCCCCTCTCTCGGATGTGCGCCTCTCCTTTCCTTACCCTACAAGAGGCAGGGAATCAGTGACATGCATCTAATCCAATACGATAAACCCAAAGTTGCTGTTTTTGGCAGCAGGAGACTTTGCAATCAATTTTCCACAAAAAAAGAAAAAAAGAGTACGTTCCAGTGTGTCTCGGTGCAGGCTGTTTGGATTGAAAGTGAACAAATTACGTGTCTGATGAATGCATAGCCTGCTCACGTGTAGTGGAATGGCTGTTTGGGGGTCTTCTGTACAATTTAGTCCAAGGAGGTGTGTAAATGTTCAGAAGTGTCACTGAAAAATGTGCAAGTGCGGTCAAAAAGGGGCTCTTTATATATCTCAGCTGCCCGGTGTCGTAATCCGTCTCCATTGGCTAAGATTGCAACAAAAGGCTTTTAGGTCTGTCACCAAGTCAAGAGGGACAGAGCGAAGGGAGGGCGCACTCACTGTTATGAGAGTATAAATGTTTTACAGTGCACAAACAATGTCTCACATTAGAGATATTGCCCAATTAGGTTATTATGATGATGACATAATACGGCTCATTGCGCCTGTTGTTACAAATGGTTTATTATGGTGTAAATTGAAAATAAGCTGCATGGACTCAAACCGAATCCATCACATCCACTATACATCACATGCATCTAAACGTTTACGATGCGTTTTAACAAGAAACCCACTAATGAGGAATCTTCATGAAGACCTAGCAGATGGTTAGATGCGTATTATTTAGAAGTTGCACGAGCTTGTCCGCTCTCTAAATGCAACGTCAACGTGTCTGTAAACCAGGAAAGTAATAACCTTTTCATTTCAAATCAAGGGCTCTAAATTGCACAAACGTGGTTTTAAGAAGGCTGCATCCCATGCTAATAATACAAGATGTTCGTTTAATAGATTAATTTAAGTCATGCAGCAGCAGGTCTGCTCGTATAAAGACGGTTTAATAAGCCTATGAGGCTAATATATTTGCACTGATTAGTGCAAGCCTTGTGAAAATGTCACATTTGTATTTGTTTCCTGAGGAATTATGGGTTGTAGAATATAAAGTATTCTGTGTGTCACATTTGATCTGTAAACCCACAGTATGCAAAAACATAGGACCTGAACAAAATGTTGCCCAACTTCAAACCATTGAGAGATGTTGTATTCATGACTAGTTATCTACTTAATGAAAACTGGGATATTTCTGGAACTGATTTATCTATGTACAAATTGTACTTCACGGAGCAATGAGCCGCCTACACTCAGTAAACCATCACTGTAAACCACTAGTGCCCTCTGCTGGAGGGAAACACAGTTGCAGAATCGTTCATGTTAGTTATTAGTACCATGTGCTGCCTTTTTCATTGTTTGTTGCAGTCAGATTGTGGTACTTTATTGTGAAACAGGGCACGGAGGTCATCATTTAGCGTTATTAAATATGTATAGATCAAATACCGATAGAACTAGAAGTTAGTGAGGATCAGGTGTTGGCTGTTGTCTCTTCATGTTGTTAAGGTGGAACTTGCAGACATTATTATCTGGGGACATGTTTGCTCCTGTTTGCTCACATTCCCTTCTGTCCACTTTGATGGAAGGAATCAAGTCACAATTAAATATCACTTCACTGCTGACCTGAAACTTAAAACATAAATCAACATAGTTTTAGTGACATAGTTTACCAGTCTTTTCTAAATGAAATAGATGAACACCATATAGTGAGTCCTCAAGGGATAATATAACAAACAAAATCATGAATGCAGATGGAATGTGAATAATAAATGTATAATTTCACAACACAAGAGCAGAGTTTAGAGTAACAACCTCCATGTAATGCAATGCACCAAACCTAAACATTACCCTTTCAGCAGTGTAGTACATTTAGTACAATTTGTAGATAGTTTTACTTTAATGTGTGTATAATAAATATTAAGCTTGAGCCAGACACATAAAGCCAGCTTAGCATAAAGACTGGGAACAGTGGGAAGCAGCTAGCTGGTTCCCACTGTTAATTTAAGAGATAACTTACCAATTGCGTCTTGTTTGTACTGTGCATGATTAGCATCCAATGTCTGCTGAACAGATGCAAAAACGGTTCTGTTGTTTAAATGTGTTTATAGATATGAATATGGGCTCACCACAGCCTCATCCGCACATAAACAACTCTTGAGTCTGCGGCACCAAGACCTTCTTCCCAGAGAGGAAGCCTCATTTCTGAGTCTGAGATCTGAGCTTTAGGAGCTGCTGTGTACTTTTTGACCATCAACCTTCTGATGCTGAGCATCTGTCCGTCGATGACCATCAAGAAATTCAGAGTGCAATGCTGATGCTATGGAACGAGAAGAGAGCTATAACAGTATTGTTTGTCTATGCTCTTTCATATATGAATAAAGGCAATCAAACAGCCAACTCTCAAGTCACTGTATCCACCGTGAACCACCTCATTCAATGTGTTTTAAATAATAAATAACAGGTGAATATATGAATTAATGATGGCTTGATTCTATTCAACTGCTTTGGTTTCACGGTCCTGCTGGCTTACTGTCACACTGTAATGGCTTACCTCAAATACAACTGAGCCATCGTTAATGTTATTAGTCACACCTGTGCTTTTCCTACAAGTCAAAAATATCTGCATAAAGCTGTTATAGTAATAATCTATTAATGATTGAAGTAAGTGCTTGAGAAGTGCTTGAGAATTCAACTTGCTTTTGTGATGATGATGACGACGACTCTAATGTTGTGATTAGCAGGGTCGAAGATTTTCTTCATGTAGCCTTTTTGTATTGTAATTAAATGGTGAGTTACTTTTTTTATTGTATCCTCTTCTTCTCTCATTTAGATACTTGTGTTTTCACAAAATACACACAAACCATAACTCACCTGAACATCCGTGATTACCTTGTTTCCATCGATGAGTTCCAGGACTTGAAACACGCCATGGTGCTTATCTGAACCTTACAACAAACTCTCTTTTTTTAAATTGCCAACACGTTAAAAATACTGATCTTTGCCTTCTGTGTGACTGTGTGGGCGGGGTGAGGGCGGCGTTAAACACAGTTTGTCCCTCGTGGCTCTCCCTAGACCTGGGCGTCGGCAATACATTTCACTCATAGCTGCTGCGTAGAAAACAAAACAGCAAACACCTCTTCACTCCAGGAGCGCGGAGGTGTCTCTTACATAAACGAAAACTTAATAAACATGCATTCAGTCACGCTGGACAGCAGTGGTTCGCCAAAGAAGCGGACGTTATCTCGGGGACTGAGCGAGGATGAGTCGCTCCGCAGCATTATAAAAGAGGTGGGTAATCACGGCGTCATTGCTGACTGTATGTGTAGAGACGGAAAGCTAACGTTAACGTCGCGTTACCGCTCAGTATTGGACGTTTTAAACATTTAACGTCAGCGAAGTAGTCGGCGTGAATCTCGGTTATTTCTCTGAACCGTTTAAGGACGACCAACGGCTCAAATGAGCGATCGGGCCTGTGGCTCCAGTTCACTTCCGCATCAGTGACGTCAGCTCGTTGGCTCGTTGTGTGGCTGCATGTGATGCTAGGCTCGCTCACCTACCCGAGGTGTGGTTTTGTTTTGTCTCCTTTTCAGACCGAGAGTTCATCCAGGCGTCTGGTACGAAGCGACAGTCGAGCAGGCACCCTGAAGAGGCGGACCGACAGCCAGGTAGGAACCGGGTGACACGAAGGGAGCCGGGAGGGGACAGAAAGATCAAAACACCTGTACACTGTTTTGATCCCTAGCTAATCAAACATCTCCATGGTCCTGGATTTCTCAAGTTTGTCTTTAATCACGTCATTATCATTGTAGTGTAATAATAATAATAATAATAATAATAATAATACACAAGCAGTATTGACAATTTACACAAGTATTGTGCATTTTTGAGATACTTGTTTTCCATTTCATGATACTCGATTGTATACGTTCTACTCCATTACATTTTAGAGTGAAATATTTGTACTTTGTACTCTACCAACTGACAGTTATAGTCAGATTAATATTTGCATAGAGATTATATCATAATCTTATAAAAACACAATACAATGTGACATATTTAACCACTGATTCTCAATATTCTTTTATCAGATAGATTTTTTAAATGTTTATTTACAGAAAATTCAAATTTGCATTCAGTCACCTTGCTGAGACCATGTGTGTACCTGGATTAAAAGCTTAACATTTGACTTCTTGCATTGTATATCTTTGAAAATACTATCTCTTTGTTTGGCATTCTTTTCTGTTTTATAGGTTTACCACTACTGATGTTTAAAAAAAAAAAAAAAAAGTGTAAAGGCAATGAGTCTGATGCAACTATGTCTTCATAAGGTGATGTTGCATCAAATTCTGTGACCCATCATATTCTATGACCTAGTTAGGAGGGTCAGCCATATTGCCACTCCAAATGTGGTTTAAAAAAAAAAAAAAAAACTAAATCACATGCTGTACTTTGAGAGCTGTTATCAAGCATGGTGCTATGTAGTGTTTGTATGAGGTCACCAATTGTGATAGCTGCGATTGTGGTGGACACAAGTCTGTTACTTGTTGGAATTGTTACGCTAGATTATGAACTATGAAAATAAAATAAAAACAAAGGGTTGACCTGATGAAGCATTAATTCTCGCTAGACATACCGAGAGATTAGTTTCTGCTAGCACAGTTATTAAAAGTTTGACCCCATCTAAATATTGGAAGGGCATCGTTTTCGGTGACGGCTGCTATCATACAGAGTATGTGATAAGGTATGATTAAACATTAACGTTTGCATTCCTTATTGGGTCTCAGAATTTAGTGCAACACCCTATTTTAAATGTTTACAGTGTAAAATAATAGGTTTCATATTAAAAAGATCCGTTCTTTTCCGGTTTTCTGAAGACTAATATGCCTGTTTTTTTTCACAGCCACGAAATGCGCAGGTGTTGGTAATAACATTAACGACGACGCTGTTAATTCGAAGAGTCCCATTAAGTCATGAGTGTGACAGTGAGCCAGCACACAATACCAGGGCCCTGAAACTGAAGCGGCTACATCATATTCAGACATCATTATTTGTATTATTTACACCTGTGCTTTTTTTGTAAAAAATATTTTTTTGGGGGGGAAGGCCTAATAAATCAAACTAAGAGCTATCGTCCATGCTGTCATCAATAGAAGTGAAGGAGCGTCCCAGTAACAGAAACACACTACTAATATTAATTGAAGCAGAAAAACACATTCAGTAATTCTTATTTTTAAAGGACACGTAACTTTACATATATACAATAGTAAAGATTTTCAAAATGTACAGAAACTATATATATATATATATATATATATATATTTCTGAACATTGCTTTTCTTATGACTCATGGATCTTACACGAGGCAATACTAAAATCCTGCAACACATGGTACTTTATGAAGCTCACAATGATGAATTTGTGAATTAACTTCAGGGTGATTTATTTTTTTATTCTATCATTTGTAATTTGTTGACCTTTTTAGAACATGCTTTTCACTTAATTAAATACTTGAGCATTATTTACAAATAAACTATTTGTATTAAATGTTTTTTTTTCTTTCCTTTCAGCAGTCAGACCAGGACCTCTACATGGGACTCCCAGAAATGGTGAGTATTTCTTACTGTTATTATGGCAATTATTACTATTTAAAGTACTGTTCGCCGTTCTGTCAGGTCTCATAGAGCACTACAGTGATGCATATTATTTTACATATGGAGGGATTGTCGTGGCCTCCTACTGATGCCTCTGAGAGCTTACTAACCACTTGTCCACCCACTGATGGGCATGCGTTCCTCTACATTTGCCCACACTGATTTGTAAATGTGTTTGTGGTGCAGCTGGAGCTGCAGGCCAGCTATGAAGAGGTGGTGCAGGAGCTGCGTGGGCTGGAGGTCGAGCGAGAGACTCTGTTGTTCCAGGTGGACTTCCTGCAGGACACGCTGGAGGGAGTAGAGGAGCTGCTGGCGGAGGCCCAGAGGGAAGCTGGACAGGCTGGCTCGGTACGCCGCACCAGCACTGAAACGTCACTTAATTTAAAGAACGTTTAAACACTTCAGCAATATATAAACTTCTTTTAGTCTTCAACCTCTCCAGTGACAAGTTTGTTTTTGTTCCTCGATCAATCAAAGTATGATACTATTGAACTGTTTTTCTTTGCACTTGCAGGAGTTGGAACGAGAGAGGGAGGCCAAGAGGAAACTGGAGAGTATGGTCGGCTCTCTGATGCAAGAGGTGGAAAGATTAAAAGAGGTAAAGTGGGGGGGGGATCTTCTTAGGAGTTCTGATGGTAATAAATACTTTAGTGAATGAATACTTTATATTACAATTTAAATACCACTGAATTTGTAGCTTTTTGAAGTATCATCTACCTCAATTTATACGGTTTGATTTTCTTCCCATGACATTTCCAAAAAGGTGATTTTCAAATAGTCTTTCTCTTCAAATCAATATATAAAAAAATATTTCAACCTGAAATCATGTTGCTAAAATTCAGCTGGTCAATGGAGCCATATCATGACATCATATTAAGTTGTCTAAATTGATAACAAGAATATACTAACTAAAAGTGGATTATTATGCACTAAAGCTCTTAATTAAATGATAAAATATTTCTCAAATATTTAATTCCCACAAGATTATACAAAACCATGTGGTTATTTCATATTGACTTGAATTGAAGTAGCAGAAAACCTGCTATGTTGTTATCGAGATATGAAAAGACCTATATCGAGATGATCCCCCAAACCTAATTTGAAGTTAAATCTAAAAAATAGCATGTCAAGTCAAAGACATCTGGAAAGTTCAATGGAGAAAACTAAACACATTTTTAGGATGTCATAAAGTCAGTGATGTTTGTTATTTATTATGTATTCAGGGGTAATTACATTTCACAATTGTGTCTACAGTTGTTTATAAACCTTTTATTTCCTTACTTAAAGATTAGAGATGGTGTTGACACGCATATTTAGCTAAAATACTAAAGTAGCAAATGTAACTATATTGTGTTTTTATCTGAAAACAATTAACTTACTTCTCAATTTCTCTTTGCAGGCTAACAAAGCATTGGCTACAGTGAACACACGTGACCGTGTGGATGGGGCAATGAGTCAAGGACACCAAATGGAAAATGATGCAAAGGAATTGATGAAAGACTCCTTGCTGTGTGACCCTCAAAGCAGTGAAGACAGAGCCTCAGAGAAAGCAGGACCGACTGAAGAGGCAGAAGATGAGGGAAGCATCCTGACCAAGCTGCGGAAGATAGTCGCTAAGCCGATGGGCCACATGCCGTCGCTTGCAGTGAGCGACCCGTCCTCTGCAGACGGCGTTCTGCAGAGGCCGTACAAAAACGGTGTCCGGGACGGGCGAGATCCTTCTCCGGACAGGAACGACTCAGACAGCATAAGTGCCTACGAGGATGCGTCTGCTGAGACTCCAGAGCAGGAGAGGAGGTTTCCGGGTGAAGCGGAAACTTTGGAGCTGCCTGACGATTCAGAGAAAAGTTCTCCTAACAACGGCCTGGTCAATGACGAGAATATCCAAGACCTCAAGAACCCTGAAGCGTGTGTTCTGTCTTAATCTGTTCCATCTACTGCTGGACAAAAGGGAAAAGGTGATTGATTATTGATCAGTTGGTGTAATTCCAGAGCTCTTTGATTTACCCACATCACATTTTTCTTAAAAAACTTTGAGGCCAATACTAACATTCAGAGTCATAATTATAAATCTAACAAGTCGTCCATCAGCCACTATTCTGACAATCGATTCATCGTTTCTGTAAATTTTCTTAAAAATTCCAATTAACTGGTTTCAGCTTCTCAATTGTGAGAATTTGCTGCTTTTCTTTCTCTTATAGTCAACTAAATATCTTTGGTATTTTGACCGCTGGCGGGAATTTAAAGACGCCACTAGAGTCTCTGGGAAATATTAATGATACTTTTACACTAGTTTTAAAAATAGTTTTTAACAAAATAATGAATCAATTATTCTGCAGCTTAATTGATCAATAGTTGTGATATGCTGAAGTAGAACGGTAAGTGTAGGTTTTAAAGTCACAACAAAGAAACTCAGGATCCAGGTGGTTTACTAGCTGGAATTCCACTGACTACTTAATATGCTTTGCCAATAATTTCTTTTTCTAGCTGTCATATCTTTTTTGTAATTTGTGGATAGACATGGACAATAAGTCTGTGCTGCTTCGACCGTTTACCTCTTTTAATAAGGTTTGTTTGTATACTAGCAGCTGCCAGGACACAAAACAGGATTTACCTGTAGACAAAACAAAGTGAGCTCTGTAATTATCTTGACAGGAACGATTTATGTTTTGGCTCCCATCACATTAGGAACATAGGAATTTATAGAGGCGGTTGTAGAGCTCACTAAAGAATGTTTTGTATAAGATCTGCAACAGGAAATCAACGGCAGTTGTTCGAAAGTTTATAAGATAGTTTTTTTTAAGGAAGGGAAAATAATGCCATCTATTAGCTGCCTTGTTGATCTTTACAAGAATATTTTTTTATTGTTTTTACTTTCAATTTACATCATTTTTTCCGGTTTTAATGTTGAATTTAGGGAAATTGATTTGGCTGCATTTGCACTTTTTAAAGTTCTTGTATTTCGTCAGAAACAACATTCCCTTAACAACCAAACGTGCAACGAGCTGACTGCTGCAGGCTCCTGCTCTGCCTGCATGGTGATACTGTATGTTTGCACATTTGCAGTGAAATTTGCTGTAAGTAGTCTCTTTCGACTTCTCTGATTGCTGTAAACACTTTGTATTTAATCACAATTTTTTTATGTTTGTTTTTTACATTGTTAGATTTATTTCATGCGCGAGGCAGGAATAGAGCCTTTCACCTCATGTGTGATTGTTTGCATGAGCACCTACGAATGTATATTGATTTCCAAATATCACATGAATTGATGTCATTAATCAGTACTTTTGCACGCAGTACACGTATATGAAATATTACTTTGATATGGTATTTACTGCGACAATTGGTGTTTTGAAGGGATTTTAATTTAGTTGCAAATCATGTATCACTGTATCATTCTGTCCTTTCCTGTTCTTTGATGGTGGCTCTTTCGCAAAATTCACACAATTTCAAGTTTTAAATGAACAAATCATGGGACGCTAATTTTGTTACACAAAATAAAAAAACGGAAGCAGCAATATCAATAAATCTGTGGACGTTTGAAAATAGCTGCTTATCATTTTGTTGGGTTTAAGGCAGCGTGTTAATGTTTGTATCGACTCATTTGCCTTTTGCGTTTCAACGATACACTGGTTCACTTGCTAATACCTGATTAGTTGTTGTGTTGGCTGCCATGATGCCCAAAATCGACACAACTCAGATTACATGCTGTTTGTTACACAAAATAGGCCGATGGGAGGTTCCTGTTACGGTCATCCTGTGGTGGCACTGTCGTCAGGTCTTGAGCAATCAGGTCATTTGCAACCAACGTTGGTCAACGTTTCCACAATCAACGATTGTTTATGTTGTCATCTATGATTCATTTTATGTTTCTATTGGTTTCTTGTCAGGTCAAAGGATTTGGTTTGTTGAAATGAACTAGTAAAGTTAGGTCACTCTGACTTTTAATTGATACAAAACATTTTGGACTTCCATCACTGGAGCTGTTTTGGATTTTGAACAAACGGCAGTGGGTTTATTGACAATTTGTTGTCATTGTTAAGATTTTGTTTTATTTTCCTTAACAATGCAAAAAATATGTTCTTACTGTAAATTGATGCATTGTATGGGTCTACATATTTTTGACATTTGCTTTGTATGAAATGTTCAAATGTAACGGTAAATTACACTTATACTTGTAACGAAAAATACATTCCAGACATCAAAATAAAAACAATGAATAATGCCAATTAGTCATTTATTTCAACTTATATTTATTTATTTATCATCATGACGTGATAAAGGAATCACCATCATAAGCAGCTTTAAAACTATCTAAAGATACTTGGATAGATATTTGTGACGCTGAAAACCGAAGGACCGTTCTGGCCGTGCCTTCAGAGAAACTCATGGAAAAATGGAAAACGGCATTGATGATGATAATTATGGAAATTCTGAGGTCAAACGTCACCTTCTCCCATCTTGCAAGGTAATCTGTTCCTTTGAAAATGCTGAACAAGTATAACAGAGAAATTCATCAGAAATAGCACTGAACTACTGTATTCCTGGAGATACATGAAGGAACCTTTAAACATGTTTGTTCCCTGAAATATTTTGGCCTGACCTGTTGTAATATAATTTGTCCAACAGATGGTAGTAGTAGACCTCTATTTACATTTGGTTTGTGGAGCTTGCAGACATGACTGACCACCCAAAGTAATGTTTGCTGCAGCAGAATGTGAGATTAGCGTGGAGGCGCTCACTCACAGACGCACGTCTACCTTTGGCATCACCCTCTTGTCAGAAGTAAAAATAATAATAAAAGTAACAAAGGTTTGGTACTGATGAGTTTGATAAATTAAATGTTTTACATATGTGCCTATTTATTTAATTCAGTTTTTAATGTTCTGGTTGTTATCTCTATTTTACATGTATTCATTCTAAATATATATATATATATATATATATATATATATATATATATATATATATATATTTTACATACAACAAGACAAGTAGTTATGTCTAATTGGCATCTTGTTAAGGCTAAGGTGTGTTATTTCAGTAGAGGTAAGCCATGCCACAGAAACACAAACAGCACAATAGGGAATACAGTTCAAAATAATATTATCACAAACAATTAATCATCAGTGTCGATTGTACATTATAAGCACAGGTTTAAAAAGAATAAAGTATTAAAGAGTTGTATTGCAGTAACTTGGAGCAAATGTATGAATTACAAGAAAATCCGATTGAGTTAAAGTGAAAAGTCATTCATTGTAGTTAAAGTTAATTCAAGTTTTTTTAACAATAGTAGCTTATTTTAAAACATCCCCTTTTCTTTCTTGATTTTCAGTTGTTTCCACTGTGGCATGTTGGCAAAGTCGTCTTTGGTGATCCCAAATACGTGGTTGAAGTCGGAGTCAGACAGGTGTTTCTGAAAAGCAGTTCTCACATTTTAGTTAGTGAAAACAAATGATTAAGTAAAATTGTAAATACTCAGAATACAGTTTAAGTTTTGTATTCTCGATGTCTGAAAAGAGTCTGTGAGTCACGGCTGTGCTGCTGCTCCCCTGTGTTTCCAGCACATCCCTGTCTGTGGTCCTTCTGGCTCTCCTGGCTCATCTCATCATACACACCTGTCTACAATCAGCTAATCAGCCCCCAGTCTGCACACCTGCTTCTCATCAGCCTGCAGTATATCTACCCCAGCGAGTCACACAATCCGTACCAAATCCTTTTCTCCACTAATGTGGTACTATAATGCTCAGGCCATGTTTTGTGAGTTGTCCTTCTATCTTGTTCCTGAATTAATTTGTGTCTGTTTCCTGTGATCCAGGATTCCTGTCTTGTCTGTTCCCAAGCCTTTATCTACATACAGCCACATCTCTAATCCTCGTCCAGCCTGCTCTCACAATATACTTCATTAACCACCAACTGCTTGTCAGTGCATGCATTTGGATCCACCTGCACCACACTGCAACAATGTGTTATTTTCAATAAGGCATACATCGCTATCTATCAGCCTGGAGCCTTTTTTTACAGATTTTTCGTAAATGAGGAAGTGAGTTTAAAAAAACCTCAAACGCTTCTAGATCATCATTCACAGGTCCGATCTAATACATTTAAACGGCTAAAGTACTGTAAACCCTTGTGAGAAGAGAAACGATGGACTACATTTAAAAAAAAAAAAGCTCCTCAACATGACTCAGTGATTATAACGTTTCACTATTTAACTAATTTAGCTAGTACCCCTAACAACGGAGACTGTACGAATCTTCCTAGTTTTTTGATCAGACTCATGACTTTTGATCATATTTATGCAGAAAATAAATAATAAATATTATTTTTTTGTAAGTTTTTTTTTAAAGGCAAGGAGTTGCAGATTCTTTAGAGATCAAGGACAATAGGGTCTGGTATTTATATCAAGGTCATATGAGCTGTAGAACACCTAGGGGACCCTCGGGTCCCCTAAGAAACATTGTCAAAACAAACCTGGAACATTGCAGTTGTTTTACTTTATAAAATGACAATTTAGCTCACCATTAAAGTTGTATTTCTGCCATGACTGGGTTATGCAGAAGATACATTGGAACTGTTTCTAGGGCAAAGTGCACACATGTGGTGGCTGAACACACACACACACACACACACACACACACACACACACACACGCACACACACACACGCACACGCACACACACACATACATACACACACACACCTCTTTCTGGGTTGAGTCAACACCTTCAGGCAGGTCACTGGCAAGCTTGTTGACCAAGTCGTCTGGTGGAAAAGACTGAAAGCTTTTCTCACTTTCAACACAGTTCTGCTCCTAAAAAGTCACATTCAGGTTCAGTTTAGGTTTGTTCATATTTGTATCTAGTTTATCACTTCCTGTTGTGGCATTGAATCAGATGATGGTTGAGTACTTTGTTAATGCAAGTGTTTGACTCCTGTCCCTTACTTTTTTATCAAAGCTCTTATACATATTCAAGGATAGCTAGCCAAAAGTAAATATATAAAAAAAATATTCCATGTTATTGTAATGTCTCTAGTACTCCTCTCAAGAAAGAGTTGCTAACCAGTTAATGCTTGAGGTTAGACTGCACATTCGCTGTCCCACAGTAACTGTTTCTGAATGTCCCTCTGTATGTAATACAACATTCTAACCTTAACCTCAAACATAGAAACTGTATCTACATGTGACATGCATTAAGAGGAATGGTATCATTTAGGAAACCATTTTATTAGACATATTTTCAAGCGTTATCAGCAAAGAAAAATAATTTGTTCCTGATAAAGCTTGAAAAATATATAAGATCTTATATACCGTTGTAACATTAACCGGTGCTGCTTCGTCTCCCAACTCCTTCTTCAAGTCCTCATAGCTCTTTCCTCCCTAAAAGAAAGAAATATGTTTTAGTTTTTTCTCATCAATGTACATGTTGATGCTCCCTTTTCAGTTAAAAAACACTCACGCTCCATTTGGAGGGGTCCCAGGCTGTGAACCACCCGGTGAATGTGGGCGGCTCAAATCCCTGCTTGACCAAGACAATGGGGGTGTCTGGGTCTCTGGTGCCCGGGTGGGTGTACAGGTACTCTTGGCTTGTCACCACTGATTCTTTACGCTCTACCTCATTGGTTTCTTTACCGATCCAAAGAAACACCTGGGACCAACGATTAAGAAAAGGCACTTTTTAGATTAAGTAACATGGCACAAAAAAGCCACACAGAAATGCAGGCATATTGAGGATGCTATCATTCAGCTCTGTACCGTGCTTACGTGTCTATCATACCTGGTCCCATGTGTCCAGCAGCATGACATCATCCTCATTGAGGTCCTCCTGCGTGAACTGGGTCACCTCGGTCACAATGAAACGGCCCGTCTTATTGGAGCATTCAAACAAGCGAGGCTGGTGGTCAGAAACCGTCTGCTGTAATCTGCAATCAACAACGTGACATGTAAAATAGTGGAAAACAAGCGTATTACCATCGCTGCAACAGTCTCCACAAAGCCATTTTGCAAATATTAGTAGTGTGTCATCATCACCTCTTGTCACTAGCATAGGGAGCTTTCCCTCCAAGCAACTCCCAGAATTCAATGGGTTCCTGACCCTCTGCCACAGTCTCTTGCTGTGAGTTCTGGCCAATCACAGAGCTCACCTCCTTTGACATGGCTCTCTCGTCTCCACTGGATCCCTGGCAACAAAAGGTCAGTTATAGTTAGTTAGCATGTACACTAAAATAAACCCAAACATTACCCGTTATGTGATTGAACAACATCTCATCCAAAACCACTGGTACCATGCTGCTATAACATTATTTTGGAAAGACTTTCCAACTGGTTTTTGAACTGAGCGTTAGTTAGGTTGGGCGCAAACCTCTTTGTTCCAATGCAATATCTGGCTTTGTGCACAAGAGCCTTCTCCAAACTGTTGCCACACTGTTGGAAGCATGCTGTTGTCTAAAGCATCATCGTACTCGAAACATGAAAACAGTCCCGGACAAAAAGTAGACAAATGTTTCTGGATGTGGGTTCCTATATATATATTTGCCATAAAGTATATTTAAGATTATTTGTACCTTTATATAACAATACAAACAAATGTGAACATACACACACAAATACATAGACAATACAAGAAACCGCTATAAAAAAAGTGTCATCTTGTATCTTTACCCTACTACAGTCCAGTGAATTATCAGTGTAACTATATGAAGCTTAAGCAGAAGTTCAGAAAGACTCTCTTTATACTCCTTTTGATTCATAATCTCTCAGTCTCTACTTCTCCCTGTGACTACTCTATCAGCTGATTGTGGGCGTTCACTTTAAATTAACTAACTAGATTCTGCACAGTTTCCTTAAGCCAATCACCGTTGCTGTCAAACTTTACCTCAGCATACCCCTCGATTATCCTACTGCAGGATGGAGTTCAATCGCCAAAGACTTTTCACTATTCAAATGACTGCAATAAATTATTGTTAAATTCTAATGAAGTCTGTCCTGATTGAACTGATTTAACACCTTTCTTACCTTTCCACACCACAGATGGATTCCTGATTGGCTCTTTAGTAAAAACACGTCATTGGAGTTCAGAGAGGTGGCCAGCGCAGGAACCTCAATGGCTTTTGTGTTGGACGGGTCAGAACCATGGACCTGGAACAACCTTATCGGTGGCTCTGGGTCAGAAGACCCCTTTCTAGATGTGCCCCCCTTACAGAAAAACATAAATAAATAGTCTGTACTGGTATTGGAACTTTATACACCAGAACATTTCCAGATAAACAATTATAAATGCAGTCGTACCTCAAAGATGACCATTTTACCCTTGAACATCGCCAGGAAGTGTCTTGGTTCTTTGCCCATTGTTATTCTCACTTGAACCGGCTCACCACCGTATTTCTGATCCAAGTCCACAGCCTGAAATGCTGAGGCTGCAACTTCATCAATTGTCGCATGACGTCCCTGAAAATTAAGGGGTGAAATATTTCATCATATATTTCAGTAATATTTAAAAATATATACTAAAGCAGGGACGGATATACTGTCTTTAAACAACATTGTAAGAATCTTAATATTTCAGTGTATGAATTATTATCATTATGTAATAAACTGGGTGTTAAACAAATCCCCACCTGCCACATGTAGAGCAGGTAGCACTTCTTGTTGTTAACCAAGTAAGTGTAGAGGATCAGGTAGCAGTCTCCTCCATAGAAGTATCCGTACCATTCAGGGTCCACAGGGACCAGCTCCAGATTCTCAACTCTCCACACCTGGAACATCAAAGGGTTTCATTGACACAAAATCACAGATTTGCATTTAATGTCTGTCGGGAAGTTAGTACCCCTATGAGGCCGTAACACTCATTACACATTAGAGAAAAAGATGTTGGTGAAAAAGTATGCCTTTTTCACCAGACACATTTTGACATGTCACAGTAAGAAATGCACAGCTGTCAAACTGTCGTAGCTTAATTGAACAGAACAGAGCCATCGTTAATGTTATTAGTAACACCTGCTGCTTTTCTTGCATTGACAAGTCAAAATGTCTGCTGTAAAAAGGGCATCTTGAGTCGTCATTAATCAAATTACCACAAAGCAATTACCACACAGATAACCAGGGCCCCCCCAAGGATCTTGCAGTAATGCAGTTCAGTTTGTCTTCTTTAACTGTTCATACTCTTAGCTGCACTTTGAGCTAAATACTAATGGTAGCATAGCACGGCTGACGCTGACAGTATTCAGTCATTAGCTGTTTGACCTGTTGATACAGTAGATGGAAGACTGATCCTCTTCAAAGTTAAATTGTCACAGTTACCTCCACTTGACCTGAGCCATTGTCCACCATTCGCTGCTGTGCAGCGACCTCTGGCATCACGTGCATCAGAGAGGCATCAAACTTTTCCTGTTTGATATGAGCTAAAAGCAAAATTACAAAACAAAATTAGTTTATTTTTATTTTCATCTGGGGCATTATTTTCCGTCTGTGCTTGTTGTATTTATGAAAATGTAAAAACACACATACCAACTTTTCCTCTTGTGTGCACTTTGCCCAGACCTTGAGTCTGGTCCTTTACGGTCCACCTCTGGAACAGCTGCTTGAAGAGAGCGGACTCTGCCCCGTCATTTACCGTCTCCACATTTGTAGTGTTCGAGTAGTTTTTCGTTTTGATGAACTCCTACAGTATAACAGCCAATCAGACAAAATCATTGCAAATGCACTGGCCGAATTTATTGCAGGACTGCTGTATCAGACTGTATTAGTTTTAGCGAGGTGTCGTATCTAATACACTTGCAACTGAGTGCGTGCAAGAGCAATCAAACACAAGCTAAGGATTCATGTGACGGTCTGATGTAGAGTCACTCACCAAAGCTCTGGCCATAGCAGCCTGTCTCTCAGCTTTATTTGCTTTTTTCCCCTTCCATACAAAGATCTTTGTCCCTCCCTGATCCAGGAAGTAGCAGTCCTAAACAAAAAGTTACATAATAAATCATTTCTTACATCAGTAAATAAACTATTGGTTCCAGTCGTTTGAGTCCAGACCGTAATGCACAGGAATGGTGAAATGTCACACTAGACGGACAACCATATTCAAGTTGCGTGGTGGCATTGGCACCCATCTTGGTACGGCCATAAAATTAAATGTACACATTCTTTATTTGGCCAATATTGCACCAACTCACTTCATGGTTCAGGAGATCCTGAACCAGTGGTCTGGAAGCAACTTCTGTGACGTTCATCTGACCATCAGCATCTGTCACACTGAAATAAAGGCACAAACAAATGAGAAGTAGCAAACAGCACTTGACATGAACTACATGAAATGCTGAAGGTCACAGCCTGGCAGCAGCTCACTGGTAGAGGATGAGTTTAGACTTCTGTTCCTGGTCAGCAGTTTCATCTGGAGATCCGTCTGTCAGCGTTGAGCTTCTTTCTCCCAGAACTCCATTCAGGACCTCCATGTTTTGAGGAGAGTTGCTCTCTGCGTCACCTTCGACCACTCGGATCTCTGCCCGGCCTCCTCTCTCTCTGTCTCGGATGTCTTTGGCCAACATCATGCCCTGAGGAGCAGAGGTACAACACAGATAAACCACAACATCAAGAAATCTCAGACTTCCACTACCAGTTATCAAAGAAATTATAAAGTCTGTTTTAAAAATGAAAGGAGATGTCATGTTATAGTTGAAACACTTATCAGCTGTATGAGCGCAGTGCAGAGAGGAAGCCGTGAGCTCACGCTCACATGCACGGACATGCATAGACTTTGTCAACAAAGCTTCGACAACAACACACACAGAGGAACTTTATTCTCTGCTCAGGTAGATACTACTCTACTAAATCTTTGCAAAAGTTATTTGCTGAAACACGTATATTATGATAGGGCATGTGACCTAACTAATGGATAAATCTGAACTAACTTGAAATGGACAAAATTATGTAAGCGCCTAGAATATGGATATCAGTGCCTGGAAAGCTTCAGTCCTCACTGCATTGCTGCTACGTAGTTTTGAACTGTGTGCAGTGGGATAATGAATCATTCATAGCATCAGACCTTCTTACAGGAAGAAGGAAATGAGTTTCGACTGAACACTCCCACAGCTTTCCATAGAGGTTTAACGATGATAGTTAGATCTGGTGAGCCATGGAAAGCAGTCTTGTTTCGGAGTCTACGCCTCAAACGTAAATCTCACATTCAGATAAAATGCTGCACATAGAGCTGAAAGAGGAGGTAAATGTGCCTTCCATGTCACTTTTCGATTCACATGATCATAAAACATCTATATATAGGAACATTTAGATAGTAAAATAGGTAAAGAGTACACTCAGAAATACAGTATATTTTAATACAGTAAATGTATTCAATGGTAAGCATATTGTATGTCATCTCACTGCTTATTGAACATGAAGAATCTAAGTGAAATAATGTGGAGTAAATGCTTATGTTTTTTTGTTTTTCACAAAAATCTTACTTTAAGCTTTTCCTGTTTGTTACACTTGGGTCCGTTCCACTGAACGATGGTCTTCCCAATGTCCAACAAAAACACATCTCCAAGGTTGAAGCTCATCCAGCTCATCTCCACCTGAAACAATTCAAAACATAAAGCACTCTGTCTTGCTGACGTCCCAAAATGTCCCATAATGTTAAATAACCGCTGTAAAGTGTGGCACACCTCGTTTGCGATCACTCTTTTCTTCCCTTTGACATGAAGCAGTCTCTTCACATCGTAGCAGTTGGTTTCCGTGTGCCTCATGCCTGATGCAACTCCACCTTTCTTACAGCTAAACAAGACAGGATGATGATTATTAGGGTTTATTTCACTGTCTTTAAAACGTTTGCCTTCTGAACATTATCACTCACATTACTCCTTGTTTGAAGTAGCCCCTAAAGGCATCAGACTCGTGGTTCTGTACCTCGCGGTGCTGGACCGGAGTGCAGCCCAAAAATTCATCGAGCTGTATGGTGTACACAGCAGCTGCACCCTGTTCATCCTGAGAGGACTGGGAGCCGATCCAGTAGTGGATATCATAACAGAGAGAGCTGCTCACCTTCTGGGTCTGTGGAGAGAGAAGAAGCAGAGCGTGTGGTGTGATGTGCAGATCAGGATGTTTGGTATCTGATATATTAAAAGACAAAAGCCTTTGCGTCATACAAAGTCTACAAACACAACAGTGGGCTTTACCTTTCAAACACGTAGACAAAAATAGTGACCGTCTCAGACTTACAGACAGAAGTACGTAGCAGTCGCCCTCATAAAAGTTTCCATAAGATTTCTCAGGCACTTGTGCCAGCTCCATTTTCTGTTGCACAGAGAGAGAGAGAGAGAGAGAGAGAGAGAGAGAGAGAGAGAGAGAGAGAGAAGAAAATGTACATTTCTTTTTCCCCCCACATTATCACTGCTGTTTTAGTCATTTACTCCAGGAGTAGCAGACTTTTCTTTTCTTTTCCCATGAAACCAAACCGTTGCGTCGTACTGTAAAATTAAAGTACCTCAATTCTCCAGATTATAATCCCAGGGTTGTGAGTCACTGCTCTAAATGTGTACTCCATGTTGCTCGGATGCACTCGGTTTCAGTGGCTCGTGTGCACTGTTGTTGCTTTGTTTTCTATTTCTAGAAGAGGAGATCATTATCAAATCACGGTTTTTTTGGTACATTCAATACAATTTCCTTCAGTACAGACCTACAACAACACACATTTTGACATTATTTTAAAAGGTTTGCCTCTTTAGTCTCTTTTCTCTTGATACAGTTCACAACATAAGAAACCTGTAGCGAGCCAACATTAACAAATCTCATAATATATATTATCCAACAGAACATACCTGGTATTCTTGTCCTCTTGAAGACTTCCCTGTCATCTGATAACAAAAGGTCTTCAATCCTCTTATCCTCCCTGCACCTAAAGCATTTGCCTGTGTTTGCATGTTTCAGGACCTCTCACAGTGTTCCACCGAATCACTGAGGAAAACACACAATCCTGTAGGCAAATGTGTTGAAAAGAAGGATTGACTCATATTCAAATGCACAAACACACACAGTAATTACCGCCATTTTGTCAACATGCCCTGTGCCACCAGATTCACACCATAAATGGATGTATGCCTGCAGCTGTGGGTTGAAATACTCTCTATAAATAATAGCGTTGTGTTTCTTGGCTTTCACGAGAATGGTATGACACATGCATTATTATAGCTCCTGATACGCATAAAGATCACAATAATGATATGTTTATATTAATATTAGTAGCAATATTAACTTTATTTTTAGTAGTATTATATACCTTATATATCTGCTGTGCATGCTATGAATATGATAAGGATGATGTGAACTTCTACACATACACACTGAAGCGGATGAGGTCCGGCCTTGTTGTTGTTCACCCTATCACACACCTGTGCTAGGTGGGTTTGTCTGGTGACATAGGAGACAAGGCAATAGTGAGCACAAAGGTGTGGCCCCGTCCAGAGTTACTCTCCACCTGAAAGGCTCTGAACACTGCTCCCAAATGATCTGCAGTGAGCTCACATTAAGACATTTTGATCGAATAAAGAATTAATACTAAATTACATACATTTAGTTTTTTTAGTGTCTAACAATGCAGCATAATCTTGTCTTTAGTCCATTCTATTTTAACATAGTTATCCCTCATTTTATTTTCTTTGTGTGTGTTGAATTTATGAGCCTCTGTGTTGCATGTCTTGTTAGTACTTAACAATGAATGATGATACTATATATGTGAATATCCTCACTCTATTCATTGTTTGTGCACGTATTGTAAAGCGTCAATATTGTATAACCTTGTATATTTCATCTTATTTCTATTTTTAGGTTTGTTTTGTAACATCTGCTTCTCGGGACTACAGATGAAAAATAGCCTCTTGGCTAACTCTGGCGCATTTACAGAAATGTTTTTATTAATATGCACTGTCCTCTTATTAGATAAACCATTAGGAGAAGGAAACCTTTACACATCTCAAAGTCTGCAGAAGGAGCTGTGTGACATCTGATAAATTGACTCAAGTGATGTCACCAGAGTCAGCATCAGTTGAGTCTGATAACAAGTTTGAAAAATAAAACAATCTGGAGGTGTGGGGTTAGAAAGAAGTGAGCTGACCTGACCTCTGGAGATCACTCCTCATCTGTGCATGAGGTCGGCGGCTCAAGGCTACGTTAGCCGCTACTAGCAAAACAACACACTAATCTCAGGTTGAACTGTTTCATTGTGGGTAATAGAATATATGGACCATGTGGAATAAAAAAAAGATGATTCTGCTGCTGCATTCATTTGGACCTTTTCCCTTTTCAAAATGACCACCATGAGTCCAACAGTGTTATAGAATAACAAAGCTAAATCTATGGAATACTGATAAAGGAAATAGAGCCTGGACGCCAGTATTGAAGCTCCAAGCTTCCCCAACACAAGGACATCAATGAAACTACGATCATGGGGAGAGAAACATGTGTCAGGATTTATGAGGTGAATGCATTGACTACTTCTCAAGACATTTATTCTCACCACTTGACAAACATTATGAGTCTCTTTTCACTATTTTCTTTAAACAACATAATAGCTAATTCTCTGTCAGTTACTTCAATATAAAAAATGAGTTTTTAATGACAAATAACAAATGTGTGTCCAGTTATAATCAAACACATTCACTACCCAGAAACATTTTAACGTTACATACTAACATTACCAACTTTTAACTACGTCAATAATAATAATAATAACCAGCTTGTCCTGTTTTTAATCATATATCTTCAGGTTGTTATAGCAACTTTTGGCCTGTATATAATCACAAAATAAATAATAAAAAGACATATTCAAATAAGTCCCTGCTTATACAAACAAACCCTAAGCAATGATGGAATAAAGTGTGATAAACTAGAGTCATAAACGTGCCTCGCACTACCATGAATGAGCATATTGTAAATAATGACCCAAAACAATAAACCTTCAGTTGTAGCAGCATCAAACAGCACCATCATGAGTCATTTGTGTGTATGAAGCACAGATGGCCTGAGAGCCACGGGCAGATTTATAAATGAGTAACAACGCTGCACCCTTGTTGGTAGGAGGGATTTTAATACGTTGTCATTGGAGCTCTTCAGCGGTGAGGGCATCCATATTTGTTGCTTTATTTTAAGTTAAACCATTCACTTCTTAGGGGCATTGCAACAATGGATTTTTAATAAACTCTCTCTGCATGGCTGGTCTGATGTTTACATATAATCTCTGTTGTTGTATATTCTATCTCGTTGTATATATTGTGTGTTTTGTACATTCAATGTGCTGCTTATTGTTCCTTGACTGTCTCTACGTTATAGATACTGTACTGTGACCTGGCGAACATCAGCAGGGTCTTCAGCTTGATTAAGCTCACCTGGGCCTTTCAAGCTCAAAGCTTTGGGCACTCTCTCCCTTGCAATAGCTGCCATTCACCCTGCATCGGTGCCTTTTGTTGGTCACTTTTGATAAATTGTGTTGTTTGATTGGGCCAAAGGACCGTCTGGAGGGAGACTTTCAACCATGGTGCAGAAAAAGAGAAAATGCAAAACTATGGCATTGTAGTTTGTACGGAATGAAAATAATCCTGTTTTGATTTGCAAAATTGATTCACCACTTCAGATTCACATGCATGGTGCAATTTACATACAATCATACAAGAGAACATGAATGAAAGACTGACTGCACTAGTTAATGCAAAGATATCTAAAAAGGTTTGTCTTCCACAAATGTGTTTCTACCAGATATTATGTAATGTTGTTCATAACAGCAAGAATTAAATGAATCACAAACCTGTCTGACTTTAAAGGACATGAAGGTAGTAATAATAGCATCAACACAGTCTTAGTTTCAGAGCTAACTAGTAATGAAGCCAGCTGTGTTGAAAAAGAGGTGTTGCAGTGATGGCATTACTGACTTTAGCAGCAAGGTGGTCTCATAATTACGGGTGAGACCAGAGACACTATGTCCTATTTCCCCAGTAATTCACCACTCGCCAAACTAACTACTGTTTTTGTGAAGCTACAGATATTTAATATTACAACTGTTCCTGTAGGCAGAGACAGCTGGAAAACACTGCAGCCACGTGACACAAAAATGCTTCATCAATATATTAAACTTTTTGATACAACCTCTAGTTATTCAATGATCGATTGTATCAAATGTGTTCTGTGTGAGCGTTACTACAGAATGTAATTTATTTGCCAGATGTGACCTCACTGACTTGTGTCTCTTGTGACTTGTGTCTGGCTAGTGGCAACCAACCTCCCTTTTGAGGATTAATGTTATTTTATCAACTCAAAATCTAAAATAATCTAAACCTCTGGATCTGTTTGCATCAATGTTTCATGTCCTGTCAAAATGAAGCACATTATATGTCTACTTTCACCATTCAGAATAAAGTTGCCTGTTTGGATTAGAGCTCAAGACAACATGTAAGAAACTCATCTGTTAGAATAGTTCATATTGTGATACGCAGAACAGGTCATTATTGCATTGTCAGAGAGTTTATTCCAATCTCTAGTCGATGTTCTTCCCCTTAGAACAGGAGTACAGTGCCTCACTGAGTCCTGACTGCCTCTCACATTACGCTTCCTCTTCCTACGTAACGTGTAACCTGTGCCACATTATTGTCATGTGTTCTGAGTAAAAGACAAACTCCCTCCTAAAAGCCACACATTAAACATCAGATTGTATATTATATATATTTTGAGTGTTGTTTTTTTAGTAGTTTGGTAATCAGGTAAAAACTGACGTAAAAATAAAAACCAGTGTCTTGTCTCTGTTGGCGACTGTGTGCCTCCATCTTCACCAGATGTATTTGGCTCCTCCCAGACAGCTTACTAAAACATTCCAGCCCACCTCTGGGGATCCGCTGCCTCCTCACACTCTCACTCAACTCAAGGAGCTAAGGAGACTGAGCTGACACAAAATGAGAGGACTTGTTGTCTTGGTAACTTTGGTCTGCGTTGCCACCGCCCAGCACCAAGCACTGATTGACTACTTGGAGCGAAGGCTGCTCGCTATTGAGGTAAGACTCCTTTTACCTCCCTGCCGCCGAGCCCTGCGCTCCAGAGTCCCTCAGAGGGGAAACTTCCAGGGACAGGGCAATGGCAATGGCAATGGAATGCAGATGTGGGCAAATCCTGGGGAAAAAGCTGGAAAATACAGCTCTCTGAAATGTATAGGGAGTATGAGCTTCTTGTCTGGGTTCAGAGACTTAGAAATAAACTCAATTTAAAAGTTAAATTAGTCCAGATTTGCATATAATACAAATAAATAAATGTCAATCCATAAAACAAATGCAGTTTTCTTAAAGCTACATAATGGAAAAAAATATATAAAAGCTGGTTTGTTTAGAAGGGTTCTGCCCTAGTGACATTCATCATGACGATGAAATAAAAGTAATTATAACACTTATTTTGTGATGGATACAAATATCTCTCAGTTTCAAATATGCCTCAAGGACCCACTAATAGCTCCCCATGGGGATATTGTCATTTAGTTATTCTGTTCTTATATTGTAATTTTGTTAATGTGAAAAGATTAAATATGAGCAGGTTAAAGTAATTATAACATACTTCATCAGAAGTATTTTCCCTCTATTATATTTTGTAAACAGAACTCTCTCCAAATATTATTCATCCACAGCCCTCAGTTTCTGTTTTGTTCTGTGCAAACCTGTCGAGAAACCTCACTTTTCATTTTCCTCCTCCACAGCGAGGTCAAAGGTCAGGGTCTGCTACAAAGTGTGCTGGTAGGATTTAGTGTTTTGCTAAAAAGAAATGTGAGCAGGGTGGAAACTTGCCACGTGAGGGCTGAACCTGGCTGTTTGAAAGATGAGTGTCCTACTTATTATGTCCTCCTGTCCCGGTCTATTTACTGAGCCTGGAAATAACATAAAATTATAGCCTCCTCAAAGCTTTCTAGAAGTACAGTCACAGTTCCTGTAAAACAGACGTCATGAACTGCTCATATTACACATGACAATACTAAAGTACAAACAGGTGAGAACTTGTGGAAAAAATTCAGACACAACTAATCTTTGTCTCCTTCTTTTAAATCAGGACCGGATCTCTCTGTGGCATGAGCAGACCGCCCGCTACGCCTCCGAGCTGCGGGCTCTGAAGCAACAGATGGTTTCCCAGTTGGAGACCCTCGATAAAGAGAAAGAGACATTGAGGACGAATCTGGACGGCGTGGGGGCGAGGGTGGATCGGGTTGAGCGTGAGCTGGACTACCTGGAGACGCAGAACGGAGCTCAGCCGTGTGTGGACGTGGACGACAAGCTGATCGATCAGCAGGTGACGCTGGTGAAGGAGAAGCAGAAGGCCAAGTATTCAAAACTATCAGGTGAGATATGATGTGCTTGATGAACTGCACTATCAGAATAAACACTGTATTGTATTGAGGATGAACCTGGACATACTTAGTCCTAACCTAACCTAATCTGACCAATAACTAAAACCCAACATACTCAATCTACAATCATTTGAAATGGAGAAAAAGCAAGTAATGTAGGCATCAAATCGATCATTTTAACTACATACCAGTTATATAGTATTGATAGATCACTTATCAGCTACTTAAAGTGTATTAATTGGTGATAATATTCCACACAAACACTTCACTGACAAGAAATAACGTATTCCCTAAAATGTTGAGCTATGCCATTAACGACAGTCATGATCTAATTAAATGATAGTCAAATATAAACATATATATCAACATGTCTGCTAGGAGTCACCTGTCATGTAAAGCTTGCTCTCCTATTCAGACTGCAGCGACATGATCTCCAGCGTAAAAGCCATGAAGATCTTAAAGCGAGTCGGGGGGCCAAAGGGCATGTGGACCAAAGACGCCAGCAGAGGCTCTGGGAAGGTCTACATTTTTAACGGGACAGATGAGGACACCATCCATGAGTTCGCCTCTGTGCAAGACTTCTCCCGCTCGCCGGGCATGACTCTGTCCAAGAACCTAAAGCTACCGTCTGCCTGGAGTGGAACCGGACACGTGGTCTTCAACAATTACGCATATTATATAACTCAGGCTGAAGAGATAATGATGATTAAATTTGACATGAAGAACAGCTCTGTGACAGACAGCGCAGTGTTCCCGGTGCAGGACCACGTCCCCGTGTACGGCCTGACCCCAGAGACAGTGATGGACCTGGCTGTGGACGAGGAAGGCCTGTGGGCCATTTATGCCACGCGGCAGAACGAGAGGTACATCTCTCTGGCGAAGATGGACGCCACCTCGCTGGACATCGAGCAAATGTGGGACACAAACTGTCCGAGGGAGAACGCGGAGGCGGCTTTTGTCATCTGTGGCACTTTGTATGTCGTGTACAACACCAAGCAGCCCGGTCGCTCACGTGTCCAGTGTGTGTTTGACGTCAATGGTATGGTGACCAACGAAGACGCGCCACTGATTTACTTCCCAAAGCGTTACGGAGCGCACTCCAGTCTGAAGTACAACCCGCAGGAGCAGCTTCTCTACGCCTGGGACGATGGCTATCAGATCCTCTACAAGCTTATCATGAAAAAGAAACTAGAGATTTAAACTAAATAAAACAATCCTCCCACAACTACACAAACCAAACCCAACCCCGTATAAGTACCATACCAGTGTTTTTTATACAAGTTTTGGCTCCTTAACCACAAAACTGATGAACATTTGAAATGTATGCTGTAGGATTTAAGGTTTTTGAATGTGCCCTGGGTATAAAAATCAATCTTGAAATTTACTGTAACTCTAACTGTTTTATTTTTTTTTCTATTTTAGTTATTGTGACGTGACAGTTAAAGTCCAGACTGATTAAGTCTCTACAGATCTTTCTTTTATTTTTTTAAATGTGAACTTTGACGTTTTAAGATAGTGCCAAGAGTCTGCAACTTGATTTTCATACCAAATGGAAATAAATGGACAACAACAAAGGCTAGACAAATAAAGTCAATACAGTTAAAAGTCCAAACACTTGGTCAGAATTGACGTGAAGTATTCCTGATTTGTAGGGAATCAGCCAAACATGCAATATCACTGGCATGGGCTTTAAGTCTGAAACTCCAAAAGACTGAAAATGTTCAAAAGTGCTGGATTGTAGAACTGTATCTGTATACTTTCACACTTTCAGATGTGAATGTTTGACATATTTCTTCTCTTTGAAAGGTATCGTGTGATTTCAGTTTGTCATCTCTGCAAAACACTTATTTCTAATCAGAATGCAATTTACCGGACTGCTCACTTTAATATAACTGTCACAATCTATCTTTTTCTATTTTACATGACATTTTGCTATAGAATAAGTTTTATCTTATCTATCTTTATCTTGGTAGCCTTGCTGGATGCATATATATACTGTGTCTACACAGTATATATATTTTAATATTATACAAGAGGAAACCCGAGATCAGAAGATAGCAATACAAATAAACATTTAGTTTAGTTATGTCTCAAATTTCATTTTGGAGCATTATTTATCCATCAGTCTTTAAATATTTCTGATACAGATTGTTACCAATTGAAATCACCAAAAAGAGCACCACTATTTCAACTATACATCTTATATAATTAAATCAATTTATACATATAACATATTGATTTCCTAATGTTTGCTTATAATATAAAAATGTTCCCATTCTCATTTATCCTTTCTGGCTTTAATTATTGTTCATTTTGAAAATAAAAGGCAGACTAAACCTGTCAATGCAAGAAGTCTGTCATCTCCTATCTCATATTAAAGCCACTATTTGTAAGATTTGTTAGACTTTGGCACTCCCAGTGGTAGCATAAAAAAAGACACTGTGGTAGAAAGCAATACATTTTTGATTTTCTGTTACTGTACATCTGTTCTTGATTTAAACTTAGTTTCCTGAAGCTGACCTGCATGGTATGACATGACGTCTAAATATGGCGTGACTAATAAAAACGTATTTAGTTGGAAGTCTGTTGGTTCTATTTCATTGGAGCTCCTAATTAGTGGTTTGGAGTTTTGTGCAGCTTTTTCCAGGGTAATTCATTTGCTTAGATAGTTTAAGAAATGCTGGCTATAGAGCAGAAAGAGCAAATTTCAAACCCGGAGATTAGTGTTTTTAAATATCTAACAGTTTGCCTTGCCAAGAACAATAAACATTACACTTATAACACCGATGGTAAAATTCCCAAAAGGACTGCGGCTTTAGCGGCTGCTAATGCACGAAAAAAATAAAAGAGAAAAAGAAAGTGTAAATCTCAAAGCACTTGTGAAGGGTGAAATGCAGCCCAGCTGCACCTCCAAGGTTATAACTTTTCAGTTGCTGTTTGCACAAATTTAAATGAGATAACATACATACATTTGGTTGCCTGATATCAGACTAATTTCAGTGGGCTGCAGGCAACACATTTGGCCCAAACATGTGCCCCTTTGAGCCTCATTGCAATCAGCGACTAATCGGCACACGCAGTTACAGTGAAATGATTAGTCTTCAGAGGGTTGGTGGTAACTGTGTGCATTGTGTCACGCTCAGACTTTTCAGTAACCAAGAGCTCGTTATACTCCGCTCAAACTCATGTATTTAGGGTTACAGTGGAGTCACAAAAAATTTTCACTTAAGAAAAGAAGAAATAGAGTAAACAACCCTAAACTTCGATGTGTTTCTTTGCATAATTTGACTGAGAATTTAGACTGTTGTTACATCATTATTATTGGGTCGTCTCGGCTGCAAAACAATGACAGCTGAATGGGTTAACAGAAGCATTCCTCATTAATGTGACGAGGAGCCAACTGTAGAGCTGGGTATGTGGATTTGTGCAGCCAAAGATAAGTGATGTGTAGCAGGAATTTGATGTAATAATGCGAGACAGCATTGGACTCTGGTATTTGAGTCTGAAAAACTACTTGGAATATGTGTTTCCTTTGGCAACAGAACAGAAAAAAACATCACTGACACTCTGCAGCCCCTTCAAACGGACCACCTGAAGAGCAGAATCATCCTCACACAAATAAACAGTTGTTTAGACAAGTTTATTTTTTTTGCAAACTGTAAATAAACAATATCCATAAAAAAGGTTCATTACATTTGAATAAAATCTAGAGTAAGAAAGATGCAACCGCATATTGAATTCTGTAAAATCTGAATTTCAACAGGGAACGTTTGTATATCACAACTGTACAAAGCTGAGAACTTCAGTTTGGTGAGAAATCCTGCCAGCAAACCTCAACGACCGAGAAACATTGTTGTGTGTTAAACAACCAAAAGGTGCCGTTATGAAATCCCTTCCAGATACTTGAGACCCAAAAGGTAATGACTTTAACTCCAAGAAAATCAACCTAAAAGAACACGATTGTCGTCTCGTGTTCTTCTAGCACAAACTGTTGTGTGACGACCGCCACTCACTTCTTTCATTCAGCCACTGCTCAGTCTTACAAAGCATGACATTTGTTATTTGCACTATCCCACAAACTTATTCAATCATATTTAATTCTAACTACTTAACTATTTAAATTTGGACATCTTAAAGCCAACATATTTATACTGGGAAACACAATAGACCACTAGATTGAGTCTACCTGCACTTTAACTCGGTCAGAGGAGCCTCCCAATCACACATTTGACATTTACATCAAAAATGGCAGTTGCACAGATATATATGCAAAAAGATTGATGTTGAAAATGACAGCTGAACGTTCATAACTATGATAACATCACTGCTGAAAAACAGACAAAATCTCGGGACGTCTTTCGGCTGGAAAGCTGGTTTTAGGTATTAACAAATATCCATTTAAGGATCCAACATGTCCTGTAGTGTCCACTTTTTCTGTCCATTCCAGTCGTGGCGAGGAGGTCCTTATTGCTTCGACATTAATGGCATTAAAATAAACGGATGTTTTGCTTGACTCAGAGTCTCAGATGAGGAATGGGCATGGTGACGTCGCGGAAGTATCTGTGTACGAGGGCGTTTTTGGCAGATAACCTTTTGTTTGGGTCGTAACTCAGCATTTCCTGCAAAGACAAAAAAACAGAAATATAGTCAAAAAACTATAATAAATATAATCAATTTACTATTATATATGATTATCAATTATTGAAAGTGATGTTGACTTTCTATTGATGGACTAATCAATTAATCAACTAATTGCAGCAGTTCTACAACATCGGTTTAATATCCTTAAATTCTCTCGTGGAAATAGTTTTAATCTTGTTTGTTTACAATGTGATTTCATATCCTTGATTGGACCACTCACAAAATAAAAAATAAAACATTGCATACTTCTGTCACAGCTTGTAATCTGGACAGTCATCAAAATAAACCGACAGACAGACTATCCACTGAAGTGCAGTATTTCATGCTCCTTGACCCTTTTCACCAACATATATCTCATCGTCATCTTTTGATCTTTCTGGCTAACACACAAACAAACACACACACACACACACACACACACACACACACACACACACACACACACACACACACACACACACACAAACAAACAAACAAACACACAAGACCAACTTGCTTTGCAGAGGCCATTAATGCTAATTCAATCTATGAATTATTGACAAATGTTCTCACTCCAAGCAGTTCTCTTCCATCCTCGTCGAGAATCGGCACCACTTTGGATAAATCCTGCCGGGCCCACTTGGGGAAAGATGGTTTGTAGTCGGGCATCGATGTGACTCCGGGCCAGACGGTCTCGTCAGGTGTCCCCAAGGTTCGGAAGATTCGGAATAACTGATCGATCTCCGAGTCACCGGGGAATAAGGCCCTCTTGGTGAGCTGTACAACAGGGGACAATGAGGAAAGTCTGTTGGTTAGAGGTTACGTTTGATCCATGTGCAGGCTTCATTCATTCACAGATAAGCTTATTGTAAAATATTAAACCAAATTACCATTTCAGCAAAGATGCAGCCCAGACTCCAGATGTCAACAGCTGTGGAGTAGTATTTACAGCCCAGGAGGATTTCTGGAGCTCTGTACCAAAGTGTTACCACCTGAAAAATATCACAGACAGATCAAAGACAAAGCGTGTATTTAGGAAAACGCCATTTCTCAGGAAGAAATTAAACCAAATTAACAACAACGCGACACAGCATTGGAAATAAAAAAACGATAAGCGTGAGTATTGTGAGATGGTTTTTTTCTGTTGATTATATCAGAATACTAAATTCACTTAGAGGAAGCATGATGGAGTGCATTTTGCGGTATGTAATGAATATGCACTTTAGACTGTGCCTGTTGGGTGTGGCTAGCTGTACACGTTACCTCATGTGTGTAAGTGCGGACAGGCACCCCGAAGGCTCTAGCAAGGCCGAAGTCAGCAAGCTTGATCTCCCCCTGGGCATTGATGAGGAGGTTCTGGGGCTTCAGGTCTCGATGAAGAACCCTGTGAGAGTGGCAGAAGGCCAGGCCTTGCAGCAGCTGGAAAAGATAACTCTACACACAAAACATATATACACCCAGGTCAGTCAACTCATAAATCCAGAGACTTGTTACTCTTCATTTCTTGAAGAAAGCGAGAAAGGTCTGTTTGGCAAAACCAGCTGACATTTACCTTAACGAGCGGCAGGGGGATACCAGCGACTGCGAAGGAATCCATGAACTTCTTCAGATCCTGATGCAGGAACTCAAAAACAAGGTAGAGCTTGTTCTCGGTGTGGATGACATCACGCAATCTGAAACACGTTTACAGGCAGGTTGGCTTAAAAACTGACAAAACCAAGTAATGGGAGAATCTTGCGAGCAGGATTTAGCTAAACGCTGCAACGTCGGGGACTTACTTGACAATATTTGGGTGACTGAGTTCTTTGAGAAGGGAAATCTCTCGGATGGCAGTGCTGGGAACGCCCTCCGTTTCCCTGAAGGAAAAACATGGTAAACGAACCGTTTATGTTACAGAAGCTCATTCACTCGTTTACATTAATGTTATTTACTGCAGCTTGTTTTTTTTCACAATACATTTGCTGGTTTCAATATGTATAAAAAAAAAAAATTGTATTCTATATTTAGTGTTTCTTCATGGGGCAAACCGTTAAAGCAACTTGAGACTAAATAACTTTGATGTCCGTTGGGGAGAGATGACGAGAGCTGTACAATCTCGCTCTTATACTGGCACTGCATACAGTCCTGTAAATATATCACGGCCAGCTAACAGATCAGCCGACCAAAGATAAGCACAGGAAACACAACACTGGACAAAGTGAGTCACTAATGCCACAGCATGGGGGGAAATGAATTATAAAAAAAATTTAAAAAAAGATCCACATTTAAATATGCACTTAGTATATATTGTTTCAAAGGTTTTACCTTTTGGGCTCGTGACACTGTCACCAATTATAATGAAGCGATGACTACTTGTGACCCCTAAATACATATTAATGGCTCAGTGTGGACATAAGTTATGATCTGGTCAACCCAAAAGTATTTGTGTTTTCCCACAGGACCCTACACGATTACATTGATCTCATCTCCTTAATCAAAGTTAAATGGCTGCAGTAAAATGTGTAGAAGTATACAGACAGTATATTGAACTGACAGTTGAATAGCTGGTGGTTGAGAAACATTAAACAACGCTAGTTGTATGTGTAACACACCCTGATGGGAGAGCAACACAGAGTAATCCCTTTGTACACTGTCAAAGCAGCAGGCGCTAGCTGGGCCTCCCACGGTGCAGGTGATCAACCAACAGACTGAACTGAACTTACGTGTCCAGGCGGATCTTCTTGAGCGCAACAGTTTCTCCGGTGACTTTGTTCTTGGCCTTGTAAACCACTCCATACGTCCCTTCTCCGATCTTCTCCACCTTCTGAAACGTATCCATGTCTCAAACCAACAGCACGGGAGGTCTGGTGGCCGTGCAGCTCGCGAGCAGGACTCCCCTCTTTGTGTGCGAGCTAACAACTGCTCGGTGGCTACAGAGACGAGCGTTGACGAGCAGCGCGGGGACCGACATATAATGAACCGCTCCTCCGGGTTCAAACGGTCCGGACACAGCACGGCCGGTTGCCAGCGGGGTCGTCAAACAAGGATGCCTCTTGTTTCAGATCAGAGCGAAAGGCTGGATGACGGGGTCGTTTATTGTCTCTGATAATAATAATATCCGTAAGTGTGTGAATTAGCGGCTGCTCCTCCCTGGGAAACACTGAACCAACGCAGGAGCGTTTCCCGCGTTACTTCGGTAGCGTTCGTTTTCGTGTCCGAGACACACCGACTAACGGTTCCGGGTGGGATTTCAGAGTTGTTCGTTTTAACTCCTCAAAGCTCGTCTTCCTTAGGAATCGTCGTGAGGCACACTGGTGCCAACAAATGAGTACAATCCTGTCATTGCTTTAAAAACAAAAGTTGAGGCAGTTGAGTTAAAATGCTTGGTTGTGTGGTCCAGATATGTTTTACCGGGAGAGGCTCACACTGCTAACAAACAAACCTCACAGGACGCGACGATGACGTTTTACGTAATCAACGCCGGAAACGGAAGTGGAAGCAAAGAAAAGTATAAACTTATTTTGCTATACTACAAATAAAAAAGGTACATCAAATTAAAGAACATAAAAATACAATAAAATAGCAACATAATATGTATAAATATAAATATATATATATATATATATATATATATATATATATATATATATATATATATATATATATAAATATATATATTATGTTGCTATTTTATTGCATTTTTTAGTTCTTTAATTTGATGTACCTTTTGTATTATATTGTATGATATATATATATAAATATATACAGTATAGAATATATCAATATAAATATATATATATATATATATATATATTTAAATATATACAGTATAGAATATATCAATATATATCAATATATATATATATATATATATATATATATATATATATATATATATATATATATATATATATATTAAAGGGATTATTCAGCTTCATACCTAATTTAGTCACATATTTGGATGTAGCCAAGTTGTATTACAAAATATTAGACAAGCGGTGTTATATATTTTTGCACCTAAACCATGTGTGCTGGTGTGCTGCTGAAAGTCAATTAATCTACTATATGGCCACATGTTCATAGTGTTGAAGAAATGAAGGGGAAGAAATACCATTTCTCCCTCTACTGGCAGTAGTGTAGCTGTGCACCCCCTCACTGAGATTCGATCATGCGCCTCTCTCTGTACAAGCTATACAAAATAGTCAGAGACCTTTTTTCACAGCAGACATTTGACTTGTTATTACAGGAAAAGCTCTGGAGAAACCCATAACATTCAAGATGTCTCCACTCCATCTATCATTACAACATGTTGCAGCAATTCACTGTTTTTTAAATGATCCTTGTGAGGAAGGCCTTTTCCACTTTGGTTGCACTGGCACATGTTTCACTCCCATCATGCGCACTGGCTTTGTGTGCCTTCAAGGGACTGATTAACCAGTTACGGGACCATGGAGCTGCTGGGACCACTATGAAACCCTTTTTGGCAACGTCCATCATAGGTTCCCAGTCAGAATCAAGGTGACATGTCTGTAGGAAAATTGCAGGTATAAATAATGAAATAGAGCCTCCAGTTTCAGGATGGTATTGTGAATGCTGGCCGGCTCATTGTCACACTGGCATGACTTATAGCCTTCAATAATGCTATTGGTAGCACCTGTGCATTAAGGCAAGTCCAAGTGTGTGTTCTGAAAAAGACAAAGAAGTGGTCATGAGGCATTGGATGTCATCTGTTACTGCATGAAGAAACAGCCTCTGTTTGAGGCGCTCTTACCAGCACTGCACATGATCAAAGCCCAGAGGCTTGACGTGCATCCACCCAGCAGTTACGTGAAGTGACGACTATTTCTGTTATGTACAAGTCATGTATTCTTTGACTGAAAGTTTTGCTTTGTGTTTGCAGAAGAATGTTGGTGTTTGTGCCAGTGAGGAAATCAAATGACCAACAAAAAGAAGGATGTAGGATCACTGACAAAAATTAGGGGAAGTGTGTTTAAGCCTTGTGAATGCACCGAATGACTGCTACACTCGTTGTATTCGTTAACTAATTATCCTGTCTGGTCTGATCTTGTTCTTGCATTTCACAAACCAGATGGCCTTATTGATATGGCTTGTTGCCAATAATACAACACAACCCCACTGTCTGTGAGTTATGGTTTAAAAAGCAAAGGTTTGTCAGTGTGTGTGACTGCAGGTGGAGGACGGGCTCTGTGTTTGTATATTTTTTAGACATCCAAGTTTAACTAGTCCTGATGTTAAATGTATGCCCCTCCTTTAAATGAATTATTTTGATTATTCTCTTATCTTATAACGGCAAATCATTTCATTTTGGCTCGCTGTGAAGAAAACTACTGAAAGACTGAAATCTTATATAACCAGGATGTGAAACACATTGTTTAATACTTTAATGAATATTTATAGAAAGCCGTATTAAAATTGCCAGATTTGTTATTATTTCCGATAATATATAATTCTGACTTCCCCAGTCTGAAATACAACTCTGTTAATTCTAGGAATTCCCCGAACCTAAGAAACAATTTCACCAAAATACAATGGAGACTAATGAGGAAAGAAGCTAACGGTCGAATATTTGTGGTATGTTAAGTCAGTTGCTCTTTGGAAAGGATTTATTTCCCCCTGAACTCTGCTGTTAGCACATGAGGGGTCACATGTAGTGCAGCCTGAGCAGGCATGAGATAAGCACCCACTGCCCACAATGTCTCTGTCTTGAGAATAAAGATGTTTATTTGTTACATATATGCCCCATTTCTCAGTGAACTGTAGTTACATAATACTATATTATCTATTTAATTTCCTTACATTCTTAAAATTAACACACATATGTAGTTACAGCGATGAAACAAGTCCAAAGGCAAATAAAAAGGAAACCTAAGAAAAGTAACAAATAAATAAAGTGTAATTACATAATAGCTATACTAAAGCCCATCGACTTTTTAACATTATTTGTATTACTTTATGTTCTCTTATAAACTTCAAGAACATATGTTATTTTTCTTTGGATTCATTTTTTTAAATCCTTGCACAACATCTGGATATTAACTTACTGTATGTATAGTATTACAGATCCTGACCAACAATGGTCGAGCCAGCCTCTTTCAAAGCAACTGTTTTCACATTGTGCTATACTGTGCAATTTAAAACATTTTACAACATCACTCTGCTTTATTACTATTAGTATTTCAACGGTGATTGCAGGCTGTAAATGCCCATTTTCCAGCTTTGCAGAACATGAACCGAGGCAATCAAATCAATAATTAGTTGTGATGTATCAATGATATCTTATTTCTGGATTCATTTATGTAATTTTCCTCGTGTGACTTGAAGATTTTTAATTTGGCTAAATATGACTTATATTTGTAAGCAAGAGGAAAATAACAGACTTAAAACAAAACATTAGTATTCCAGAAGGTGACTTTTGTGATTTTGAGTTTTTTTAATCACTTCCATCAGCTAATTCCTCGTAATGTATTCTCATCCTCGTCTCAATGAAACGTTGGTTTATGGCCCACAAAGGGAGCATGGGTGTGTCTGCGTTATGCGAGCACAGAGTCTCAGCGCTGCAGCAGCCTGAGGTGGACAGCAGGATACGGAGGAATGGCTGAGCAAATAAAAGGATGCTATTGATTTGCTGCCCACACACTCCTCTTGTGACGCCCGTGCACACATAGTGCTCAGGTCATATGTCAAAAACAGGCATGACTCGAGCTCAGCTCACAGTTCTCACCACTCTGTCCTGAAGCAGGCATCACGTACACATTTCAATTTACACTGTGCAGAAAGCATCCATTAATCTTGCAATAATGCGCTCAGAAAATACTGTCTTCCTTGAGGTATATCTACCACTTTGTGTTCATTTGAATAATGTATGTGCTCTAAATATACCCTTTGGAGTTTTTTATTTATTAAGTCACTGTACAAGTTCATGAGCTTTATTGGCGAATATATGGCATTTATGACTAGAAATTGAAGTTTGGCTTAAAAGTGAGAAAAAAAAACAAGACACATTAAGGTGTGGCCTTAAAGGGTTAAGTAAAAACAGTTATAGCGCAAATGGGCTTGAACATTTAATACAAAATGTCAAAAACTGTAGGTAAACTTAACAATTGATTGTTCAAAAACCACCATTAGCTATCAAAACAGTACTCGTATCTGTTCTTACCAAGGGGGCGGTGCCAGATTGAGACTTCCAATGATGTCAGAGTGAGAAGAAACCTTCTTAAAGAGAGTGAGAGGACATTTTTTAAGTCTTTCTGTGAGTTGTGTTTGGGTTCAGGACTTCTGGGTGAGGATCTGGGTTGTGAGAGCGGAGACAGACGACCAAATACAGAATGAGGACTCTGGTGCTGCTGCTGGTGGTTTTGGCCTTTACATTTGCAACTGCGATAAGTGAGTACACTTTTTTCCAATCCTAAACCACTTGTTTCAGAGATTTTTTTGTGCATTTTTTTCAGTGCACCGACATTGACACAAAAGATCTAAAGAAACAGATAAAGTGCAATTGCCTAGTAGCACCATTCTTCTGTTATGTTTAAGCGATTTTAAATTATTGTTTTTTTGTTGTGTGTGAGATAACACCTTATACCAACACAGTTTAGCAACAGGGAAAGGGATTACTTGTAATTTTCTGTGACTAATCCAAACCAACACATTTCCCATCAATTACACACAAGTATTTCTTTGTTTGAACTACAAATTGGACCTCAAATTGACTGATCTGTCATTTCACGCTTATTTCATGGTAACACACTCTGTTAAAGAGAGTGAATATACAAAAACTTTTGCGTGCCGATTTTACGCTGTTTCTTATACCGATGCATTCATGACTTTATATAGCTCAATTATGTTTCAAGGTGTAAGATTCAGACTACTGTAACTTAAAATGGTCTTTTCATGACAAATGGACTTAAATCCATTTGTCATGTTTTTGTGAGGGTATTTCATGCAAAAAAAAATTCACATACACACACACACACAGATCACAAGCTCAGAAAAAAACCCAGTGAGCCAGTTGTCTGGGATCCCTCATTCCTCCCACTGGGATTACTGATGCTGCTGCTCAGCTGATAGTCACATGAAAGGGATTGAGGGGGATTGCAGGTCGTGTGACTCCCACCGCCAAGGACCCCGCCACTCCTCACCCCTCCTCACTAAAAACATGGACCTGCTCTCGTTTACATAAGATTCTCTATCATTGTGTTCAAAGCCTTCTTGATTATATTAGAGTTATAAAAAGTTGTGCCTCATTTAAAATGTATATCTTCTTTTTGATTGTGTAGGAGAATAGCATAAATTGCAAGATCAATAGCTTCTTTCCCTGAAATGTCTTTGTGATATTTCTTCCAGAGCCCAGAAGTCAGTTCACACGTTACCGCTCGTGGAACTCGCGGATGTATCCGGTGTGGAAAGATGGAGACTCACGATTCAGGAACTGCTGGTCTGGTGAGGCCAAATTTATTTATTTCTCAAAATGTTACAATATTCTATCTGCCAGTCAATCTTGAGATTTTCAATTCTTGCGTAATCTTTTTTCCAAGGTGGTGAAGTAACTTTTGATCTGAAAAATGACGCACCCACACTGACTGGAGCAAGAGCGACCTTCAATATTAATCTTAACTTCCCACCAAACCAGACGGCGCTCTCTGATGGGCAGGTGGTCTGGGCGCAGAACTGCACCATCAATGGTAAGAAAACATTTCCACTAATGCAGGTTTCCTTTTCATTCATGCTCAATCCACAAACCACATAGCAGATCATTTTCAATTTATTTATTATAGCCCAAAATCACAAATTACAAATTTGCCTCAGAGGGTTTTACTATCTGTACACATACGACATCCTCTGTCCCGGGACCTCACATCGGGACAGGACATTTTGTTTTGTTTTTAGACTTTCCGTATCAAGAAATAATATACAAATGATAATGAAAAAGAACAAATTAATTGGTAAATAACCAGTTAAACCACTGACAATAAAACATAGTTTTATTTCTGATAGGCCAAAAGACAATGAACTGTATTGCCTCGTATTGATATTGATATAATGTATATGTTCAGATGTATGTTTGACCTTTGACCGTTGACCTTTTCAGGACAACAGTACCGTGAGGGCGAGGCTGTGTATCCTGACCAGGAAACCCAGTCAACTGGAGTTTTCCCCGACGGTACACCGTTCACCAGGAGCCAGAACAAGAAACCCCACTACGTGTTTGTGTGGAAGGCATTTGGTAAAGATACTTAATTCTGTAATATTTCTTCTGTTAAAAGCCTAGACTGCTCCTTAGCTGTATTTAATACTGCAATAGGACATCCAAACCTTCTAAATGCAGCTATGACTACATTACATAAACATGTAAAATCTCCATAAAAAAAAGAGCAGCCCATAAAGAATACAGGGGAAGTTTTTCCTCCAGGCAGTGAAGCCCCAGGCCTTTTTTGTAAACCCCCTGTCCGTGATAATCTCTGATTATTAATAGTTGGCATCACCTTTTACATTTAAGACACACTTAAAAATACATCTTTAATTGTGCTATTAACTCAAGAATTATTTTTTTGCTTAATTATTCTGTGAATAATTAGTATTATCTGTAAGAAGTTTAATTAGCATAGTAGTCCTGTTTTTATTTTAGATGACTAAGTTTACTTATTTTGGTAAAAACGTAATGAAGTCTAACCCTGCATTTATTTAAAAGCAGTAAAAAATAAAAATAAAAAAAGTCAATTTGATTCGGTTTATATCTTCCATAAATAAATCTGTGTTTTTGTTCAACTTTAATCACCATCAGTTGCATTTTATGTACGATATGATGAAAGTGACACCTTGAGTGTCCCCAAAATGTGTGACTTAAATTAAATGTTGCTGTAATTACCAGACCACTCTAAATAATTATAATGTCGCTCTATTGCAGGTCGTTACTGGCAGGTGGCGGACGGACCGTCCTCCTCCCTCACTATCGGGACAGACAACCTCTCCCTGGGCTCCTACAACATGGAGGTTGTCATCTATCACTGCCGTGGCAAAGACAAGTTCATCCCTCTCGGCTATGCCTCCACAGTTTTCGCCATCACAGGTGACCGATCAAACAATTTCTAACCTAATTTGAGAAGAAAAAAAATGATATTGTTATTTCTTTACAACCCTACATATTTTACTCCGTCCTCAGACCAGATTCCCTTCACCCTATCCCTCGCCCAAGTCAATGATGTAAACCAGGACGACCAGAACTTCATCCAGAACCGAGCCATTGCTTTCAGCGTCAATCTCCATGATCCCAGCCAGTATCTCAACAGCGCCGACATCAGCTTCAGCTGGGACTTTGGTGACAGCACTGGCACTCTGATCTCCAGAGAACTCACCGTCACACACACATACCTCGCAGTCGGGACCTTCAAACCTCAGGTGGTTCTGATGGCAAGCATCCCCAACGGCTGCGGAAACCCCACTGCTGGTTAGCATTTAAACTAATTATTCCCCTTTTATATTTTAGACATACATGCTCTGCTATAAGAAGTCTGAACAAAGTTTTTCTCAGTTATTTTATTGAACTTTAATTTTTATTTCAGTCGTTCCTATTGATGCCTCTGCTGCTCCAGTAGTTGTGATAGCCTCCACACCGGCCGCTGTCCCAGCAGCACCAGCCGAGGGAGGAGATGCAATTGCTCTGGACGTTCCTGCTTCTGACGCCACTCCACTCGCGGTTTCTGAGCAGCCAGCTGATGCAGAGAATGGAGAAGCAGTTGTTGATACCGACACTGAGGCAGTAGAGGTTGCCTCATTAGCGCCTGCAGGAGTTGACGCGGCCGTTGTTACAGAGGAACAAGATCCTGCCGACACTGCTGCTGAAGCAGATGTTGCCGATGCAGCAGCAGGTGAGGTTGCCACTGCTACCCCGGTTGCAGTTGAAGAGCCAGCAGATGTTGATGCAGCTGTTGCAGATGCTGCTGTTGCCGATGCTGATGCAGCTGTTGCCGATGCTGATGCAGCTGTTGCCGATGCTGATGCTGCTGTTGCCGATGCTGATGCTGCTGCTGCAGATGCTGCTGTTGCAGATGCTGATGCTGCTGTTGCAGATGCTGATGCAGCTGCTGCAGATGCTGCTGTTGCAGATGCTGATGCTGCTGTTGCAGATGCTGCTGTTGCCGATGCTGATGCTGCTGTTGCAGATGCTGATGCAGCTGCTGCAGATGCTGCTGTTGTCGATGCTGATGCAGCTGTTGCAGATGCTGATGCTGATGCTGCTGTTGCAGATGCTGATACAGCTGCTGCAGATGCTGTTCCAGTTGCTGCAGATGCTGCTGCAGCGGTTACAGATGCAACTGAAGAAAATGCACCTGTTATTGATGCTGCTGCTTCAGTTGCACCTGTTGCAGAGGGAGATGAGGCTGCAGTTGAGGCCACTGTCACTGTCGCTCCTGCAGCAGAAGTAGTTGTCGAGCAGGAAGTAGCTGCTGATGCTGATGTTACTGCTGCTGAAGCAACGGCCGATGCTGCTGCTGCAGAGGTTGTCCAAGCTGAAACAGAAGCCCCTGCTGATAACATTGTGGCCCCTGCTGCCACTGAGGCCACAGCTGTAGAAGAGGCAGCACCAGCTGATGATACAGAGGTTGAAGTACAAGCAACTGAGAATGCAGTTGCAGCTACTGCGGCTCCTGCAGGTGATTATTTACAGTCAACTAAAATCAGTATACAATTATAATGTTTTTTAATGGCTCTTGTAACAAAAGTATTATGACAAAATGTCACTTGTTTTTCCATTACAACCAGCAGCCGTTGCAGCTGAGGGTGAAGTTCAAGCAGAGGTGGAGACAGATCCAGCACAGGTTGTCCTTGTTGTGGCTAAAAGACAAGCACCAGAGCTAACGGCTGACTGCATGGTCTACCGTTATGGCTCCCTGGCCACCTCTGTAGCTGTTGTCCGTAAGTCAATAAAGTGTTTCTAACTATAGCAGTTTAAAACATAAAACGACGATAAGCTGCTTTAATAAAAACTGTATGATTTAATAATGGTATAATCTCTCTTTCTACCTTTCCACCCTGCAGAGGGTATTGAAAGTGTAGAGATTGTACAAGTAACCAACGTTGTAGCCTTGACAACTGAGTTGGATCAGAATGCTGTGGACTTCACCATTACCTGTCAGGGAAGGTGAGCATCAAGATCAACTCAGAAGAAGAAATTTACTTTACAGCTCAGACAAAAAGTATCCTCTAGTTAGACACAGAAACTTTATGGTGCCTTATTACGTATTATGCATATCCACTTGTGGTTGTTCTCATTGTGTCTATATCTCTGAATTCTCATTATCCTTCCTTCAGTCTGCCAAGTGAGGTCTGCACAGTTATTTCAGATGCTGACTGTATCACGCCGATGGAAACTGTCTGTAGTGCAGCTACACCCTCTCCAGACTGTCAAATTATCCTTCGTCAGTTCTTCAATGACTCTGGAGTATTTTGCATCAATGTCTCCTTGACCAATGACGTCAGTCTTGCTGTGGCAAGCACACTAGTCAGTGTAACAGTAGGTGGGTGGACGAAACATTACATAATGACCACTAAAGTACTCAATCTATAGATTATTCTCTCATCTGTGTGATGTGCTTCAATTTCAGCCTCCGGCGGTTCCCCAGGTGGAACGGCAGCCACAGTCTTGGGGGTTATGGTTCTCGCCTGTGTTGTCTGTTGTATTGGTTTGATGTACAGGTGAATACCTTATTTCTCAACTTTTAATTTATTACTTTAATTTGGGGCCCATATGACATTTTTTAACTAAATGGTTGGCCATTTTGTTCAAAAATGTCATAGTGGCCCCAAAGATACTACAATTATCGTAAATGATTTGATCCCTGTGGAATGCCCAAACAAACAGCATCCTGATCAGAGTCTGAACAGCAGTGCTTTGAGATAACATAAGCATGCTAACGTGCTGACAACAATGTATGCATGCTGTTGTTTAGCAGGTAATATTTACCCTGCTCAACGTCTTAGTTCAGCGTGTTAACATGCTACCAATCACTAATAAGCACTGGACAGAAAGATAAACCTAGTGATACTTTTTCAGGTATTAAAATGTAAGTATTGGACACATTTACATTTATTTTTTAACTAATTACAGCTCATACTGAAAGGAACATGACTTTACGTCCCAAATTTTGGAAAAATATTTTTACAGTTTTAATTTCTTGTTTACTTTTTTATGATTTTGTTGTTGATAGAGATGTTTATCTAATGCCGTATACACTCTGAACACAGTATTTTGTCTTCAAACAGGCGGTTCAAGCAGTACCAACCCCTAACAGAAGAGCATGGTGACGGTAATGGAGGCAGCTCGGCGGTGACATCAGTGCCTTTGTTATTGTGGAACTTGCTGAGCCGACAGTCACCAGGAGAGAGTCGACCACTGCTTCAGGGGAGGACTGTTTGAATATCATCATCAGCTCATGCACTCAACATTTACAACATCCGCTAAAACATTGACTTTATACACATAATACAATATTATAACTCCTGCTCAATGTATTACACCATATCTAATTAAGTGAACTAGCCCTGTGTACAACATGTGGAATAAAGAAGTTTCATAAGAATGTTGAAACATTTGTAGAGGAAAGTGATATTTATTTTGACCTACATATTTTTTATTAATTAGTACTGGTAGTTTATAGAAGCCATAAGCTTCTTATTTGTGGCCGACTTAGAGTAAACCGATTGGAAAATCAATGTTAACACATTTCAATTCAATCTTTTTGCAAAGTATTTTAAATCACTTACATCACAAAATGTTATCTTGTTTGCTACCCTGAAATGAATAAAGTGGTAATTTATCACCATCATGTGTTTGCTTTTCCCCGTTTATTTTGTTTTATATATATATATATATATATATATATATATATATATATATATATGTATACTGCATGTGATATTCACAGGAATTTATGTCCTGAATGAATGAAAATATAATGAGAGTAATCATCACAAATGCAAACATGTGTTACATTTACTCAATAATTAGGTCAATACGAGGCTATGGCGGGATCAATAAGAAATTTATCAATTGAGTACACATTGCCGCTTAACACCCATCAGTGCTAATCTATTGCAATTACTTTATGTTAAAAGAAAAGCATGAATTAATATAATTGTGAAATGGGCTCTAGAACACATCCCATGTTTACATTGAACCACCGATTAGATACAAGAACATTTTGGCAAAACAGAACAACATATATATATTCTGTCTTAGAAATAATGTAAAGCATTAAATATGTACAGGCATGTTATAAACGTTTCACGTGCGGTCTCAGCAGGCATTCAGATGGAGCAGAGATGTGGTCAGAGGGGGTGTGGCTACAGGAAAACTGCAGCCGGCTGCGTTTAACAACGACTACCATCCGGTTCTCTCTCACTCTCAATTAAAATGATTTATCAAGATGTTGCAGGCTACCTTCATGCATTGAGTTGACATAGAGCTGCTGATCGTAACATGCACATCATATGACACACTGCAGTGCAGGGAAAAAGGCTGACGTCAATGCAGCAAAATCTTTAATGGAAGAAAGCACATGGCCGGGCCTGCACGGTGTGAATAAGATGTGTGTTGATAGGGAAGGAAAGAAAAAGATGGCTCTTGATAACCTGGTTTGCTTTTGTGAAGTAAAGGTGTGAAGTAAGTGGAGGCTGTTGTATTATGTCTTAATGACTGATTTAATTAATTTAAAATACAGTCTATTGTATTATTGCATTATAGTGGGAATCTATAAGGGGCAGAAAAATATGAGTATCAATAGATACATACTGTGCACCTTTCTTAACAAAACTATTTAGGATACTAGGAAGAATCTTGTATTGTGTGGTTTCACTCATGCATGCTCCATAATGTCCTTTCTCTGTTTCCCTCTCTTTACTTACATACACGCATATTCCAAATGAATATCCTTCAAACAGACTTGTGTAACACTGCAACGCTCCATTACAGTAATTACACAAACACAGCCGTTAATCATCCCCCACCGTTAACGTGTCTCTTGGTCGCATGTACAGTGTCGTTCAGTCAACTCTGTTCTCTCCGGACGTGCACGTCCACTGCAGCCAAGACAACGCCGGAAGCTGGAAGGCCATCATTTTTCAAATGATGATATCTATCTTGGATCTCCGGCAGTCCTCCCGGATCTTAGAGCTGCAGCTTTTAATCGGTCACAGCATCCTCACCACTTGTCCCAGTCTAACTGACCGAACTCTCACAAAGCTCAGTGGGTTGACATCACCGTAAACGATTCTTTATTGCTCAGTACTCAACTGATGTCAAAAGGGATGCAATTTCCTTTGTCTGTCCTCTCCGTTGCAGAACGCATCACAGTCAAGGATGCTTTGATGAGTCTCGCTACAGCCCACAATCAGCATGTACCAGTTCTGACACAACATTGCATTTCATTTTTTATTTCAAGTTTTTAGTATTTCATCTCATGTTTCAAGTTATTCTTTTCAAGCGCACTGTTAACCTCCACTAAATTATACACATTTGACCATTCTAAAATCTAATAAGGTGTTGATTTGAGTTGAAATATTTTAAAACAACTTTCTTACTCAAAAAAGAATCTAGCATGTGAAACATTATCACATTAATCACTTGACTGTTTGGGGGGTTCTTTCGCTATAAAACTCAATAGTTTTAATACCCAAGTGCATCCATAACCATACCGTAACCATAGTTTATTTGCACCATCTATCTGTAACCTTAATCATACTATAGTTGACATGCGCAAGACCGCTAGAAAGCAAATTTGACTTTGGACGTTGAAATAAAAAATAAAAAACAACAACAAACATTGTCATTTAAAGTAATCAAGAGTGTTTTGCAAATGTGTTTAATATGTATGTTCTTGCCTAGCAATTGGGTTTGGATACTATCGCTAGGATTTGCGAAAGTTTGATTCATTTTCTTATCAGAGGCCACACCCAACATAGGGTCCCCTCTAAAATTAGATCGTAGCACAATATTTCATTCCCTTATATCCGTATAGCTAAATGCCTGTTTAGGTTGGAGACAGTGCACACACACTGTGGGTTCAATATGTGGAACAGATATATTCTAGCCTGTCACTGTCGAAGATGCATGATTGGATTTACGGCCCCTTCGGGAATTCTCACAGAACCAGAAGGATCAATCGCCAATGGTAACATCTGGCTGATGGTTAGAATTACTGATACGTATGTATGTTTGCATGTGTGCGCGTGTGCCTGAAATACACATCCTGGAGCAGGATCAAGGGAAAGAATAGAAAGTGAGATGTGCTCTGAGCAGAGAGGGTGAGACAGAGGGGGAGGGAGAGAGAGGAGCAAGAGGAGAGAGTTACTGACCATAGAGCTGGTTGATTAGATTACAGAGCTAAGACTAGCATGGGCCATTTATTACACAAAGAGCCAGACCTCTGCAGTAACTGCCATGCAGACCCAGAGAGAGGAAAGTCAAGTGTGTAAGTGTGTGTTTGTGAATGACAGACTGAAGAAGAGATAACTGTACTTTTATTACAGTGTGCTCCAGATGCTCCATCTGGAAGAGGAAACCCAAACTTAAATTGAATCAGAAAAAGTGATGAGTGCAGGTCAAAATGAAGGCTGCTAGTGTGTTTGAAAGAGAAACAAATATGACACAATATATTATATTTGCTTGTGTAGATACAAGAGAGCATAACTGGACAGGATTAAGGTACCAAGCATCACAGGGAGGGGACACAAAGAGAAGAAAGTACCACACCCAGTCGCCACAGAGCATGCTCAGAATTACGTCAACTTTATATGAGAGTGGTAGCCTGTCAGCAGTCCTCAATTCTCAATGAAAAAGGCTATGGACCTCTCTCTCTCTCTCTCACACACACACACACACACACACACACGCACATACGCACGCACACACACACGCACACGCACACACACACACACGCACACACACAAATTAACGTAATATTTTTAGCCAACATTTGAAGCTATATACCGGAAAATGTACAATCAACAGTGATCTTGCCGAGTCATTCTGACTTAGGGCTTAATGTCCACCTGAGTGGTTCATTTTGTAATATCATAAGTTTACAGAAAAGCATCCAGTCATCGCACTCTGTTGTTCATCAGCCTTGTAATCGGATTCACATCAGAGAAAGAAATTATCTAATACACTATTACTGCAATGGTTTTATAGCACTTTTTTGATAAAGATACGTTATAATGTCAAGAGAAAAATACATTCACAGGTATAAAGTTGTATGTTTGATATTGAGCCCAAAGAATATCATTATCAAATGTTGATTAAGCTTAAATTATTGCTTTCATATTGTCCTGATTCAGACTCGTTCACCGGAAATACTGACAACGTTATTGGACAACTCTTATTCTACCAACAGGGATTACTGGATGTAGTGCATTTCAAAGGATAGAATAACTGCGGAGTCATAGCTCTGCCCCAGACACCCAGAATATCAATAAAGTGTTCCATTACTGTAAAAGGAGAGAGAGACAGAGAGGAGAAAGGATGGGAGACAGATGGAGGGGAGGAAGAATTAAATCAATGTATCCACATGATTCAATTTAGGCTACAATTTCACAGTTTCTTAGTGGGAAGCAGGTAACAGACTCATTGACACACACACATGTGAAAATAGCTGAAATCATATATGTAGGAATAGTGTGGAGAAACAAAAACCCAAACTGACTGAGTGAACAAGTGTCAACGAGGGCATGAATTAGAGAGGCAAGTAGGGGTGGACTTGAGGAGACATCTTTCGATATTAAAGCAGTAATGTGGAAGCCAGTCTGGCCTCCTGCCAAGTACTCTGGTAAAAAGGGTGGAGCTGTCGAGACAGAGAGAAAGACAGAGAGAGGCTGGGTCTATCTCTGAAGGGTAGGGAGTGGCCACAGCTTGTATGCTGATGTGGGTGGGGTGAGGAGAAATGATGTGCATAAAACCCCCCAGCACTGCTCAGTCTGATGTCCTGTAGCTTCACGAGCATCTCATAGCCTCCAGCTCTCCTTCTTTGCTCTGCGACAGAGAACAGAACAAGACCAACCATGAGCCACTCTTCAATGCAGTCCTCAACTTCCTACAGGCGCACCTTTGGGAGCCCACACCCCATCTCCATGTCCTCTTACTCCCCTGTGTCCTCCCGTATGCCAGTTTCTGGAGGGCGCTATATGCGTCCACCTGTGGCTGCAACCCGCTCCACCAACTACCACCAACAGCGTTCTTCTCGCTCTGCCGCCCAGACCCCTCGCCTCTCCTACGACAAGGTGGACTTCACCCTGTCTGAAGCCATCAACCAGGAGTTCCTCACCACCCGCAGCAACGAGAAGGCCGAGCTGCAGGAGCTCAACGACCGCTTTGCCAGCTTCATCGAGAAGGTGCGTTACCTGGAGACGCAGAATGGTGCACTGCAGCAGGAGCTCAACCAGTTCAAAGGCCAGCAGCAGCACGGTCAGCCCAACCGCGCCTCTGAGCTCTTCCAGGAGGAGGTGAGGGACCTGCGCCGCCAACTGGACTCCACCGAAAAGGAGAGGGACCAGTTCCAACTGGAGAGGGACAACCTGGCTGAGGACCAGGTCCTGCTCAAGCAAAGGTACAACATGATGAGAAGAAAAGTCTAGATAGATAGATAGATAGATAGATAGATAGATAGATAGATAGATAGATAGATATATAGATAGATAGATAGATAGATAGATAGATAGATAGATAGATAGATAGATAGATAGATAGATAGATAGATAGATAGATAGATAGATAGATAGATAGATAGATAGATAGATAGATAGATAGATAGATGGTTTGTGCATGCGTGATAATGTAAGATGTTTTGGGTGAAAGACAGGCTCTCAATCTCAAGCAAAAAGGCGAACCATTAAAGAATGTATGACGACAGATAAAGTTGCATCCTGTTCTAACAAACCATATTGTCCTAAAAAAGTCAAAGGTCAAACTCCTTCCTTCCAATGTCTTCCTGTTTTGGGTTGTCAGCTATATACATTGAGCCCTGTGTAGGGCTACTGTGTCACCATCATATATTTATTGACGCTGTTACAATTCACTGCTCATGGTCCACTTTAAGCACAGTAAAGGAGGAGAGTCCCTGGGCGCTTGTAACTTGAGTCCTTCAGTGATGAGATTGTAGGGCGTGGCACATGTCCAGACCGGACCCGACAGAGCGGGAGCATGATAAAGGACACTGCACTGCATCTTGCTCATACGTTTGTTTCTATGTTTCAGTGTGTATGTCTCCTGAATGTCTTGTACACTGGCAAGATTCAACAAAAAATCAAGGAGAAGAGCCTCAGTACATAATGTGGGATAGCTCCACAAACTCTCATGTACTGTGCATGATGCCAAATTAGATAAGGAAGTGGTTGGTAACTCCCCTTCGATAATGCAAATGTATGGACTTTAGGAAACACACAACTCACTGACATGAGAGGAGACTGAGGGGAGGATGGATGGACCAGACACAGGGTGGGGCCGACTGAAGAGTGGGGGAGAGAGACAGAGAGAGAGACAGAGAGAGAGACAGGAAATGGGACTAGAGGAAGAGAGGTTGGATATCAGGCGTGGTGAGAATAGCGTCAGGGAAAATCAATGTGACTCAATGTCTCCATTAGGTGTGTTTTCAGTGTCCCTCTGTGCTGATGGGATAGTGCCAGAGACCCCATTAGGACAAAAGCACCCCTGTAACACCACATGAATTAAAGATGAAGGAGCAGGGCCCACTATGTGATGCTTTCCCCACTAATCTACTTAATGTCCAGTCCGGACAAGACTTCCATTCAATTCAATTTATTTTGTACAGCGCAAAATCGCAAATTTTCCTCAGAGGGCTTTACAATCTGTACACATACGACATCCTCTGTCCTGGGACCTCACAGGAAAAACTCCCCCCCAAAAAAACTTCAACGGGGAGACTTGACATGGCAGGACAGTTGAAGCCCATCAGAATAAGTAAATGCATGTATGTATTGGACATTGGGATATCATTTGTGATGACTCATCACCACAGTGCCTCAAGGGTTGGAACTAAATTTGCATTATGAAATATATTTTTTTCATTTCATTTAGTTTATTTTTGCAGAAGAATCAAATTACTTTTTGGTTTAATAAGAGAGTCCACAAATGTCTCACTTTAGTAAAGCATATCCACATTATGCAGATTTTGATATAACTGCCCTGTAAATGTCACTCAAATCATCTGTACCCTACAGTTTTTGTGACATCATCGTAGCCGATATCAAAACGACCATTTATAATCTTTCAGAAAGATGGTATGCGTGTGTACATAACCTTGTTGAGTGTGTGCAGATGACCTTATTGAACTGTAGAGAAACCACATTAGCTGAAAGGAACAGCTGCTTATCCCACTGGGAGCACTCCCAACCCCTTTTTACAGGACAGTGAATTAACAAATTGATCCAGAAAGCTTTTTGCCAGCTGAGGCCCTGGTGCAACCTTTGACAGAAGCGTTGTTGGTCAAATTTGACACATTCTCCCTCTCCCGTTTTTTTACAAGAGAGAATATTGGTGCCTGAAAGAACTCTGTACATTGTTTGAAACATTTTGTCTTTCTCTTTTGTCCTCAAGGTTGGATGAAGAAGCCCAGAAGAGGGCAGATGCTGAGCATAATCTGGTTGCTTTCCGCAAGGTAAACGTTCAGCTCACTGGACCATGATTACCTTGTGTATTACAGTGTCCTGCGACTCAGATAACCAGTCAAAATGGACAGCTCTGCTCTGTCTCCAGCATATACTTTTACAATATCATTGATCTCAACTGCTGCACAGGAAAGATACTTTCTTTGCTCCACACTTGTTTTATTCAAATAGTGTTCCCCTAAAGCTGTATTCAGATAAAACACAAATCAAACTTACTCTCACTGTTGTCGATTGGAGTCACTCTTTTTGTTTATGGTTTAATTGATTTATTAATTAAATATAGTTTTTATAATTTTCTTTCCATTTTTAAGCATTTTCACATAAAAAACAAAATATTTCTATGCACTAAAGCAAATTTGTGATGTATTTTGTAATTCATCTAAATAGATGGAACTCACTCATTATATAAAAAACTCAATAATTTCTACGCATTGAAATTTAGTATTGTATTATTGTTGTATGTATGTTTATGATGATGAGACGTTTCAGTTCAATGGATGACATATTGCAGTTAAAACATCAACTATGTTTCTTTCATATACAAATTAGGATGTGGATGATGCCACATTGTCTCGTTTGGAGCTGGAGAGGAAGATTGAGTCTCTGATGGATGAGATTGAATTCCTTAAGAAGCTCCATGATGAAGTAAGTTTTCTCACTATGTTTGTATAAATGAAGAGATTATTTCTTATAGGAGTCACGTATCCCAATGTTATCTAGAGAGCTATAATCTTAGCACTCATCTTTTGCATGAGCATACGGTATATCCCAAGCACCAGAGATGCTGCAGGGAGTATTTTTTTTTTAATTCCCTGCATCTAATATGACACTAACTCATGTCTTCAGTTAGTGTCAATTTTTACAATATGATTATATTCTTCTTCTTTTTTAAACAAATGAGTGGGTGGATACTGCTGGCACTTTTGATAACTAAGCAACGTGTTATATTTAAAGCATAAAGACCAAAAAGGTTTTCAAGTCTGAAACATTTTGAGATTGTTGGATTTTAATCTGCAGTTGAAGTCTTGTTGAATCAGAAGTGAAGATCTATTCCGAGAGCTTGTTTGTGAAAAAAAGGGAGCAATATTTGCAAGGCAAGCAGTCGCTGATATTCAGCAGGAGAAAACTTAATAATGAGTTGAGAAGTCATCCGCATTGAAGTTGTATTAAATGCAACGTTTAGTGATAACAACAGCAGAAAAGAGTTGCAGTCCCAAAACGGAAGCCTTGAGGATTCTAATGGTGAGCATACATGGAGCTAAACTGGCTCAGTACACTTAAATTAGGGCTGGCTGGGTGATATGGAGAAAATCAAATATCACAATGTGTTTGATCAAATACCTCGATATCAATATTGCAACCATGGGTTGATTACATTTTTTATAAATAATTATCGCGAATAATTGAACAACTAGAACAGTCTAGTAAGTTCAGAAAATAGCATAACTTGACTTTAATGCAGCTTTTAAAACCAGGAAAAGATACGTATGCAATATTTCAATATCCAAAATCTAAGACGATATGTAGTCTCATATTGATATATTATCGGTATATTGCCCAGCTCTAACCTACATTTTTTTGTTATTGTTGGCAAGTTTTTGATATAACAGTTTTGTGTTTCTGACAATATGTTGTCTTTATCTTGGTACTAACAGGAAATCCAGGACGTACAGGTGAGTGTGCAGACCCAGCAGCTGAAGATGGAGGTGGAGAGCACAGCCAGGCCTGACCTCACTGGAGCTCTGAGGGACATCCGGGCCCAGTATGAAACCATTGCTTTGAAGAACATGCAGGAGACGGAAGGCTGGCACAAGTCCAAGGTGGGTAGACAGACACACTGACAGTCACACAGGAACATACAAGCAAATATTAATTATTGTGTGTTTCATCTTTTGTTCCTGCAGTTTAATGATTTGACTGAGTCTGCAAAGCGCAACACTGATGCTCTGAGGCAGGCCAAGCAGGAGGCCAATGAGTCCAGGAGGCAGATTCAGTCTCTCAACTGTGAAGTTGATGCAATGAAGAACACGGTGAGGCAACACACCACCCCTCAGTTGCCTATGTTAATCTATAATATATCATTACACACATTGCAGCCTCTTATCACACCGTATGCTACTGTGTTTATCAGAATGAAAGTCTGCTGAGGCAGATGCGTGAAATGGAGGACCAGTTTAGCAATGAGATCGGCAACTACCAGGACAACGTGGGCAGACTGGAGGATGAGATCCACCACCTGAAGGACGAGATGGCTCGCCACCTTCGGGAGTACCAGGACCTCCTCAATGTCAAAATGGCTCTGGACATTGAGATTGCTACTTACCGTAAACTACTGGAGGGGGAAGAGAGCAGGTGAAGAAATACTTAGGCTCAAGTTGAAATCTTTGCTTTTTTTCCAATCGCTATAGATCTCTCTCTTTTCACGATTTCACGTTTATAACACACAACTTTTATATTCCCTGGTTAGGATTACTGTTCCCATCCTCAATATTGGCATGAGCAATCACCAAGGTAAGCTAAATTCTTTTTTTCAAAAAATAAGGTATAACGAATTTAAGTCTCTGGAATCCCTTTTACCTTTCAATAAAGTGTGAATGTCTGCAGGAGGTTTTCAAATTAACCTGGAATCCAAATGTAAATTGATTTAAAATTCAGAAAATTGAATTGTCAATTTTCTCAACAGCATTTTCAACCTCTTAGCAGCGTATGTAACTGACATTTAATTTAATTGAATGTTATTTTACGAAATGCACTTTGGGAGTCATATACGTAGATTACGGTAGACAAGCTTGTAACCTTGATCATTTTTGCAGTTGTTGTTGTACTGTCAGAGTTTTATGCTGCCTATCGATGAGAAAAATGTATCATATTTCTATTTCCAGAACCATGGCAACCGAAATAGCGTCTGTTACTTGTATAATCTTTTCAGTTTATCACTGATCAATAACAACTGTGTCTGAATGTGAAAAATCTAAGCACAGCATTAATCTGATTGTTGACAGACTATGACCACACTCCAAGCAGCATGAGCAAGAGGACTGTGGTGATCAAGACTGTTGAGACTAGAGACGGAGAGGTACAATGATTTAACTTAATATATATTTATATCATACTCATACCATATGAAAGTGAATCTGAACGAATCTTTTTTTTTCTCCATCAGGTGGTGAATGAATCCAGGAGGGAGAAGGACAGGGAGTCAGTTCGCACTGACAAGGATGATGATGACGAGTAGAAAAACAATGATTAGAAAATGTGAAGACCTGTGCCACGATAGAAAAAAAAGAAGAAAAAAAGGTGGAAAAAAATAGGAAAAAACTAAAACTCTGATCTATATAGTCCTCATTCCCACTAGTTATGGATTAAATAATCTAGCAGAGAGTCTCCAATTGAATGAATGAATCCCTTTAGACAGTGTCCCTTTGGTGCTATTTAAGCCACCCGACTTTTACTAAACACTTGTTTGTGTCATCTGTACGGCTAAGCAAAGCCACTTTATTAACATATCACTTGAGGCCTTCGTTTACAGTGCAATCCCGTGGAATCCTTAGACGACAACACGTTTGTAGCAGAGGTTGGAATAGAAAGTTTTTAATGGAGGATTTTAGTAGTTTGTGTCGTAAATATGACTTACTAACAAAACTTTAGACACTGCCCATTGGTCAATACATCTTAAAAGACAGACTGATTATAAATTGACCTATTTGCAAGCTTTGCTATCCTCTTATAGTGCAAACCAACAAATCACCAGAGACATGGATTATTAATAAACATGCAACCCACTAGAAAATGTTGACACTATTGATGAATGAATATGGAATTGAAAATAAACGTAACTGCAACCAATCTGTTTTGTCTGTCCACATAAGAGGGACTGAGTCTGACGGGGCCGGAACCGTCCTTCAGTCACATGCTGACATGGGCGCTGAGATATGAGACATTTGAGAAGCTGAAACTATTAACTAATGGATATAAACGCATGAGAAATCACATAAACCATGAGCCGTTATTAAAACAGTTGCCGAATACGGTTTTGATAATCGCTTCCGCATCACATCGTATAAGTTCTTTGTGTGTTTTGTGTGTAAAATTGTAATTTGTAAATGCTTGTCAAATGGCGGAATAGAAAGTGCAATCTCACGCAGCACACGATATATGACGAGCAACCATTGAGCGGGAAGATATTTAGAAAGTATCGCTCTCCTGTCGTTAACTGTACGAATGTTACCCATAAGTGAAACTCACGCACGTTAATATTTCATTGTAGAACTTTGGTTCAGTGTTCTTCTTGTTTTGGTAAATCCCGCCCGCTACTGCATATGACACAAATTCTTCTTCTTTGAAGTTTATTGCCGGTTGGTCAATAACTGGTGCATTACCGTCACCAACTGGTATGGAGTGTGGGTCAGGATGTCTAGTACTTTCATTATAAAAATTAAAAAAGTAAACGACAAGGTCATATATATATATATATATATATATATATATATATATATATATATATATATATATATATATATATATATATGTATATACATATGTGTATATATATGTATATACATACCGAATAAATATAACTATTATGAACAGTGTATTAATATTGCACAGGTTGAAGTGTTTTTGTGGTCTCAACTGGTTGTGCAGCCTGACAGCAGCAGGAAGGAAGAACTTGCAGTACCTCTCCTTCACACACCCTCGGATGAATCAGCCGGTGGCTGAAGGAGCTGTGCAGCGCTGCCAGAGTGTCCTGCTGGGAGGTGTTGTTCATCACATACACTTACATTAACGTTATCTGTTTGTCTGAGCACTTTATCTTATACTTAATTTAATACCCATTGCACTGTTGTTGTCGTTGATTGTTGATTGTTGTTTGTCTCGTCTAATGTCTCATGTCTAATGTATGCACCTTCCGCCTAGAAAAATTCCTTGTTTGTGTAAACATTCCTGGCAAATAAACGGTTTCTGATTCTGATTCTGATCAGTGATGATCATCCTCCTGTCTCCACTACCTCCACCGTATCCAGAGGACACCCCAGCACACTGCTGGCCTTCTTTACCAGCTTGTTCAGTCTCTTCCTGTCAGCTGCCGTGATGCTGCTGTTCCAGAAGACCACTCCATAAAAGATGGCTGATGCCACCACAGAGTCAAAGAAGGTCTTCAGGAGTGCTCCCTGCACTCCAAAAGACCTCAGTCTCCTCCGCAGAAAGAGTCTGCCCTGTCCCTTTGTATATAGTGCATGAGTGTGGTCAGTCCAGTCCAATGTATTGTTCAAGTGAACACCCAGGTACTAAGATTTCACAATCTCAATGTCCATTCCCTGGCTGTTCACTGGAAGAAGAGCGTTTACCCCGGCAGAAGTCAACCACCAAGCTCTTTGGTTTTACCAGAGTTGATGTGGAGGTGGTTCCGTTGGCTTATAAAGTCCTGGTTCAGTTCCCTGTATTCCCTGTCGTCATCGGCGTAGATGAGGCCAACGATTGCAGTCATCAGAGAATTTAGCAGGTGGCAGTTAGCAGAGTTATGTTTGAAGTCCGAGATGTATATGGAAAAGATTGGAACCAGAGCAAACATTTCCAAGAAAAGACAGGCATTTCGCTACGTATTTATTAATGACTTAGTTGTATGTCCGTGTACTTTGTACTTTTGTAATATGTGAAGTTCTCAATAAAGGTCTTGAGCCCCAGTTTGAGAACCACTGACATAACCCAATATGAATGTAGAAACAACAGTTTGTTTTGTCTTGTACTAAGTTCCTCTTTTCTAAGCAGTGTTAAAAACACTGAAAATCTATCAAGCCCTTTTAAACCCAAGAATGAAAACCTTTACCACTTGCCACCATTATCTTTTTATTTTATTTCAGTGTGAATGGTGGAGCTTGGTGACATTGAACAGAGAACGTTTGTAAACAACGGCGAGTTTTAGTCGAAGGAACTTCATGCGTAATCTCTTGGCCCTACGTACAACCTCCCAGGCGACACTTTTGCTCCCCCTGCCAAGTATATTCCACTAAATTCTCAAACTCTAGCGCACACAAACGTCAACCATGGCTCGTGCCTCAATTTAACACTGCCAATTCATTGATTTTGGTTAGTTTGGATACATATACTGTACAAAGTCAGATAACTAAACCTTGAGAGGGACTGCCTGAAATGCCAAACTCAGGGCGCAGCGAGCAGTTGTAGGACTTTGTACATCCGCTTCCGGAGTTATCGCTCTTGGCGCGAGACTTGTCCGATTCTCTCAGACAGAAACCACCAACTAATGGAAAAGCTCTTAACTTTATACACCAACGGCGGCTGAACACGGAACCTGTCGAGTAGCAGCGTTAAAACGATCTGGTAAACCAATCACGTTGTTTTTCTTCATCTGAAGGCGGTAAACTAAAGCTAACGCTAACGGATAAGCGGCCACTGCTGCACAACATCAGCAATACGTGGAGACGAGCCGTCCTTAGTAGATGAAGCTAGCGATGTCCCGCGGCTGATACAAGACCATCACTAGTGTGACGTATACGGTCACAGTGAACATGCTGATGCTCCAACAAATGAACTACACGTTATCTAACTTGAATAACGTTAAACTAAAAGTATTCATATCAATCAGGTTCAAGTCAATCAGTTAATAAGCAAACCATGGAAAATATATCCCGTCTCCAAGTGACAGATCAGCCAGATGCGTTTTTAACTGCTTCTACATGTACTGTATAACACATACTGTGTAAATAACGTTTATTATTATTATGTACAGGCTCATTACCAGATATTGATTTGATCGATCAGGTCATAAAAGAGTAACAATCTATAGTTCATAGCAAGGGAAGTTTTTTGAGTTGGTCTTTGTGTGGCTGATGAGACTGAACCTTCACCTCTAGGCTGTCTGATGGTGAAGGGTCTTATTCAAGATGAATTGCGAGCTTTTGGCAACGTGCAGTGCTCTCGGCTATCTGGAGAAAGACAGCTATCACAAGGAAGCTGATTGCTTGGGTGAGTCTTTTTTTTTTTTTTACGTGTATGTTCTACATCATCAGAGGATATGTTAATGATATGTTGATATTATTGACTAAGAACAGGAAAACTGCTGTCCTCCACTAACTATTATTTCTCTGTGTTGCAGAGAGTGTAAAAGACTTGATCAGGTTTTTACGACATGAAGATGACACCCGGGATGTCCGGCAGCAGCTGGGTGCAGGCCAGATTGTACAGAATGACCTTCTACCTATTATCATTCAGCATGGACAAGACAAGGCCCTATTTGATGCCTGCATCAGGTATAAACAATCACACTATACTGGCACCATGTATTGTTTTATTAAACTGACTGTTGCTCATGTGACTCTACTCTGTTTTTCCTCAGGCTCATGGTCAACCTTACTCAGCCTGCCATGCTTTGCTTTGGGAAAGTCCCTGATGACCCAGTGTTTAGACATCACTTTTTGCAAGTTACATCTCATTTACAAGCGTATAAAGAGGTACATTGACCATAGTGTAACAGTAAGAACAATCGTAATCCAAGTTTATAATTTACTGGATTGTAAAGTAATATGTAATTTTTGTGTCCTGTGCTTTTTATTTTCAGGCGTTTGCCGCTGAAGCGGTGTTTGGCATTTTAAGTGAGACATTATACACGCTTCTACAACTGGTGAGTGTTTCAATGGTAAAAAACAATCAACAAATGTTTTATTTATTTCACCGCCACTGTTTCCTACAATATAGCAGTTAAATGGTTCTCCTTATTCACGTGTTTTTTTCTTGTCTTTGCCAACTCACTTGCTTCTCTTTCAGGACTGGGAGCAGAGACAGGAAGAGGATAATCTGCTCATAGAGAGAATCCTGCTGCTGGTCAGAAATGTGCTTCATGTACCTGCAGACCCCTGTGAAGAGAAGGTCTGACATACATACTGATGTATACCGATGAATACAGTATATTAGACGTAACCCTTCATCTCACCTCCTTCTTTAATTTCTGCCTCTCCGGTAGAAAGTGGATGATGATGCCAGCATCCATGACAGGCTGCTGTGGGCCATTCACATGAGCGGTTTCGATGACCTGATCAAGTTCCTTGCGTCGGCCCAGAGTGAGCAGCAATGGAGTATGCATGTGTTGGAAATAATCTCCCTCATGTTCAGAGACCAGGTTAGACAGAAGAAAAACTCTTGAAAGCACACGTATAGGTTTCCAACTCTTCTGTGTTTTTAAACTCTTCGTCTTCCCTGACAGACGCCGGAAGCTTTGGTGAGTGCCGGTCATGCTCGTTCAGCCGAAGAGAAGCACAGAGACTCTCAGGAGCTGGAGGCACTGAGGCAGAAGGAGCAGGCAGCAAAACGCACCCGCACATTACAAAGAGGAACCAGGTACAATCAGGCCCACATAAAGTCACCGCATTCTTTATTCAAGAGCCAAAATGGCTTTTATGTTCTATCTTGTTCGGAAAAATCTCATAGCGCCCCTGTATGTTATTTACAGAAAGCTTTTGTTTACTTTCCCAATATTTATATGGCTTGTTTGAAGCTTAAAAATTAAATGTGTGTTCTATCTGATTGTCCGTGTGTGTGTTTGTGTAAATGCTATTCTTTCAGACACTCTCGCTTTGGAGGGTCCTATGTTGTTGAAGGCCTCAAGTCGATTGGGGACAGAGATGTGATTTATCACAGAAATGTTCATAATGTGAGTATTGAACTCCTGGAGCTCATCTCTGTTACTATGAAGGTATATTTGTGTCTTTATTACGCAAAAAAAAAAAAAGAGCAGATGTATTTTTTTTGATTTGCAGCCAAATATCTAGTTTCATAAGCAAAACTAACAAATAATGTATTCTCAGTTTATATATATTTTTACTTACAAACGAGTAATTTGCTCTCAATTTTTTGTTTTTGTTTGCGTAATAAAGACACTGATATACCTTCAGGCAATATTGGTGCAGTGAGGCTTGCAAAAATAATTTCAATATGAATATCAGTGGGGTTTTTTCTTCTTCTTATTTTGTTGTAGTTCAAAAGCTATACCCACGACACGGGTAAAGCCGTGAGACGTGTTCCCAAGAGGAATCGTCAGGCCCGGGAATGTAAGGACAAACGCCGCTCGGCTTTAAATGTTCGACTCTTCCTGCGAGAGTTTTGTGTCGACTTCTTGGAGAACTGCTACAATCGTCTCATGTACCTGGTCAAGGTCAGCTGCTTGAACATTAATGACAGATTTTTAGCACCATTACAACATCTGCCCTTTTTGTGTCTTGTTTAGTAGTATGCATATGGTTAAAAGGCCTGAAAGTGTTACATTTTCTATACCTTTTTATAAAATAATATTGCCTAAAAATCCTTTTAAGATCTCTGACACTTGTAATAAGTGACTCATAAGTAAATTCTTAATAGTTTCTTAAGTTGTGTACATTTGTTGACCAATTTTGTACGTTTTAAGCACAATACTCCCAACACTTTGTATTTCTTTGTCTCCTCTTTAGGAGAGTCTAATTCGAGAGCAAACTCAGCAACACGATGAGACTTACTACCTCTGGGCTCTCAGCTTTTTCATGGCTTTCAACCGTGGCAACGGTTTTCGTGCTGATTTAGTTTCTGAGACCATGTCCATCCGTGCTTTCCATTACATTGAGCGTAACATCACCAACTACTATGAGATGTTGCTAACGGACCGCAAAGAGGCCACGTCCTGGTCACGCAGGTAAGACCATTAGGAAGCATGCTAACAGGAAAATGTAAAATCTGTGTGTTGTTGCCAGTTTGACATCCCTTGTTCTTTTTAGGATGCACCTGGCTCTGAAGGCGTATCAGGAGCTGCTGCTGACTGTAAACGAGATGGACTGCTCACAGGATGAAAGCATCCGTCAGAGTTCTAGTGTCATTAAAAGTAAGACGCTAACAGATCTTATCAACGTTGATAACTTTTTTTCAGTTCTGAGATTTTGAATTGACGGAACAAGAGTTTGCACATGGTCTTCTTACTGCATAAAGCTTCAAGTATATGGATATGGTACTCTGTTTGAAATCTTGCTCTACGTCTGCAATATAAAAAAAAAGAAGGGTTTTCATGTAATTGTAGTCGTAGTTGCCTCATCTGTTTGCCTTCACTTTCTAGGCAACATATTTTACCTGATGGAATACCGGGACATTTTCCTGACACTGCTGAGGAAGTATGATGAAACCAGCCAGCCTCAGTCCTACCTCATAGACTTGGTGGAGTCAACTCATCTCTTCTTGCGCATGCTGGAGCGCTTCTGCAAAGGTCGCAAAAGCTTGATGTTTCAGGTAAGTTATTGTGCTACATTTTTAATGTGTGTAAATCCTTGCTATTAGTATCTGTTTGTCATGTTGATACCTCGCTCCCTGAACTTTGCAGAAAAAGAAGGTGAGGCGGAGAAGGTCTCGCGGTAAAAAAAAGCCCCCGGCTGCAGAAACTAGTCCGGAGGCCTTGGCAGAGACCTGGAAGATTGTGGAGGAAGAGCTGAAGGCTTCAGGGTTTCAGGTCAGTGTGAGAATCAACCTCTAGGGGCGGCAGAGAGACCACAAAAAAACACATTAGTCTGACATCAGGGGATTGAAAGGCTTAAAGTCTTTTCCAACACTGAATACAACCTTTCTGTCTTCAGTTGTCAGAATCGTTAACTGAAAGCACTGTGCCATTTGATGCCACATCTGAAACTCCACTTGAGGAGCAAAGGACTGAGGCCATGGTGCGGGTGCAGGACGCCCTGCTGGTCCGACTGGCACCAGAAGCGCTGGGGTTGCTACGTGCCGCCAGGTCAGGGACCCTCGACATGCCTTCGACCCGTCAGACTAATCACACATGTTGAGTTATTTAAGTATTCACCATTTTCTTGTGATTCTCAGAGAGGTGTGGCCAGAGGGAGATGTGTTTGGTTCTGCGGACGTGGAACCTGAGGAGGAACTGGAACTCCTTAAGCAGATCCTGCATGCCAACCTGCCAAGTATGTTTTTTTTATTTTTTATTTGTAATTACAAGTTCCTTTGTATCACAGAATCTATGCAGCATTTATACCGGTCCTTCTGATTTCAGGGTCATCTCCTCCTGAGCCTGCAGCAGAGGAGGAGTATGATGCAGCAGAGTTAGAAGAGGAAGAGTTGGAGTCTGTCCAGGTTTCCGAAAAAGAGTTCAACTTTCTGGACTTCATCAAGAGGTGAGGAAAACGGTTATATTAACAATAACCTGCTGACACTGCATGCAAAATAGTACTCTTGTGACCTTCCTCATGGCACATGTTGCCCTCCTCTTACCCCTCACAGGTTTTCCAACCCCAGCATCGTGCGTCCATACCTCCTCTTATTAAAATCCTACTCAAGAAACACACCTCACACGAACCACTGCATCGCTCGAATGCTGCACCGCTTGGCTGTCGACCTGAAAATGGAAGCCCAGATTTTCCAGCTGTCAGTCTTCAACCTTTTCAACAAGATCCTGAGTGACCCCGCTGCAGCTGCTTATACGGTACAGTAATGACAGAAGAATAATGTTCTTCTGTGTTGTCAAGCACGCTATTTGCAAGTGTCTATGACACCAGGAGCTTACTTTCATTCTCTCCTTCACAGGAACTGGTGACCTTTGCCAAGTTTGTGCTCAAGCGTTTCTTTTCTCTGGCGGCACAAAACAACAAGGCATATGTTGAACTGCTGTTCTGGAAAAATGTGGGCGCTGTACGTGAGATGACTGAAGGCTACAGTAAAGACGGGTAGGTGCTTTTTTTTTTTTGCGTGTCTACCATTGTGTGTCGTGTTAAGATGAATATTGTTTCACTGTTACAAAGATGTGAAAGATGCACGTGTGTACGATATTTATTAAAACACATATATCATTTATGCAAAGGTTTTGGGTGCTGCTATTTGAAATATTGCATCTCGTTGTCCTAAATATGTCAGAGAGGGAACGAAACCAACGTGGAGTGAAGAGGAGGAAGAGGAGTTGCGCAAACTTTACGAGGAGCATCGTGATTCTGAAGGTCTGCTTTCTTTTGATTGTTGATTTATAAGTTACAAGACACATTTTCACACTATGTACTGAGGTCTAGATTTTGTCATTGACTGTCCATTTTTGTGTTTAGTGCCAGATATAGTGGAGGCGCTGCTGCCATTACTCAGCAACAGCACCCGCACTCGGCGCCAGGTAGTAATGCAGCTGGTGCATATGGGTCTGGTGGAAAATGCTAAAGCACTGAAGAAACAGAAGTATGTACTCCAGGCAGAATGAGTAATATACTGATGTTAATGTCGTGAGGAATATATTGCAGAGTTGGTTCTATACATTGCAACTTTGTTTTTTCTTCCAAAAGGAAAGGTACCCAGATTGTTATTTGGACTGAGGAGCAGGAAGATGAGCTGCAGATGCTCTATGAGGAGTACAAAGACTCTGATGGTACCGGACACCATATTATCATTTTGTAGTGCATGAGAGGAAAATGAAGTAGCCTTTCAGTGTACCTCTTTCCTCAGCTGCAGTCCTTGTACATCAGCAGTCTCAGGAATGCTAATACATGCTTTTTGTGGTAATAACACTGTATTTTCACAGATGTGCTGGGTAATCTCCTGAAGAAGCTCACAGCCAAGCGGTCCCGTGCACGTGTGGTGGACAAGCTGCTCAGTATGGGCTTAGTGTCTGAGAGACGAGAACTTTACAAGAAGAGGAGTCGCAGCGCTCATGGGAAGAGCTCTGGAAAAAGAATGGTAAAGTTATTCTAGATAACTTCTTATTACTGATCCATAAAGCAGTTATTATCTTATCTTTTACAATCACACTGTGGAACAGATTAAGAAATTGGAAATTAAGACAATTACTCATGTAATACAAATAAGGGTGTGTGCATGTATGTATATGTGTATATATAGAGATAATAGAAGAAAAGAAAAAAACATCTATGATAAGAAATAGTTATTTCAATAAAGTTCAATCTTTCTCTTTCAGACTGAAGAAGAATTCAATGACGGCTTACCAGATGATCCTGGTGACAGAGATGATGAAGATAAGGAAGAAGATGAATCTGAAGAGAGTGACGAAGAGGAAGAGCAAGAAAGGGAAACACAAAATGGAAAAAGGAGGAGCCAGAGCCTGCCCTCTACAGTGGAGAGGAGACCTGATGTAAGCGCCATGGTGTCTGCTGTACTGCAGGAAGGTGAGACAAAACCCCACAATGATAGAAATATACATGTAATCCATAATTATCATAATATCAACTAGATAATATCAGCCTCTCATTTTGATAGATACAATCATAGATAAACAAGGATGTGTATGTACAAAGGCATATATATATATATATATATATATATATATATATATATATATATATTGTTCTCCATTATGCACTCTTAGGAGTAGTTTCATGTTGTTGTTTTTATTTTTTTATAACAGACATGTCTGGACCTTTGTTGTGGCTACAAAAAAGTCTATACTCAACAGCCGAGCACCGAAAACCAGACGGTATGTGCAACTGTCCAAAAGAAAAAGTAACCAAACATTTGTAATGTTATTTCTTTTTTCTATTTCAAGTGAGTTTGGCTCTCAGTGAAGTTGCAGTATGTGTGAAAATCGTATGTAATTAGTGCTCTTTGGTCTGTTGATGAAATTGTTGCGATCCTTTCAAAGGTTTGGCCCAGGATGTGCCACTTGTTCCTCTGTTTGAGGAAAATGAAGATGCCATGGAGAACAAGAGCTTCAAGAAGCTGTTGCGCAAACTGGGAATTCGACCACCTAAAAATAATCAGGTGTGGTTTTCCACCATTTCAGCTCATTCTAATGATAGTCCTTTGATCTGCTGTTTGTTCTTTCATTTAAGACTGTGTTGGAGTTTCTCTGTTTGATAGCAAAATCATTATAAAAAGCTGATAATTTACATTTACATTAATCTTAGTTCTTTTTTACTTTTCTGTAACCAGGAGTCTTTTTGGAGGATCCCAGCACAGATCAGTGTATCCCAGCTCCAGAGTGCAGCTGCAGCTCTTAGTCCAAGAGAGGAAGACCCAAACGGAGGCGGGGAGCAAGAAAGCTCCAGGAGTCCACCTGGAGAATCTCAGGAGGAGGAGGAGGAAGAAGAGGAGGAGGAGGAGGTCTCAGGTGAACAGCGAGCTCAGGCTCTGAGAGCTCTGCTGCTCACACGCAAGAGGAAACACACCACCTCTGGGCATACAGGTATGCATGGGAGCTTCAGATTCAGAAACTTCTCTCAGATGACAGCAGTTAGTTACAGCTCTGTCACGCAAGTACGTGTTAAATGACATGCTGACTAGATTATCCGGCACCGGCTAAACTAGCAACCAAAAATGTTACATGATTTTAAATGTAAAAATCTATGTCTGTGCTTCAATTTTCCAAGAATATAACATAAATCCACTGCAAAGTCACAAGTGTTTTTTTTAGCCTGGAACTGGAGAAGCAGCAATATAATTGTGACTGTAAAAAAGTTTTGACCCTTGTTTTGTATCAAAATGTCAGACGTACGAAACGTATAACATCAGCAACACATCAAGGTTAAAAAAGGACAGTGAGAATTACACTTAATAATGAAATTGCTTTGGTATAGCAGTTTCAAAAATAGTTCCAACTGGCCTTATAAGCGATATGTGAAGCCATTGCATGAGATGAGTCATGGATTGAGATTACTTTGTTCTTATTATTTAACTTTTCTGTTGTTTTTAGCTGCTGCGTCAGATTTCAGTCCTACTGAGGAGACGGACAATACACCCGAGAGGTGAGGCCTCACTCTGTGTTTTGTTAATCAGTTAAGCCCCACAGCTGAGAAATGTCTCTTTCTAATTCTAAACACTACTTAATACTTAATCTATTCCTGTTTACATCAGGTCCCGGGAGAAGGCCGCAACTAAAAGAAGCAGGGTGTTGGACGACGACGATGATGAGGAGAATGGTATTTTACTGTTGGATATCACGTTAGGGTTTTCATGTTTTTGTTTAACGATCATTAAGTGGGCACTCACTATACTTGTAAAACTAAAGGTTGTATGTTGTCACTCTATCTTTATTTCAGGCTAAGCTTAACATCTCTCCTACGGCAGTCCAGGGCCAGTAATGGTCCTCCGATAATATTTGTGTTTAATCACGACTGAGCTGCAGCATTTTGGCTCACACACATTACTGTCTTCACAGGGGATGACTCCGCCATGGCGATGGATATGGAAACCACCGGTGACGCAGATTCAGACGGGGAGGATATCTCTGCGCCTGTTAAGCGTAGACGGAAGGTGGTCTTAATTGATGAGGAGGACGATGAGGATTAATGACTTTCTGTAATGGACTGTAAAAACTGCACACAGGGGAGTCATAAAAGGCCCTTACTTTGCTCAGAGGTGGATACAGCCCTCTATAGGTCTGCAGTCCAGAGAGCAGAAACTATTAATGGAGAACTAAACGACCCAGAAAAAACAGGTCCTACGACCGGCCCCTGTGGATACATGGATCATATTAAGCAATTTCATGTTGTCATCCCTTTGGTGCCTTTTTTGTAGTTATGGTATATACGTTCTGTCAGACTTGTTCATTGTATTCCTTTTCTCTTTGCATTCTCAGCGTGTACATTGATGTTTTTGAGCAAAAGGTTAATTGTCTCATTGTTTTAGTAACATTATCTTTTGGATTTCAGAGTAAAATGTGTGCATACTTATATAATAAAAAAGCACTGATGTCAAAATGTTGTCTCACTGGCAGCTTTTGTTGTCATATTGCTGCACTGCATCATTTTAAACAGTAGAGGGCACTTAAAGGTTAAACTATTGCGTTTGGGAATTACTTAAAGTATTATTTGAATATCTGTATGTAGAATATATCATTTGAACTCTTGAATAAATATATATATTCCTTTTTAAATTTAGTTTTTGAAACTAGTATTAGTATTTTAGTTACTAATTAGTGAGTGTAAACAGGCTCAGTGTAAACGAAGACTGATTATAATCTCAATCTCTCCATGTGTGTTTTATACTTCTGCAGAGATGACATGGGCAGATATATTTTTATTAAGATTTCTTCCACAAGGATTCTGTATCTATATGTGTGCAGTTGCTGCCTGTAGTCGTCCACGTGTTGCAGCTGTGTCGGGAGGTGGTCTTTTGTCCCCACATCTGGACCATGTTAGTAACTTCCTGTCACAGCATCTGCTCTGCCCCCATCCCACAGAGCCACAAGCAGACCTGACAAGCCACAGATACTGCTGTGAGTTTAGCACGTGAGCTCAATGGTGGGTGCAGTTCATGAAACTAAGAGGTTAAAGGTGTATCTCTTCATCTCCACAGAGAACTGTCCCAATATGCCTCTGAGTGTTAACCTAAACCAGGCTTGGACAGTCTGTATATTGAGTTTACAGGGATGACTCATTGTTTTGTAACCCGAACATAAAAGCCTGGCGGCTGTATTCATAAATGTTGGCAACAGACACAGTATACGGTCATTAAATCATGCAAACGTTCAGTCAATAGAAACCATATTTTTATTATTGAAAATGAAGACCTGGCTTTTCATTTTAAAGCTACAAAAGTCACAAAAATCACCCTCAAGTAGTCAAGTTGATACATTATTCTCAGAAATGACATGTTTAGGATTTAACACTTACAATATGGTAACTGCGTAGAAAATATGCACATGAAAAGGTATTTCATGCATAGATGAACCTCAGAAACTCATCTGCAGACATTCATGTTGCTTTAATGTTAATTGTTGAATCCTGTAAAGTAGGAGGTCAATGTAGGGATTATCCAGCTGTATGGGTCACCTTGGAGCACAGTCTAATTCAGGGAAATGTTCAGGGAAATGTACATGTGAGAGGTGGAGGAAAAACTACCTCATTTGTTTGTCGCATAATTTATTTTTCCCACAACTCGCTGGGATTGAACCAAGATTCATGTCTCAACACAACACCACGCATGTAATAACCTTTACCTGTTTCCATGTGTCAGGTTGGTCATGTAGGGACATTTCTTTGTGGAAACTACAAGCCATGTCAAAGTAATAATCACTCATCCTAATGATCTGCTAATCAAGTCAAACCTGACTGAACAGATAATAGAAGTATTTCCATGTGTAAATAAAGACTGAACAGCCTGCACATGGTAAACAATGAACACCTGTGGGTACAGCTGTTAAGCTGTTGGTGTGGTGGCCATGCAGTCTATGATCGTTGCTGGCTCACACACATGCAACCACCACCTCCGGTAGGCCCTGTGGTGCAAATTAAGCGCTCCTACAGTCTCTGCACTCACAGTTGTAGCTCCAACACAATCCATTCCTCAGGATCTAATGCCAACAGTTGTTAACACATACAATACCAAACCCTCTTCAGTGTGTAACTAAAATAATGCAATATACAACATGTTTGTATATTTCATGCCTTTACCACTTTCTGAAAAAGACACCCTTTAAAAGGGATTTGCATTTTTGTTTTATTATAATGGTTGAATAAAAAATCCTGTCATAGTCCTGTCATCATTAACACATTCAGTGTTATCAAGTCAGCAGTTATAAATGATAATATATGATGAGTACTGATAAGGGTTGTCCCTTATCAGTACTCATCATTTCTCACTTTCAACAGCAAACATTAGGTCACTAAGTCACTAAGAAAGTCACTAAGAAAAGTTAATAATTATGAGTTTTAATTGTCTGCTTGTTTTTAATATGTGTATACCCACGATTTCATGGAAAACAATATTGACACGAAGTGGATTATTCTGGCGAAATAAAGTAAATTTAGTTGACTCACTCTTGGTTGAATCACCCTCATGTTTAAGAGCTTATCAACTATCAAAGCAAAACCAGTGTGCAGCTTAGGAATATAAACATCATCCAAAGACAATTTGGCAACCCAAAATGTGCCCATGTTAGTTTTTACCCTATAAAACCTTAGCGGAGTATTTTTCATTAGTTATTATTAAAGCCATCAATTACAATGATGAAACCTACAAATAGTGCTTCATTAGAAAGTGTTACTGTTATAGCCAGCACTTTAGCCAATCCTGAATACAAAATAAAACGCAATTATGCCAGTGTGGGCCATCATTTTAGATTTGTTTTTTTGTTATAAATTGGGGGGAAATACACAAAGTTAACCGTTTGGTGTAAATGGACTCCTAACAGCTCCTTTATTATTTCTTCTACGTAAAACTGGGCGCAGAGCAGCCGTTAATTGATTGAGTTCCTGACAGGTATCGCGGGCTCACTCAGGCCGGAGCCTCGGCTGTCTCTATGCCCCCTCGCACCCTCACCCCCTACCCTTCACCCCCTGGCCCCTCACCCCCTTGACCCATACACCCGCACTCCCTCGGCCTTTCGCCCCTTGCCCCCTCGCCCCTCGCCCTTCACCCTCACCCCCTCGCCCCCTCGCCCCGCCCTCCCCGCTCCTCCAACGGCCCAACGGCCGCTGCTGGATGGAGACAGAGGGGGATTGCCTTGGAGCGGAAAAAAAGTTTTTCGCCTTTGTTTTTTTTTTCAGTTCACCGTTCAGTTCAGCGGAGAGGGGAGGCGCGTGAAGGAGGATCGGTAAGATTTTCCAGAGAAGAAGGGGGGACTTGAAGTCGTCTATGTGTGGAGTCACAGACGGGAACTTCGACGTGTGATTTGGACACAAAGTTGTGTGACTGACTGCGGCGCCGCGGAGAATGGAAACCAGCTAGCCCTCCTCTGATCTGCGGTCACGGCGAGGCTCGCCTTTGAAACGCTTTCCATGAGGCGGCGACAGGAACCAAACCAAGCCGTTGTTGTCGGTTTTGATGCAGCCTGGGAGTTGAAGAAGAGCCCCGGGAGAAGTGGAGAGAAAACCGGTTTTCCTGGTGCCCTGCCGCCGTGCTTGCAGTAGTGAATGGTGGGGTGTCTTTCCTGTTTGGCGAACACACAGACTCATCGGTAAGTTTGTAAAGTCACTTTCATTAAAACTATGAATCTTTGAGTGTTACAGATGTCTGGCTACATCACGAGGCTACTCCTCGCTGTTTGGCTCTTTTTCTCTCTGCCAGTGGAAACTTGAGGCTCATAATGCTATTTATCCTCCATCCTTTCAAGGACAAGGATCATAAAGGTTATCGGTGTGGACTGAATCCTCCAGTACTCTGCTTCAATCAGTACGGACTAACAACTATAGCTTTTAAATTAGTTCTGTGGTAGTTGTGCTAATATAATATGGTAAGTGGCTGTTAACTAAAATAATAAATACAGATTTGATTAATTTACATCCAGTTATATATTATTTATAACAACAGATTGTTTGGCAACCCTGAACACTTGGAGAAATATAACTTGTATGTCTTTATAACGCCCATAGTGCCTGTGTGTAGCTATATAGGGACATCCTTCATCTTGGGAGGCAAACATGCCATGTGCCGTCTGGCCCACATAGCGTGTAAGAAGCCTTGGCTCTGTGGTTCTGCTGGTGATCCAGGCTGGGAGTGCCCCTCGGCTTTTTGGGCTATGTGATGATAGCCTAGAGGTCCTGTCTCTACTGGGCAGTCTGTAGTTACACCCCCCAGTGCACCCCCCATCTACTCGACCTACTCTGTCAGCCTGCACCAGATGGTTTTGCCCCTTTGAAAAGGCAGAGAGGAAGCCCTTCCCTGCTTTAGGGGAAAGAGAGGAGGCAGGAAAGGAGGCACGAAGAGCAGGGGTTAATGAAAGTTAGACTGCAAATGTTGTTTTTGCATGGTGCCTTTTGATTATTACTTTTAACAGCGTGCTGACATCTCTTATCTTCAGCGATTTAAAAACACAGAAACTTTCTTGAAAATACTTAAAGTAGCTTTGAGGAGAGTGTTGTTGGGGAGAGAGTATGTGCACAATGAGAACAGCTGACCCGCACAGCCAAGCTGGAATTCCCTTTTTATGAGGCCAAACTTTAATTTGAAGTCTGGGTAATGTGTTTGAAAATATGGTTTCTTCTTTAAACACAAGCAGTATTTCCCCCCTTAAGACAACAGGATGAGGCTTATTCTTCTCATGAAGGTATGGCTTGCTGGCCATCGCTGTATCTTCTGTTCCAAACTGCAGACGGCTGCATTGGTAAACTCTATGAAACTCAATTCATACTCTTTGGTGTACATTATGAAAGAAAGCCGTCTGAGAGCCCATATTAGACATTTTGGGAACTTCTAGTTTTACTTTCAGCTGTTGTGCCAGTTGAAAAATATGAAACTTTTGACTATCTATGCTTACCAGTACTTTATAACACAATTATTACTCAACAACTGTTAAATAATTATTATTATTTAGGTGAGTTTATCTCAGAAGTCTTCAGAATTGTTGGGTTAGCACTCCAGCTCTGTCAGGCCACATGTTCAAGCCTCCTGCATGTGTCTTTATGCCCTGCACATAGACATGTCTATGAGAAATGACTCTAAGCTTGTCATGGTAAATAAGAGCCACGTTAAGAAAGAGCTGTGCTGTATAATCTGTACAAGACTCATTGCTGTGGTTAATCTTATATGGAGACTGCGGTGCTTTCTATTCTTGGAAAGTGCATCAATTAATGTCTTAAGTCCTTGTTGTTTATCTAATTCAATATATTTTTAATTCACCCAATCAAAGGTGGAATTGCTATTATCAGCTAATGCAATCATTGCTGTCTTTTAAATTAATAAACTAAAGAAGCATAACTAAAAGAAAGAACTAACATGGTGGAGCAGCAACCTCAGTTTGTAGTTAGACTCAGAGATGAGGGATTCCTGGGTGCCAGAAAAGACCCATTGTCACATAGAAACCACATACAAACTGATACCAGTCATTTGGAAACATCCACCCAGAAGCTACTTATAGCACCTAAAACATTGGTTATAGCTATGACATGAGAGGGGTTTTGAATTGGCTTGGAAAATGAAGGACACACATGATATTTTAGGCTTGTGAGATCCCTGTAGGAGGTACAATTATTGTCGAGTGGAATTTGACAAAGAGGGTTAAATGGCGGCTCTAAATGATAGAGGTGTGGATGTGCTGCAGACATATATATATAGGCTCTGCATGGAGGTCTGAACCGCTACTTTGCTCTGACTCCTCTTTCTGCCACTACAGCAAACCATCTATGTATCAGAACGCAATATGTGGCCTATTTGATTTACTGTAGCACTCTGCTTCAGCAAATCTGAGTCCCATTGAAAATAAATGAAAACACAAGTTTGATAAGATCTAGACAAAGACGCTATAATAATATAATTACACCCCACTGACATTTCCCCATCCCGACTTCACACAGAACACTTGAACTGGTAGGACGTTGGTGTCTTGATCAGGAGCCCTTGTGCTCTACACTGACCTAGTGTTCATCAGAAGCATATATTATCTCATACACAGAGCCACACTGTCATGCTCTCACTGACATACGGACATCAGACTCCACCACACCGCCTACTCAATGCTGACCTTAATAGAGTGTTGTGGAACGGCCCCTCCTTGCTGCACACACTGTACACTCCTTCCTCTGCTGCCGGATCACAACTCCAACTTACTGCAGCAGAGAGCGTTTACTTGGTGTATGGATATTAGTCCTAGCTATGTTAATGACCATGTGTATTTCTGATATACAGAAGACATTCATGCACCATCGACATGTGACTCTTCAAAAGGCTCCTCATTGTGTTGCTGATATTTTGCCATGCCTCTATAAGTAGCGCTCTGCATTTTTAAGTTGAAAGGCCTCTTTTGTTATGGCTAAAGTCAGGCATGAGATTGAGAGATTATGAGGGAAAAATAAGTTAGATACTACTGATGAAATTATTATGACCGTTATTGTGGTCCATGGCCAGAAGCCAAGTTATTTGACAGTGAGAATTACAAACATGATTTTATTTGGATATAGGATACTTCAGTTAAAGTCTTACAACTGCCAGTGGGATTGTGACTGACATGTTGTCACTTGGACTGCTGCCAAGTGTGTCTCTATGAATCTATTAAGTGCAATCAAATATTGCAAAATTATGAGAATTTCACAACTCTGGGCGGTGATCAAGATGTTAGAAATCTAAAATGAAGTGGGTTGGTTGAACTGAGTCAGCTTCGGGAGGCAAATAGTTTTGCATGAAATTCACGATTTTGGAAACTGGTCACAAATATGTGGATTGTGAGGATTAAATTAAAAACCTATTTTGTTGGTCCACATTAAGGTACCATCGCAATGCTCGTGCTGATATGTCGATATAAAGTCTGCATTGATCTGTTCATTTTTGCACATTTGTGATCAGTGCATCATTTTGGGTTCATATGGCCGCATGGAGCTCAGACTGTGAGTATATCAACATGAAATTACAAAACCTCTGAGCATGAGACGTCTGGAAAAAAGTGCAAGCTGACGATCATGTGGTTCTTTGTTCATTATACAAGTCGTTACAGCACACCGAGCACAAACTCTGTGCTGAAATAGTTCCAATCACATAAGCAGAGATACAATGGCAAGTGTTATGTGTAGATTAGCCTGCGAGCCAGACAGATTACAAGATTCTTTTTTTTAATTATCATATTGCAATGTTGCCTTTTCTGATGTTTCCTAAAACGACCAAATTGCTCAGCTCCAGTTGTTTGTACTGACAATGCTAACTTCTGAAGCACAGATTCCCAGGGAGCTGCGTTGTGTTTCCCAGCCCCAGATTCTCATTTGAAATCAGGCAGTGTTGTTGTTGAGGTGAAGTGATGTTTCAGTGTTGGTGATCCAACGTGTCGCCAACACAAGGGTCAGTTCCTGCTGAAAGCTGATGTTCCACTTCCTCGTCTGGTCCTCGGCTTCCTGCTGTGGAGAGACAGGAAGCTCAATAGGGGGCGATATGGTGTCTTGCTCAATAGGATTCTGAGTGAAAGCAGATGTTATTGTGATGATGAGCAAACATTTATCCATGTTATCCAGCGTTATGCTTAACACAACATGGTGTCTGCTTTAACAACCCCCACTGTGACAGTTAGCTTTATGTCCATGGTTCTTGTTGTCTAGACCCGATCAGTCTTTTAGCTGGTTGTTCCACTGAAGGTGCCATCATTTGTGGCTGCAACTGCAGAGCGCAGACCCGGGTGCCTCTCACATCCTTGGTGGAGTCTTCCAAGTGAAGTTGTCAGACAGCCAGGTCATAACACGGCAGGTTTTCAGCTTCTCAGCTGTGGTCGTCAATGTTGGAGGAGCACTCGCAGAATCCTAGGCTGTGATCACACACACCCACCCCTTGATTAAACACACCCAAATTAGCTATGTGGGGAACTTGTAGTCAGCCCTGCCTGTTCCTTAGCAGCTGAGCACTCAAATCTGTGCTACTCAGCCCCCTGCATTGTTTGTTCAGGGGGTGGATACTCTTGGGCAGGTTTTTTTAGAGCAACATAAGATTCCAATAGCTCACCTGAAGCTAATGCTTATTGTGCGTCAATGCACTGTTCCCACTGTTATACTGTAGGTGATACTTCTGGAGACCATTATGTTTGTCTTGCCATTGGAGTCCAAGTAAATGGGGTTGACACTTTTCAAACCTCTACTGGTCAAGCTAATCCATGCTGGAAATGAAATACTCGCCAAACTGTTTTAGCCCCGATCGACCAGTGAGCCGATCCATCATCTTTTTGTGCCGACATAAAGCTCTGACATTTAGCGTCATCATGAGGTTGACATTTTTGTGATATATTTTTTAAGTTTTTATGGGTTGTCATGAAATGTATTATTTATATTTAAGGCCCCTCAAGGATACATTTGAATAATTTTGTTGATCCTCTGACTTTTCATCTAGCACTATCATTTGATCTAAATTTGAATATCGTCCAATCCTTTGCTTAGTGACCGAAAGCCTGAAAAACAAATTCCATTCCCATCCGCCTGAGCTGTACTTTGTGTTTAGCTCTAATTAGGACCTTTTTCACATGCCAAGAGGCTGAACTTAGATGGTGGACCTGGTAAATATCGCTTGCATAACATCAGCATGTTAGCATTGTCACTGTACGCATTTTAGCGTGCTGATGTTAGCATCTAGCTACGGCTAAGCTAGTACAGCCTCACAGAGCTGCTAGGATGGCTGTAGACTCTTAGTCTTGTTGACTTGTATTGTAGTTGTTGCCAGGCAACTTTAACTGGTAGAAAATTCAGTTCCGAGGAAGCATTGGGAGGTTTAGGGGCCTGAAGGGAGCTCAGTCATTAAGATAGATAGCTCTGTTTCTAGTCAGGTACTCCTCCCTTCATCACTCACCAGCCCTCTGAAGGCAAATACTTGGCACCCATCTTACAGCAAACACACGGGATCTACCGGTTTCCTTGGCACTCTCAGCCATCTTTATGTGGTCTATTTTGTCGTCTGCATGGTTTCCTCTGAGTGCCACTAGAGGTCACAGCATGGGCCTCAGAGTCTTTGTTTTGCTCCATAATGGCTCTATTCTCCCACAGCAGCAAAGACTTCCAAGCCTGCTAGACATAGGACACCATTGTGACTCATGGAGGGGTAATATGAGCAAAGACGTGCAGAGATATGGATGTGCATGTTAAGTTTAGTAAATTACTGTTAAAATTGTGTTGAAATATGAAATTGTTCACACATAGTGCTTCCCTCACTGGTAAACCAAGAAAAAAGTGTTTTACCATTCGCAGTATAGGATTTAACAATAACAAAATATGATGTGTAGTAAAGGAGAGAAGACTGGACTTTATTTCTATTAGCGCTGATGATTTAACTCAATTAAATAAGCCGACCACAGAAAATTAATTCAGCTAGAAGCAACAGAGGAAGTTTGTGTTAGTGACCAATTACAGGGAAGAATACTCTGATGAAAGCCACAAGACAAAACGTGTTGGTCTTACAATAAAGTTGTTCTATATATCTTGCCATTGTTGCTGGAGTTTTGACCTCTTCAAACTTTGACTTCAGACTGTGCTATAAACCATATATACCTATAGTGTCCCATTAAAGCAATTACTGTATTAAAAAAAAAGCGCTACTGTGTAATGTGATGTGTTACTATTTTATCGACCTAAAAAATGTTTGTACAAAGCTGTATTCATATTTGCTTCATGTTGATTACAAGATAAATTAAAATAATTAGATTAGCTTGAAATGTACCATTGTTCACGGTGGTGTAGATTATGTTACTTATATTTCACATACCCAGTCACAAACACCGTCTGCTGTCTACTACTAAAGCACATGATGTCGTTTGTTGGAGGAACGTGTAGCAGTAGATGACCGTAGTCACTCATTTATATTTGAATTTCACATTTCTCACAACAACAAAAAGCATAAGAGCAGAGTCAGTCACATCACATTCTACAAATGAAGCTGTGTGGTGCAGGTGTTCATGTCCAAACCATCCAAGTGACCTTTTGCTGCATTCATGTCATATTGGACTAAATGCTCTGAGCAAACCAACGGCAATCAGTCACAAGTAAACTACATCTACTGAAGTTTGTAGGCTCACTTTTTAAAACCAATACCTTTTTGGAACTTTAACATTTTAATAGTTCCACATTGCAACAACTCCTCCTCTTCTCATAAGACTGAAACAACACCAACAGCGAGTCGCAGATCAAAGTAAGGAGACAAAAGCCCAAAACAATGAGCTTCCTGTGTCTGTCAATCCACCCCTGTTCAGGGTCACAGGGGTCCGGAGGCTTTGCTTACTTGGATAAAGGAAGCCAATCAATCACAAAACATCTTCTACAAATGTGCAGTTTAACCTGAGTGTCTTAAAACATAGAAGTTCCCCTTATAGATATGGTAAGAATATGAGAACTCCACACAGAAAACCCCAACAGCTAGCTAGCTGTCATATTCAAACCCTTCTGGCTTCAAGGTGGCAGAACGGCAACCAATGGGTTGCCGTTCTGCCCAGACCTCTATGCAGTTTTATATTATCCGACAAAAAAGAGTTTTGTTCTTTCTTTTAAGTCGGGCTGGGGTTGATGTAAAGATTATAGTCTTTATCGTATACAGAGATCTTTCCAGAAGTTATGGTTTTGTTTTGAAAAGTTAGAGAAGAGGATAGTTTCTGAAAAACTAAAAAAGAAAAGAAAACTTTCCAATGGACTCTCTTTTTTCAAAGTGAAGTAATTCATAGGCAGGACATACAAATTGCACAGCCCTGTCTGAGAAGAAGGCAAAACAAACTATGCACATTTCAGTGTAAAAGAGGAATTAGATTTAAGGCAGGAGAAGTTCCAGTTAATAAGGAAGAGGAAGTGGATAGACAGGGCTGAAAGCGAAATATCCGACAAATAGTAAGGAATAAAGGAAGGCGTCCTGTTTCTGACTGTTTGTCTCAAGTAGAAAATGTGAGTGAGCTGTAATCGGATCTCAGCTGTGGTGAGATCATACGGGAGGCCTGCCAGCAGCCTCCGAAAGAGCAGTCCACCCTTTAGCCCCACTGCAGCCCTCTGTGGCTCTCGACAGGCCTGCCAGCTTAAATATCATATATCATTTTTCAAGAGTACTAGTTGCTCCTTGAAATTACAGCGGTGAAATGAGAAAGAACTACAAGAAAATGTTTGAATGCATACAATTTGATAGGAAAAGATGGGCTTCGTGCCATTATTGTATAGGCTTGTCAAGTAAAAACCCTGTATCACCAAATCCGATGATGAATAGTGAATCTCTTGGAACCAAAGGATTACGTGTTTCCTCATGAGTTGAGAAAATGCTCCTCCTTCTTACACTAAATAAACAGTTTCACACAGCTGAAGACACGGTTGTTCTTAGCAAATGAAAAGTCAACATTTTGGAAATGCATGATTTTCACAGGAGGGTAACACCTTCTGCTCTGCAGTCATTTTTGATATAGATACTGTGTCCACTAGTTGCTATCATAATAAATGTTACTGCATGTGTGTCTATTTTTAATAAGCAAGGATGCCACGTAGGATAAAATCATATAAAAAAAAAGCTAATTCAGCATGAAACCAAATTCCTTAAAAAATACATTGCTCGATGGCTCATTCCGTTTAATTCTAAAAGGGCAATTAAAGTTCGATTTTTAATTGTGTTAAAATCTGATAAAGTAAATCTTAATTACTTGTCTCAGATGACCGACCACTTACAACTGTCAGAGTTCACGACCCTAATGAGTCCGGGGGAGCAGCGATAAGGACCGGGGTCCTGGCACATGCATTATAGTGAGTGAATGAGTTGCTTGTGTGACGGTAGAGTTGCATAGCTTTGTGTGTTGAGTCTATGACAGCTGCACATACGAAGCGAAGCTATGAAGAAGTCACAGTGAACTCTCGGATTTCACACTTCACATTTACGCCTGGAGTACTTTAGTTTTCTGTGTTGATGAGGACACGACACACTCTCTTTGTTTCCTCTCTCACAGTCACCAGACCCGCTCAGATGGGGTTGAGATAACGCCACCAGAAGTTCCACCTTTGTGCCGACCTCCAGCCTCGCACATTCAGAATGGAAGATCCCACCGGGCTGAGCTCTGAAGGGGCCGGGTCAGGCACGGCCGAGGTCGACGCCTGTAGTTTGGAGATAGAGAGGAAGTATGATGTCATCCCTGCCGTCATCTGCTCCATGTGTTGCCTGTTTGGCATCATCTACTGCTTCTTTGGTGAGGATCCCTGCTGGCTCACAGACCGTGACATCAAGGATGCTGAAACTGAATGTATTTGGGATTACTTAACTAAAGTTGCTCAGATATTGATACCAGTATTGGAAATGCCTCAGATACAGCCTAAAATACAGGATTGGGTATCGGCCAGGATGCGATATTGGGTTGTTATATCACTTGCATACAGCGCATGTGCAACACTGTGCAAAGATGAGAAAGAAGCGAGATGGCTTACTTGTTGATTATAGTTAAAAATAGTATCAGAACATCTCTATACATGACACACCATCATTCCACTAATTTGTTTCATAGTGCAGCCTTTAAATATATAAAATCAAGTTAGCTAATCCTGCACTTGATTTGACACAAAAACACTTTGTTGAGCTTATACCTTGTGGACATTATATTCATATAAAAGGATAACTGTTCCTCATCGTAGATCTCTCCCCTCTCTCTTCTAGGTTACCGCTGTTTCAAGGCGGTCATGTTCCTGTCCGGTCTGATGTTCGGCTCCGTCATCATTTTCTTGCTGTGTCACAAGGAGCATGTGCTGGACACCCAGCTGAGCGTGGAGGCCAGTGCGGGTATCGGCCTCGGTATCGGCCTGCTATGCGGTCTGGTCACTATGCTGGTACGGAGCGTCGGACTCTTCATGACCGGCCTGCTGCTGGGCCTCCTCCTGGCTCTTGCCGCCCTATTGGTTACTCAGCAGTTCTATACTCCGATCACAGTCTGGGTCCCACTGGGTTCCCTTCTGGGAACGGGCATGCTGTTTGCCGTGCTGACACTGCAGTGGCAAAAGCTCTTCACCATGCTCTCCACGGCGGTGTTCGGGGCAGCTATCATGACAGTATGTGCTGATTACTTTGTGGAGATGCTGGTTTTGGCCACGCACGTGTATGAATGCTTGCGCCTCACACCCGGGCCACCTCTCTGCTGGTACAGCTGGGTCATTCTGGGCATCTGGCCCGCCCTCAGCCTCATAGGAGTACTGGTCCAGTGGAAACTGACGGACGACAGCTTCTCACACACTGAGGGTAAGGAGGAAATAGCATGACCATTTGAGTTTTGTTGTAGGGGGAATTTAGGAACATATTAGTCCAACTTCGAGTCGCTGCTCCTTCGTGTCGAAAGGAGTCAGCTGAGGTGGTTCGGGCATCTAGTCAGGATGCCTCCTGGACGCCTCCCATTAGAGGTTTTCCAGGCACGTCCAACTGGAAGGAGGCCCCGGGGAAGACCGAGGACACGCTGGAGGGATTATATCTCCCGGCTGGCCTTGGAACGCCTCGGGGTCCCCCAGGATGAGCTGGAAAGTGTTGCGGGTGAGAGGGAAGCCTGGGTCGGCCTGCTGAACCTGCTGCCACCGCGACCCGACCCCGGATAAGCGGTCGAAAATGGATGGATGGATGGATTAGTCCAACTTCTAAGAATTACACTTAAGAAAAGAGGAGTAACAAATTTGTCTTCACAGTTATCACGCAACTTAGGCTGCAATCACACCAAATCAGGCATTGAGGCGATTAGCACTGGGTTGTGTGGGAGTGTCACTTAAATGGCCAATTTGTGACATCACTTGTTTTCAAGCCTAGTAAATGCAACAACAAAAAATTGTTAAAGAAAAATAAATGATGGCATAATTTACTAGGACCTTTTATTATCATTTTATGGCATATGACTTTTAATAATATAACTTTTTGAGACATTTTTTTTAAATTTGAATGACAGAATACTATAATTTTTCAGGATTAACTAACATTAATGTTGTACGAACTAACATTCGTACAACATTCACACGCCGAAAGCTCAAAGTACGGGGGCAATTTGGGGTTAAGTGTTTTTGCCCAAGGACACATCAACATGGACTAGTGGAGCCGGGGATCAAACCACCGATCCTCTGATTGAAGGACAACCCGCCTCTACCACAGTCGCCCCATACCATATCATGACATCTATACTATGACTTTTTTGTAACATTTTGATGACATAATACACAATTACCTTTTTAAGACATACTATAACAATGACTTTTTCAGTACTATATGACTTGTGGCATTTACTTTTGAAGTTGTCCCTTTATCTTAATAACTTGATGGAATTTCTTAAAATTTGACACAAAGGTCCCCTTGGACTGAAGGTTGAACCGATTAGATTTTGGTTGTCAAAGGTCGGCTGTGACCACACGGCCATCCCATTTTTGTGAGCGGAAAGTCTCACAAATGCCTGCATGAAATGTCATTACATCTAGCACAAATTCCACTGGGACTCAAGGATGAACTGATTAGTAATGGAGGTAAAAGGTCAAAGTAACCTCACAAAATACGGTTTTGGCATAACTCAAGAATTCATATGCTGAGTATGACAACTTCATAAAAATGTCTAACGTCTAATTCCAGCATAATGACGCTGCCTTTGAATCTTCTCTTTTCCTTGTAGTCGTTATCAGTCGGAGACAGAAGAGAGTCCAGCTGATGCGAATTCGAGAGAAGGACGCCAAGAAGCGACAGCAGGCAGGTGGGCAGGAAGGCACGTACCGCCGTAAACCCACCCCAGTGAAACGTTACGCTGGGGATCTACTGGCACCGGTCAGTGTCACCCAACACTGTGTGCTGTAGATGCAGATTATTGTGTTTTTATGCCATCAGTTATACCAGTGATGCAACAAAATCCTTGTCAAGTTGACGCCCCTGTTTTTGTGTACCTGACTCATCTCTCCATGTGTTGTTCTTCTTAGAGCTACCTGCAAAGTCTGCGGGACAGACAGATGGGCACCGGCACTTCCCTTAGCAGCCTGGGCACCGGCAACCACACCATGATCGACTTGGACTATGACACCGGGTCCACCGCACCCCTCACGGCCACAACCCCAGTTGTCAGGGTCTGAGCAAAAGGGACTACGTAGTAGAGCTCTCTGGTTCTCCAACTTTGTCTTCCTAGCATAGAGTCGAACCAACAAACTAATAGCTAAAGGTTTATTGTGTCCTTAAATTGATTTGGAGAAAGAGGATTGTTTGGTGAAAGAGAATGCTGCTTTTTGGGGAGAAGTGAGAGGTGTCACCTGTTTGGTGAAAGCTATAATATAACCACTACAACTACTGTGTTTCTCAGAGAAACACTTAAAAACAGATACTCCAGTAAGGTCCTCCATTTTTTTCATGATGTATTTAATACATAAATAGCAAGTACGAGCCTCAAAAACAGTTGTATAGCTGTTATGGTAGTGAAGTGACAAAGACATTTGTTTTACATTACATGTACTGTACTTAAAAAGTTAGTCATTGCCATGAAGTGTTGTTTTTACCTGTCTAACTGTGTGCTCGTAGGATTTGAGAAAGTTTTCATTAAAATGACTGTGTATTTGTTGAAATGGAGTTTGGTTTGGTGAGAGAGTAAAATATGACGGATTGATACATGTATGACGTGAAGCAAAAAAATACTTTGTACTTCCCGTCAGAATAGAGTAGGTGAATAATTTAGACTGTGGTGTATGCTTGTGGAGTGAACTTTTTATCAGTTAATTTATGTATTGACCAAGTACATGATAGGGTTAAAAAAGGACAAAAAAACAAAAGCATGTTTGTTGTTATTTGTAGATTTTTAAAGAATTATTCATTGTGATGTTTGAATTTTGCAGGGACAATGCACTTGTTACCTGAATCTGTACATAACTGTTGATAGAAATTGCAAAGATAAATAAATGTGTTTCATACAAAACCAGTTTTCACTCTCTGATTGAGTCAGATTAATTGCACTGTTTGTCTGTTGTGGCTCTTAGCAACACTGGCAGCATTACTCACCAGGCTTTTCATGGGCAATAAAGAGGTCATGGGGAGGATTTCCTACTCTGTAATTGGTTGGGGTTGTCACGGCGCCTCCAACTTTTTTTTATTTTTTTTGCAGACAACACAATGCAGACTGGAATTTCATCCTAATGAACGCTAATTCTCATTGTTTGATTGTAGAACATTTTACATTTGAACTGTAACAACAAATCTGGACACATATCTATGATCCGTGATTTCTCACAGACCAGCGTGAGTCATGATACGATGGAAGTGTTGAGTAACATTTTATTGTTTAAGAGCACTGAACAAACGTATAAAAGAGTTGCATGATTGACTAAAAAAAACATTCTGAACAGGAAGTGCACACTCCCATCATATTACATCTTACTGAAAGTATTAACACACCTAATTCAACACATATGCTGGAGAGAAAGACAGAAGGCCTCCCTTGATTTCTCCCTGAGATCATACAAAAGCTGATAATTCTCCCAGACACAGAAACACACTCATGAGCTGAAGGAGTAAGCCTCACAGACATCCGCCTGCCACAGACGGAAAGGAGTAGTTTGGTTCAAATCAGATCCAGTGAAATAAAATCAATTCCCACACTATTACATGGTAGATTCAATTTACAATGAATCACCGCTGTTGAGGTCGCCTGGTTGTCAATGCCTCTGGAGTGGAACCAGCACCCCTGCCGTGGACCTCTTGATGCATGCTGCCCCCTGATGGTGGGCCCTCAGCATTGCATCCAGCGCTCCCTCTTGCTCAGCGGGTATCCTCTGTCCACCCTCAGCTGCTTATTCACACGCCAGTACTCATCTCCCTTGAAGAAGAAGATGTTGCCATTGGTCCAGGTGAAGGCTGCGTCCGGACTGGACGGCACTCCAGTGAAGAGCATCGAGAGCGGTTTGGGGTAGACACTTAAGTCAGTGTACTTCAACTCATCCCACTGCCAGTGCTCTGAACCCTACGCAGGCAGACAGCAGAGACCGACAGAGATAACAACTCAATATTTATGCAAGAAGTATATCTGAGGACGCACTGACATGTTTAGATGTGTTGATACCTTGATAAAGACCAACTTCTTGTTCTTCTCCAGGTAAAGGGCTGCATCAATATTAGGAGGGATCCGTTTGACCTGCTTGGGGTAGCCGTAGTCCAGCAAGAACATGGTGTACCTCCACAATTTACTGCCTGTGACCAGAAACAGTATAAATAGTCACACATTTAAATTCTGGACTCACAGCTGGAGAACAGAAGATCGCATGACAGAAGTATTGGAAAACTGTACCTTTAAGAAAATAAGTCTTGTTGGTCCTTTGAGAGTGCACTGCAGCATTCAGGTTTCCAGGGAGGGAACTCCACAGCCTGTCAATCTTCATCGGTGTGTTGTATCCCAGATCAGAGATCGTCCAGACGTAGTCGCCACTAAAAGCAAAGGTTTTCCTCCATGGACCTGATTAAACATACAGTGGGGTATTCTGTGACACGATTTGTGATTCTGCTGTTGGACTAAAATAAAGTGTTGACTACAATGCAAACAGGTGGGGCTTCTCCTGTAATTACTCGAGCAACATGCAGCTAATCTATAATTTACCTAACATGATGGCATCCAGTGTGGCAGTGCAGGGGTCAGGGATGCTCTCAGTACCACGGCTGCTTTCTGTGGGAAACAGACTGTCTGGAGTTGTTGGACTGGCTAAGGTGCTGGTGATGCGTTTACCTATAAAACAGAGAAGTTTTAGGATCTATGCTTTCCTTTTTTTTTTTTTACATAAAATACAATGACTCAAAGTCATGCAAGTGTCAGGTCATAAGAGCCGATTTATGCAAATTCAGAAATAATGATACAATACAGCGTTGATTTAGTCCAGTGGGCCTTGATGCACTCACCATACAACACCTGGATGCCTCTGATGTCATCTGTATGCAGCCTGAAATTGGACCGGTAACCAGAATAGACTGGAGCCATCAGAGCGCTTCTGAACTGAGAGTGGCCCAGGCCGAGGGCGTGGCCAATTTCATGGGCAGCCACAAGACGCAGATTAGTACCATAGTAAGCTCTTTCAGTCCAGAACTCATCCTCATCAAAATGCACAATACCAGATTCTGGTGCCTCAGCATGGGCGAGAACATGACCTGCAGGTGGTACGAATAAACAATTTAAGTTTGTGTTTCAGGGGATAGTAGGCCCAATGGTAGCTATATCTACATATCTATATAAGAAACTGACCAGGGCCATCAAATGGGCAGTAGCCGTCTTTCTTATGAAAGGAGATCCTGATGTCTGCTCTGCCATAGGCGACCTCCCTGAAGGTCAAAGGCGCCACATCACTCCAGTACTTGAAGGCAGCGAGGACGGCCATCTTGACCTCTACCTTCTTCATGTCAGGTGTGTAGTTGTAGATGCGGTAGGTCAGACTCTTCTTTCCCCAACGACCTGGAAGAGAAGAATGCTTTTTTTTTTAGTATCTACAATAAAATCAAAATGTTTTCCATATTTGTCGGTGAGAATGAAATGGAACATAATCGGCCTACTATGACATTTTTTACATCTTAAGAATATAATTTACTGCGACATATTTATGTTTGTTTTAAATGACTCTTTTTTCACAATTTAAAAAAAAATACTTTTTATGATGTATATGCTATAATTGCTTTTTAGAACTTGTTTACGACATACTACACCATGATTGATTGATTACTTTTTAGTGATACAATATACTATCCCTTTTTGACATGTTAATGTCATAATAATAATAATTATAATAATAATAAAGTCATAATATTGATCCTTGACAATTTGTGACGACATGTCCCACAGATGTTAAAGTTAAAACTACACACATTTTTAACACTGGACCGATCTACAGCTTATTGTCTTGCCTCACCCATCAGTCTGTATTTGTGCTGTTTCTGGTTGAAGGGGTCTTCCATGCCACATCGCGGCTGTCTCATCAGTTCCAGAGTAGCTTCATCTAATTCTCCAGTAGGTGGCAGATCATTCACCCCCTGGAAAACCCTGGAGACAAGAACATCAAACATCTGCAAATTGAGGGCTGCTCACATCCTCCTTCACTCTTTCTCGGACATTAACTTATATGTATGTTTCCCCTGAAATGACATTAGTCTATTTTTTACCTAAGCGCTTCAATGACCTCTTCCAGGAAACGAGGGTCCTGCGGATCAGCGGGGTCGTTCAGGTAACCATACTGCCTCAAATAGGCCTGTGAAGCAGAGGCAGACAATAAGGCTCACTTAAAAGAACACTGTTTATGCATTAAGCATGTATATATACTTGCTGTTGAGATCAATACAATTGTGAATGTTTAAAAAGTAACAAAAAAACACCTTTACCTTGGCCTCATCGAATTCTATCCATTGCGCCACTTCACAAATAACTCCTCTGAGGTTGATCAGCAACAGCAGCAGCATCCATGTGTAGTCCATATTTAGGTTCTCGGTAATCCAGGGCTGATGTTCAGAGCCTGAGAAGTGCACAGCCCCACAGCAGACTGTCTGTTCTCAGAGTGCTCCAGCAGTTTTAAACTGAGCCCGGCCTATGAGTCAGCCCTGTGGCTGCGATGATCCATCCCTGAAGAATGAGGATTACAAGAGAAGCCAGTTGACCTCCAGCCAGCAGCTGTTTGGAGAGGATGCAGAGCGGCAGCAGTGGTCTACACACTCCACCGGTTTAGAAGGTCAAGGTAGAGTTGGACTGTGAAAAGAGGTCAATCACCCTGAACAAAACTATCACTGTAACAATCACATATTCTTCCCTCAGGGTCAATGCCCATGGTTGATTTAATAAACGTTACAGCAGTGTCTATCCTACAGATATGTATTACAGTTCACTAATGGGCCTCCCTTTGCACATTCCTGTTGTCCCCACACTTATCTCATCTGAGAGAAATATGTATGTCTACTACTAAAACACAAATCCATCATTGGACCCATTCAAGTGGACATGTAGCAAAGGATAGATCAGATAAACAAAAGGTCTGGTATGCTGTTACATACTGACAACAACAATATTTCCTTTTGTATAAAACCAATGTGGTCTGAAATGTTTCAAAGCACAAATCAAGGTTAAAATGCAAATTGTCACCCCCACCACCAACATACAAAACACTGGTTTGTCATATCATTCTGAAATTGATTGATGAGTGTTTTAATAGACTAACATGCAGACCGCAACTAAATCGAAGCTTTAAATCTTGCCTGACAATTTGGTTCATTTCCATCACATCAGCAATTGTGAATCATTTTAAACATCATTAGTTCATGACCAAACAAATGCTTGTTTTTTATTATTAAAACTGCCTCAATCAATATGTTATAGATTAACATTATCTCACATCACTAAGTGGAATAATAATGACACAAGTGTCTTAGGAAATCGCCACAGAATAATTACCCAGTTTTCATATGTACTGTATGGTTCAGTCTTGTTGCTCTTAACAAGCTAATAAAGCTAATAAAAGCTCATGTTAGCTATCACTCCCAGCTAGCACTGGAACACTAGGTCTCCCAGCTGCTCAGCCACACAGACAGACAAGCAACCAGCTGGTGAGAGGTCTAGCATCTAGCAAGCATCACGCCCAGATATTTTCTTTTGAGGAGTTGACAGAAGTGAGTGAAAATAGAACTTTAATTCCTCGGGTGGTCAGAAACTCTACTCCAAAGATAATCTTGCTCTGTGTCTGAAAGGCATTCGTGTTAGTTTGCTTGTTGCTGTTCATCGTCCCCTGAGAGGACACAACTTGATAAGAGAGCTTGAAGTGAAATTCTTAATTTTAACTCAATTTATGTGGTCTCAAAAATTAGAGATGGATATCTATTATTATTCCTTATTCTGGCATACAATGATCAGAATTGTTTTGGAAATAAGCTGCATGTTTATATAAGATACGCATGTCTCAACAATCATGCCATAGTGGGTCCATGCTTTCAATTTGGGTGGTTGTGTATTACATAACCTTTTGTTTTTAAATAATTAAGTCAGAGAGGATAGAACTAGGAACTTTTTCCTGCTTGTTGTGGTGGCATATTTGAGATCAGTTTGCAGTTGTGTAGAATTGATTAAAACCTGGTTTTAAACCCAAAGCAAAGACAAATCCTTCAGAGTTTATAATTATCTAGTTGTGGATGAGTGAAGGTTGATATTGTCCTGTGAGATTCTCACAATGTGAAGACGTAAAACTTTATTTGGATGTTTGTACAGTGTCTCTAACATGTGTGCTAGGACGACAGCAGACAGTTGGTATAAATGTTAGAGCAGCTTCAGGCGCCAAAGCAGCTGGTCTCAAGATGTGAGTGTGCGGTTAACGACTGGCATCGTGCAGCCTCAGACTTCAACCTGAGGCAACATACTAACACCAGAGGTTTGTCTTTGTATACCGACAGCCAAATCTCTCCTCCAGATTTTCCTAGCTACTGGGTGTATTCGCACATTTGCATTAAACTAAGAATTCCTCATGCCGATCAAATAGGCTTTTTCTTGTATATACCTTTGATCATTTTCACAGTCTGCCAGCTGTTCATTTCCCACCATATCACAACTTATCACACAGGGAAATTAAACCAAAGCTTTAGTGCACTGGATTGCATTTACCACCAATGCGACACAAATGTCTGTATGTGCTGACCGAAAATAAAACTAAGAGTCAGCTTCATCTGCTTCCTGTCTATGTGTCATTGTTACTGACAATGAAAATAAATAAATATAAATTAGGAACAAGCAAGAAGTGGGAGTGCAGTATAGGGTTCTGTTTTCTTTTTCTGTTCCAGGCATCTGAAACATTGCACAGCAGCATGATAGTGTTTAAAGCTTGATAGCGCATGTAATGTCTTATCTGCTACTGAAGAGAGCGGATATTAGTCCTTTTTATTGAGGCTGACTTTGCCTTCTGTCGTTTCAGTATTAGTGAGTAATGCATGGTTACATCCCAGTGCACACACTCATAGCAACGTCAGGAGTCTGAACCAAGACGATACATAAATTATCAGTCGGGGTTGGCTGCAGAACCACATAGATGTGTTTTCTCTATCTGGATAACAAAGTTCTGCTTCCCGAACTTTTAGTCATTTATGAGTCAAGAGACAGATCAGAACGAAAAGTTCATAACAAACACGATTGGCAAACAACTTCCCCAAAAGCCACGACGGGATACAAGTAAACTAGAGTCCCACGTCATTGATCATGTGTGTAAACCCCCAGAATAGATCTGGGTTCATTCAATTAAAACAACTCCCTTGCAGTCAACGAAAACATGTTAAGAAATCATTAAGAAATCACAAAAATGATTGATTGTGATTTGAATACAGGATAATTAACTGTAGTTTTGAGCTACTCAAATTACTGTGGATTAGACTATATATTTTATAATGTTTTTCTAAAGCATTATTTTACATCTCCAATCTTATGTCCTGATATGGCAACTCATGATTTATATAAACTTGTCCTCCCTTCCTGTTAACCTTCCTGCCAGCTGCGACATCTCTTCTTCAGAAGACTGTCTGAGGCACGTATATCCCGTTTCTTCTGTTACTACATTTAATAAACATACATTTGAAAACCTTCAGACGTATTACAATCAAACTTAAGTTTAAAAAACAAAGTCCTTGAAAGGATCCAAGATGTTGGTGATTACTTTACATGTTTAAGACTTTAGAATTGTCCTCAGCGACAGCATCCTGATGCTGACAGCTGCTGGATTCTAGCAGAACAAACTTCAGCTTTCAAAACAACAAACTATAGAATCACCAACATGTGAAAGTGGCATCATCTTTTCATTTATCTAATGAGGCTTTTGAATATTCTCCTTAAGTGGCTCTTCCCAGAGTTCACGGTGAGCAAACACCAGCAAACCAGGAAAGATGACAAATGATATATCCTATATATATACTTTATATAAGTCTTGAGCAACTACAGCCTTCTGCAGAACTACGAGCAGAATTTAGATTGTAACCATACCACAGATATTCACACTGTAAATGAATATGGAGCTTGAAACTGTAGATTTACAGTAAATGGTCCATAGTGTAAAATCTTTTATATGTAGATGATTTCACTTTTCAAAATAGGTCAGTGTGTGCATACAAATATAATAAACAATAACGAGGGCTAAAGAAGGAACAGTGAATGGAAACCCTAAGCAACACATAACACTGTTATTTTTAGCAAATGTCTTTAAATAAAGTATAAAAACTGTTTTAGTTTTTGGCACTCAGCAGCAATTAACTCTCCAGAAGTCAGTATAAAATTAGAACTCTTTATTATCTTCAAAGATATTGTACATTTCACACAAAACAGTGGAGGGCAACTCAACGAACTATACATATATTTATTTATATTTATTATATTCTCACGTACAAAAATGTATAATCAGCAATGCCAAAGCAGCCGATAAACAAATGCTGAAGTTGATTCCAGTTTCAGTAAATTTCAGTTGTTCCTTCTCAAGTAAATGCTCCTTGTAACTCTAGTAGCTTTGAATTAAATAAATATAAAAAATAAATAATCACCTACAAATTAGGTTTTCAAATTATGATGCATGTTATACATATTACCTCAACCATTTGAATATACTGTGTGCATCTTCAGCATTGAGAATGTCAATACAGATAACACAAATATAAATTGTCTTACAAATCAAGACACTGTTACTGACTCACATGTTCACTTAAAACCAAAGTGTAAGTAAATCATCATCACGAGATAAAACGGTCACCAGCAGACTTCCACTTTGTTCCACGCAGGGTATTGTGCAAATAAAAAAAGGATTCTGTCTTTTAACCATAAATTCACTGATATTGCCATTAAGCCCACTTGGGAATTTCTCACTTTTGGCCTTTGAAACATTTTCCTCCCTAATTTTGAACGTGATGAATCAGATTTCACAATTCAGATAATTAAAGATTTTTTTAAATACATTTATTTGGAACACCCAGAGGCTTAAAGGGTACATTAGGCACCCATGAACTGTTCCAGACATATTTTGACAAATAAAACAAATTTAAACTAGTATAAATTAATTATTAACACACACCAAATGAGATTAAACTTACTTTTTAACTCAAACGTCCTCAGTTAAATTGGGGCAGCAGCTATCTAAAATGTATGAAAGCGGTAGTGTTAGGCTTAATAGGGAAGTTTCCCCTCATCTCAAATCTCATAGGCAACATGAATGCATAAATACTTCAAAGCCGCGTCAAAAACCCTGCTCTACTTTCTAAGAAACAGTATTTTTTAGCAGGGCTCAGACAACAGGAGTTTCAGAATTTTTACAGTTTTTTAATATTCACACATGTTAAATACCAAACAAGATCTGAAAATAAAGGAGGGATAGAGACCAAAAAAGAAGCAGAAGGCTAAATGAGTCTGGAGTCAGTACATTTTTATTTCTGGCAACAGTTAGGGCTGCAACAACGAATCGATAAAAATCGTTTATCAAAAGTGTTGGCAACGAATTTCATCATCGATTCATTGTGTCGCGCAATTATTAAGGCAGTCAATAAGTCGCGGAGGAAAAAGAAGAAGAAAAAAAAAAAAAGAGCGGAGCAACTGGCCTGCCAGCGTGTCTGAGATTGGAGTGAGACACCGAGAAACGCTGAGGTCGTGATCTTAGCAAAAATAGAAGATCTTTGATGTGACGTGTCGAGTCTTGGCCAATCAGCGGTAAGATGTCTACAGCGGCTTAATTTCCCTCAAACTTGTTTTTAATGGAAGCTAGTCAGCTTGCTATCACGTTAGCTAATGTGTTTGTGTTGTGTATTGTCGTTAAAGTTACTTTATGTTCCGTTACAGTTCAGTCTTGCTTGTAAAAAACCGTAACGTGAGGAAACGTGCCGTAACCCCCCGGTCTGGTTCAGTTCACGCTGTCACTCGTTAACGTTAAACCGGCACACCGGCGGATCTGGCTGCAGGTTTTTTTTAAAAATTTTTTTAAGTAGAATGAATCAAATCCCGTAGTTGGGCTTAGCCAACAACGTGACGTCGTGGTCGTAAGAGACCCAGAATGAAATAGTTTAAGGAAGAGGACTCTCTATATGCAGTGCAGCTTGATGCAGGGCTGAGATGAAGAGGTGAAAACAGACGTAAGAGGAGCAGTACAGCTTCCCTCTGCCCCAGTGTTTCATACATATTGATAAAGCAGGGTATGTAAATGCAGCCTCTCGAGGGATCAATTACAGTAAAAAAGGGCTCACATTTGGCAGATGTAAAACATACATGTGTATGTTTTTAGTGTTGGTCCATTTTAATTTTATTTTTTTAATTAACAGCTCAGGGATGTTCAAGGAGCAACCTGTTAGTGCTCTTTCTGAAGATGTTTTGCACTGTGAATTTGCACTGTCACTTCTGTTTTTGAACAAAGGGTTGGAAATTAATGCTTTTTTGATTTTTTTTATCCGATTAATCGATTATTAAAATAATTGTTAGACGTTAGCCTCAAGGGCAAGAACATTTACTGCTTGGCCTCACCGTCAGCTGCTCCGGCGCGACTCTCTCATTGGATATTTTGGTTCCACTCGGAAAGTACTGACATTATCATCATCCAGATTGAAGTCTAAATATCAAAAAATTTTGAATATATTGGGCGGCACCGATGGGGCTGTGAATGGTTTAAGACTGGATCTGTAAAACACTCACATTAGTAGATCATCTCGGCCGACCAAAGTCCCAGACCTCTTTTCCCCCTCCGATTGTCCAGAGGGGTGAAACGGGTTCAAACTCCTGTAGCCATAGCCAGGCTTGAGTGAAAGATTTAAAACAATGTCCAGTCTGATGACTCTTTTGGGCATAAACCTTTTTAATGTTGAATGTGGATTAAACCACAGTCTATTCCTCTCTCTCATCCTCGCTCTCATCCTCTCTGATCTTCACGGTCACTCTGTGCCAGGCGTTACTCAGCACGCCCCTTAGATTCCAGATGGGAGCCACTGTGTCCGGCTGCATGTTGTAACTGTTATCAACCGCTTTGCAAACGATCTGCAGCTCCTGAGCTTTTGGAGGAAGAGGAGCCGTTACCTCCCACAGCTTCCAGGCCCAGGCTCGTCCCGGTGGAGGCGAGGGTTCGGGCGCTTGTCCCTTCTCGCTGCTCTTCAGTTGGGCCACCTGCCACGTCTTCCCTCCATCCAGAGAAACGTCGACACGTACTACCTCTCTGCCGCCGCCACTCCAGGCGTAACCCTTCACAGCCACCTCTTCCAAACTGCGATCAACCACAGCACCGTCTGCTGGTGTGGTGATGGCCGACTGAATAGGCAGCTCTTGGATGGCCGGAGCAGACTTGAAGTCCACTGTGTCCCAGTCCGTGCCGGGGGAGAAGCCCTTGTAGTCGTTCTGCTGCCAGTGGCTGCTGCTTTCGTCGGCACTCACAATGATCTTCCCCAGCCATTTAACATTGCGTGCGCCCACTGTGCCCGGCACCACAACGCGGACGGGGTAGCCGTGGTCGGCAGGGAGATCCGCGCCATTCATTTCATAAGCCAGCAACACGTCACCTTCCTCACTAACAGCCTTGTTTAGAGGAATGGAAGCACCGTAGGTAGACCCTGTCACGTCTTTGTCCAGTCCTTCAAACTGAACATGGAAAGCCCGCTGGGCCACGTCGGGCCCGTATCCAGCGGCCAGCAGCACGTCCCTAAGCCTCGCACCGCCCCATGTGGCGTTACTGATGGCCGCAATGCCCCAGTTCAGTCCTTTTACCTGCTTGATCTTATTCATCTCAGAGCGACGGTTACCGGCACACTGCAGTGTGGCGGTGACGGTGTGTTTAGGGAATCGAGTCTTCAACTCTTCTAAAGACAGCGTCAGCACTCCAGGAAGTCCCTCGACCTGCAGCTGGTATGAAGCCGGGTCCACCTGAGGAACTGGCAGGTGGTTTCTTTTGAAGAAGACAGCAGAGGGGGTGATGAAGCTGTCGGAGAGGATTTCAGGAGGCGGCTCAGCATTGAAGGGCTTGAGGTTGTTGATGCGCAGGATGGGGTGACGCTCGGGGTCAGAAGAGTAGGGATCCGATGTCTGAATGGTCTTCTGCTGCTTCAGGTCTTCTGCACTCAGCTCACCAACCTTGTATTAAACCACAGACACATGTTTTATTAGGACACATGGAACTCAATGCTACAAGCTATCACATAGTGTCAACGGAGGTTTACTTGTCTCAAATTGTCTAAAGTGCAAATCAAAAAAGGCAAAGACAGACAAATAACTGTTTGTTTAAAAAGAAACGCCACAAGAAAAAGAAAAAAACATCAGCAAAGGGTTTTTCTGACTGACCACGTGAGGAGTGCCAGTATTTATCCTACAGCTGTTCCTTAGTATACAGTATGCAGCAGACCTTTTCATGTGTCTTCAGAGATCAAGTGCGAGACAGACAAAATAAATGGCAAGTTCATTTTAGGATAAATTCTACTGACAAGCATGTGTACATTCATCTCTGTTTCTATTTCTCAAAGATAAATAAACCTTGTTAATTGATGTATAGACTAAATAGATGCTTAGGGGTGTTATTGCAATGCATATTGATACTGAATTGCACTGCAAGTTAAAACATTAGTGTTAAAGCTGTGACGGCAAACACATGGGATCAAGGTCGAACCAAAAGCTCAGTGTGTAAACTGTGATGGATGTTTACAACAAACAGTCATTTTACCATTTCATTTTTTCCTCTTGCAGTTCAGTTTCTTCTCCAGTTCTGTTTGATTTTCCAGCCAGACATTTAACTCAAAGGAACAGAGCTTTGCAATGTAAAGCGGCACACTTGGTATGTTAACATTGGTACATTTCAAATGGAAGTCAGTGAATGTTGACACTTTGACTTCAGGTCAGCAGTATATTTTAAGCTGCAAATGTCTACACAGGTTTACAAACATTGGCTACAGTGTTTGGTGCTTTCAGCCAATTCTTGTCTCAGCTTTGTGTTAAACGCCGTGTTTGATGGAACTTTTTCCACCCAATGAAAATCTGCTGAAACCCCACTTTCTTTCCTAGGTACTCTGTTGTAAATATTCTACTTCTATTCTTTTTTATTGACATTTAGTTTAACTATAAAAATTATCCACCCACCTTGTACTCTGAGAGCATTTGCAGCACATGTTCCTGGTTGTGTACGGCATACAGCGCCCAGAAGGGTTCAAGGGCTCCACCTGCTGCCAGCAAGATTTTATCCCCACCAGGGTGCATGGCAACAAACTCAGTGATGTCATAGACGCCACCTTTGTAAGTGACCCACACGCCATCTTCCAGAGAACGGTGACTGGTGACCTCTTTCTGGCTGAAGATGGGAAAAGCTGAGGTCTTCTCTATTTTCTGCACTCTAACGGTGTCTTCCTGCTCAGCCTGCGTCGGAGAGGAGAGAGGAGGCATTAGTTTTGTGATCTATCAGAAAGGACATTTAAAAAAGAAAAGTATTGGAAACCAGGAGATCAGTCTACGTACTTGAAGAGTATGTTGCCTATACACATTTTGCTTCATGTAACAGTAACACTTTTGTAACTGTAGGCCTTTATGGTGGTAAACTGCTGTGACAGCAGTGGCAGTGTGTGTTCCCATGTTTGCACATGCCGACGCCACTGGGCTGGGTGTGTAACCTACTGTAGATTTGTTATAAATATCGCCTGCTCTCTCTTATCTGAACAGCCTCTGTTCAGGATACAGATTGAAAGGCCTGTAGCATTAGACTGACACCATAAATTAATAAATAATAAACCCACTCATCCTATACTGCCATACCAAACCGCTGCGTCACACCTTAATCTGACACACATTGGTCAATCAGATGGCTTTGTTTGCAATGCAGCAGCAACAAGTGCCTTAACTTCTGACAGAAGCAAATACAAGATACAGATAAACCACTATACTACCCATTCTACTACTAATGGTAATAAAAGCAGTTACAAACTCTTCAAACAGACATTTTGAAGCACCACTGTTAATTATTCACACAATATATGGGACAGCTGAACTGCTGCATGGAGTGGTTAATGTTTTCACACGGTTCACGAGAAGCTTGATGATCTGAGGAAACCCATGTTTGACCTTAAACTGATTTTTAAGAAATAAATGTATCCGTCGCTTTGGTGCGCAGCCAACTCTGCAGTAAAAGTTTGCTATTTATATTTATAATACATAACAAAAATGAAAAGGAAATTGAATTTGCAATGCACAGTTTGTGGAGTAGATGTCACAATCTGTTCTGGAAACCAAAATGTAATGTTATTGAACTGTTTAGCTTGCCAAAATAACACTTAAATATTAAGATTGTTCCATATCAGCACATTTACACCATGCTGCGCCATCAGCTTCATCCTTTTGAAGGAACAGACCTTTCAGACAAAGCATCTGGCAAATCATATCAAAGGCTCATCACAACTTGTCACAATCAAAGTCATGACTTCATGTTCTTGTTTTGTTGAAGAACAGCTAAAAACACAAATTTAGCCTTGGTACAACAAAAGCTAATTAAACATTGTGTCTTTACAGATCGAATCCTCTCCTAACCTTGTGGTGGTGGAGGCCATACGCCAGTACAGCCCCGGTACCAGCCAGCAGTCCTGCCAGGCCATGTCTCCAGCTGGGACCGTTGGAACGCTGGTTCGATTTCTGGTCCTCACCACTGCTGCTGCTCCAGAGACGCACTGCGCACGAGGCCACAGCAGGTGCCACTTGAAGCCTGTGAAATGAGAAAACGGCAATGTAACTTTTATGCAGATCAACAAATGTATGATTAAGGATAATGATACATTCTGGTCTGTTCACAAGATCTAAGAAAAAAGATGAAAGATGAACCGAGAACACCAATAGCCAAGTAAAAGCCAGGTAGAATACCTGTTTGCTACAGGGCTGTACCTTTGAGTGTTGAGACGGCCAAGTCGAGTAAGGCTGTGGCAGCATCTGAGAAGCAGCATTGCACTGATGCTGTTAAGAAAAGTTAATTTAACAATGAAACAAACAGAACAAAATCTTGCAAATAATGTCTATTAAAAAGTTACTGAAGTTCCACAAAAAACAGTGAAACACAATTTGGTGGGTTCAAATTATTTCTATTTTGCCAAGCAGATAACACAATTATTTAGAAAGTTAAAGGCAACACACACTAGGAGAATGTGACACCCAGAAACCACCCATTGATAGAGACCATCCACAGGCTGCAGTGGCTGATCGAGTGATTGACTCTGATAAGTGTGTCAGCCTGAAGAAAAATGTATCTAGAGCAGTAGTTCCCAAGAGTTTTGGCAAGTTGCAAAGTAAAGGAAATATCCAGTCACCTTACAGAACATTTTCCAGGGGCACTAAGGTGTTTCTTTTGCACAATTTAAATAGCGTACCTTTAAATAGTGAACAGCCCACAATACTGCCACTGTCTGAGCCAAAGGACTATAGTAGCCTAAGGCAAAGTACACCGTTTATAGCTTATCTATATTATTATTATTTAAATGCTTGTTATAATTATTTAACTAGCTCTTCTGCTAGTTTTTGCGAGCTAGCTGCCACCATGTGAAAAGTAGCTTGATTGAGGTGTTTTAAGTCATCTATATCTATTAATTCTCTATTGGAAACCATTTATTTTACAAGTTAGTTGTTCACTTTAGCCTCAAGTTCAATAACCATCCAGTACTTCACGAGAAAAGAGTAAAGATAACGTTCATTTTAAATTAATATTATTTGTGTACCAGTCAGATTACTGCACACAACTGTTGGAGCCTTCAGCAGCTTAATATGCTTGTAATGATTACTGTACACAAGCTGGCTCACTGCTGCGTGTGAAACATGGGGTTTGAACTGGTCAAAACAAACATGGTGTTGTGTACAGGATGTTTTGCTTGACGACAAAGTACAGTCTGATATACATTATTTTTTCCGCATAGATCACTAAAGCCGTCTGTCGTTACGGCATACATGTGGTCCTGTTCAAATGTCCAAATGAACCTTTCAACAAGGGTTTAAACAACTCCTACAGAACTGGCCAACCAGCAGTTACTTTAACCTTCAAAAAGGAGCCAACCAGCTCAGGGGGAGTGAACAGAGAAGCTCACCTTTCGCCAACCACAGAAATGCCCGAAGTAACTCCAACAAAATCAACCGAGTTTCAATTTGTAAAGCATACAACTAAGAAATTAAGTGACATATTTATAATTAATTGGAGGACTGTCTTCGTCTGTTATCAATACCGTGACACGTGACCAAACATCTCTACGCTTTGGAAAATATCTTTGGGTAGGGCTGCTTTACAGGGAAAGATTTATGATTTACTAACTCAAAGGGCAATTGACCTTCATCATCCTTGGAGAAGCAGAAACGTTCACATAAAACAAGTAAATAATGATCAAAAAGTAGTTATAAGTTGTGTGGTGAACAAAAAAAAAACATGACTTCACACACACACTATGACAGACAGCATGTGGTGATGCACTGCATAATGAATCATTTACATCTTTCCTATCACTGTCAACATTGAGATTACTCAGGGTTATCTCCAACTAGATTCCACTCAGCACGCCGGGTGAAATGATCTCCTAATGTTAAGATAGGGTCTCACTACATTTTAGTAAGACAATGCTACTCAACGGGCCGGATACAAAACCATGCAGAAATAATTCACACTTTATAAAAAAGGCAGAGTAAAAGAAAGTTACATTTGAGGCTTTTAAGCGTGTGAAGTAATTGGGTTTACAGAACATTTAACATTTAACATGAAACATTCTTTTCTGCAACATTTACTTTGCCTTCGTTCATTTTAATTTTATCAGAAATGTAAAATGATAACCGTTTGTGGTGCACAACGAGGACCATGAGGTTACAACACTTAATAACCCTTTTATTCCCAGATATGGAACCAGTACAGCCTCTCCCTAAACTGGGAGTTTACCTGACATGTTAATGTATTTTCTCACGTTAAAGTTACTTGTCTGTCTCGCAGCTAGAGATAACATCTGTTCGCCGTGTAATTATTGTGTTTTCAGCAGAATAGCTGCAAATCAACAACCTGTGTTGTGTCCACAGTCACGTCCTCTGACGCGTGATCACAATCTATCCTAAATATCACAGTTTTCTGCGAAGACGAACTTCGTGTTATCCAACTTCCGAGGTGACCGCCTTGAAGAGTAAAATCATATTGACCATCTTATATAGCTAAACTAACGACATAAAGAGAATATGTCCTTAGTTAACGTTAGCTAGCGCTTCATCACCACCATCCTCACGGCTAAGTTAGCTAACAGCGTTAGCAGGCTGGTCACAGGCAGAGAGACTTCTACAACTCATTCAGAAAGGTTCCCAAACAGAGGAAACGTTCACGGTAGTTTCTGTTTGTTCATATAAACAACACCAGCAGCTACTCACTTGTGTCGTGTCAGTCAACTCTGATGCTCTCCACGCGTCACCGCCGCAGCTCTGAAAAGTTAACCGACACTGCGCGAGAGGCGTTCAAGGCAGTTCGTCATGTGACCGGCGAGCGAGCGACCGGCCGTCTCCAGTGGCACCCTAACTTTCGAACTGACGAGGCAACTATATACCGTCAACTGCAGTGGAAGCAATTAAATGTTGTTTTTAAATCAATAAAATCGGTTTTGTATCAGTGGCAATTTATTGATCTCTTTAGTAGTTGTTGCCGTGTAATAATCTCTCTCTCTCTCTCTCTCTCTCTCTCTCTCTCTCTCTCTCTCTCTCTCTCTCATTTGTGTAGAAATCTCATTTTGTGTAGAAATCAGCACCTATCCATAAAGACCAAGACCTCGCGCCACAAAAACAGTTTCTTCCCATCTGTAGGAAATAAACCCCAGGACTCTCTGATACTTACATCCCCAGGAAGATTTGTCACTGTTACACAGTCTTGCACATCTTTTTTATTATTTTTATAATACACTTGTTTTAAGGTACACTGTGTTTTCCTCCTTAAACGAAACCTGAATGCACCTGCGTTTACATGCAGAGGGGTAGTGCTCTGAATAAAACTCAACTTGGTAGCATATAAGGGAATATTTATGTGTATAAAATACACAGACCCAACAGCAACATCTTGGCTGGGCAGCGAAGACACAACCCTCACACACTTGAGGTCTTGCATGATGGACAGACAAATCAAACGATACCAGACACAAATACATTCAGTCTTACCCCCCCAAATAACTGGCTTCAAGGTTGGAGGGAGACAACCAGGGGGCTCCCTGGAGAGGGCCAACAAGCTGAACTGTTTCTTCAATAGGTTCAGTTCACACCCCTCATCCGTCTCCCCCACACAACACACCTCCCAGTATATTTTATTTTATTATTATATATATATTTTTTTTATTATTATTATTTTTATTATTATTGTATATATCTTTTATCTTTCATCCTGCTGTTTTTATTTATTTTGTTGTAAGTTGCTGCTACCCCGACACCAAATTTCCCCTCAGGGATTAATAAAGTATATATTCATTCATTCATTCATTCATTCATTCATTTCATTCATTCATTCAAACTCCTCCACCTCTGTCTCCCCTGTTGAGCTGCACAATCACTGAGCCCTCAACAACAACAATGGGCTCTTCCGCCCTCCCCCCTCTCTTTCTGTGACCACTGACCAGGTGAGAAGACAGCTGGAGAAACTCCACCAAGGCAAAGCGAGGGACCTGATGGCATCCTGCGCCACCCAGCTGTCTGGTGTCCTGCAGCACCTCTACAACCTGAGCCTGAGGCAGGAGGAGGTCCCGGTGCTGTGGAAGACGTCGTGCCTGGTCCCTGTCCCAAAGAAGTCATCTCCATCTGGCCTAAATGACTACCGACCGGTTGCCCTCACCTCCCATGTGATGAAGATGCTGGAGAGGCTGGTCTTGGCCCACCTCCGACCGCAGGTGAAATCGTCGCTGGACCCTCTGCAATTTGCTTACCAGCCTCATGTGGGAGTGGACGACGCCATCATCTACCTGCTGCAACGAGCTCAGTCACACCTGGATGGAACCAGTGTCTCTGTGAGAGTCAAGCCTAATTTATGGTTCTCCGTCAGGCGTTGCGGTCCGCGTCAACGCGACGCGTAGTTAGGATTTTTTGGAGGTGCACGTC